>JALPQD010000649.1:600000-945067 GCA_023101885.1 Typhlomys cinereus
TTCCAGCACAAAGACAACTTTAAGGGATACATGGCCACCAAACCAGGCCTTCAAAAAATGCTAGAAATGATACTCAAGCGTGAAGAAAAAAACAGGCATATCCAGGAGAACAGAAGGCAAATATAACACCATTAAAAGCGAAGCAATATACTGATAAAAGCTACTAAACATAATAAATGTCTGGAATTAACAATAGTTTCTCCATTATAACACTAAATGTTAATGGACTTAATTCACCGATCAAGAGACACAGATTACAAACTTGGATTAAAAATCACAATCCATCAATCTGTTGCCTGCAGGAAACCCATCTCACCACAAAAGATAGGCACGCTCTAAAAATAAAAGGCTGGTCAACAATTCTACAAGCAAATGGAAGCAGAAAACAGGCAGGGATAGCCATTATGCTATCAGACAAAGTGGATTTCAAACCAAAAAAAATTATGAGAGACACGGATGGATACTACATTTTAGTCACAGGTACAATTCACCAGGAAGATTTCACAATACTGAACATATATGCACCCAATACGAGCCCCTCCACATTCATTAAGAAAACCCTACAGCGTCTAAAGCAAGAAATCAACCCCCAAACGATAATTCTTGGGGACTTCAACTCTCTACATGGGATAGATCAACAGGTCAAACGCTTAACAGAGACACTTTGGATCTTAATCAAACCCTTAAAGAAATGGACCTTACAGATCTCTATTGAACTTTTCACCCACGCACCAAAGAATACACATTTTTCTCAGCAGCACACGGAACTTTCTCCAAAATAGATCACATATTGGGCCACAAAATGAATCTACACATATACAAGAAAGTTGAAATTCTAACCTGTGCCCTATCAGACCACCACGGCCTAAAGCTGGACATCCACAACACATCAAACAAGAGGTAATACACTAACTCCTGGAAACTTAACACTATGATGCTGAATGAGAACTGGATTCAGGAAGAAATTAAAAAGGAAATTCAAGATTTCCTGAAAGTGAATGATAACGAAAATACAACTTACCAAAATCTCTGGGAAACAATGAAAGCTGTTCTAAGAGGTAAGTTCATAGCTCTTAATGCCCACGTCAAAAAAATGGAAACATCAGAAATAAACAACTTAACAATGCAGCTTAAAGCTTTAGAGAAACTAGAGCAATCTGATCCCAAAAGCAGTAGAAGAGAAGAGATTAGCAAAATAAGGGGAGAAATATCTGAAATCGAGACTAAGAAAACGATAGAAAAAATCAACCAATCAAAAAGCTGGTTCTTTGAAAAAATCAACAAGATTGATACACCCGTAGCTAAACTAACCAAAAGCAAGAGAGAGAAAACCCAAATTAACAAAATTAGAAATGAACATGGAGTTATCACTACTGATACCCAAGAAATCCAGAGAATTATAACATCATATTTCAAAAAATTATACTCTGTGAAGTTTGACAACACAAAAGAGATGGATGAATTTCTAAGTAAACACAACTTACCTAAATTGAATTAGGAAGTTGTGAATTATTTAAATAGTCCTATAACATATAAGGAAATTGAGGAAGTAATCTCGAATCTTCCCACCAAAAAATGTCCTGGACCAGATGGATTCAGCACAGAGTTCTACCAGACATTTAAGGAGTTAATAACACCAATACTCCTTAAACTGTTCCATCAAATAACAAAGGAAGGAACACTACCAAATTCCTTCTATGAAGCTAATATCGTCTTAATCCCAAAACCTAATAAAGATTCACTTAAAAAAGAAAACTATAGGCCGATCTCCCTGATGAACACAGACGCAAAGATTCTCAACAAAGTCTTAGCAAATCGGATTCAAAAACATATTAAAAAGATCATTCATGGGGACCAAGTAGGCTTCATCCCCGGCACACAAGGTTGGTTCAACATACGCAAATCAATAAATGTAATTAATCATGTAAACCAGTCCAAAGTCCAAGATCACATGATACTCTCGATAGATGCAGAAAAAGCTTTTGACAAGATCCAACAGCCTTTTATGATCAAAACGCTAGAGACAGTGGAAATGGAAGGAACCTTGATCAATATAATAAAAGCTATATACAACAAGCCCACAGCAAGGATTATGCTCAATGGGGAACAATTGGAATCATTCTCACTTCGATCAGGAACTAGACAAGGCTGTCCACTCTCACCACTTCTATTCAATATTGTACTTGAAGTCTTAGCTGAAGACATAAGACAAGAAAGGGACATAAGAGGGATTCAAATCGGCAAGGAAGTCAAGCTATCCCTATTTGCAGATGACATGATCTTATACCTGAGGGATCCCAAAAACTCTACCAGGAAGCTCCTGGAACTAATTGAGAAGTTCAGCAGGGTGGCAGGATACAAAATAAATGTGCAAAAATCAGAGGCCTTCCTATATGCCCAGAATGAAAGAAGTGAAAAAGCCTTGAGAGAAACCATACCATTTACTATAACCCATAAAAAAAAGAAATACCTTGGTATAAACCTAACTAAGGAGGTAAAAGACCTTTACAATGAAAACTTTAAAACCCTAAAGAAAGAAATTGCAGAAGACACCAGAAAGTAGAAAGACCTCCCTTGTTCCTGGATTGGCAGAATCAACATTGTAAAAATGATCATCCTACAAAAGGCAATATACAGATTCAATGCTATACCAATCAAAATCCCAAAGCAATTCTTCAAAGAAGTTGACCAAACAATCTCAAAGTTCATATGGAGGCACAAAAGACCCAGGATAGCAAAAACAATCCTGAGTAACAAAAACACAGCTGGAGGTATTACCATACCAAACCTAAGTCTATACTACAAATCCATAGTTATAAAGACAGCCTGGTACTGGCTCCAAAATAGACACACAGATCAATGGATAAGGATTGAAGACCCAGATATAAGCCCACAAAGTTACAGCCATTTGGTCTTTGACAAAGGGGCCCAAAGAATCCAATGGAAAAAGAACAGCATCTTCAACAAATGGTGCTGGCAAAACTGGATCTCCACATGCAGAAGATTAAAGCTGGACCCGTACTTGTCACCATGTACAAGACTTAATTCCAAATGCATCAAGGACCTTGATAACAGGCCAGAGACTTTAAAAACCATAGTTGAAAGGATAGGGAACTCCCTCGAGCTGATTGGGCTAGGCCAACACTTCCTAAACAGACATCCAATGGCACAGTCACTGCTACCAACTCTCAACAGTTGGGATCTTGTGAAATTAAAGAGCTTCTGTGCAGATAAAGAGATTGTCACACGAGCTCAAAGGCAACCCACAGAATGGGAGAAAATCTTCACTAACCACATATCTGACAGAGCTCTACTGTCCAGAGTGCACAAAGAACTTAGAAAACTAAACTCCAAGGAAAACACTGGCCCAATTAAAAAATGGGCCCTGGATCTTCAAAGAAACTTTACCAGGGATGAAATTTAAATGTCTAACAATTATCTTAAAAAATGCTCCACTTCCTTCGCCATCAGGGAAATGCAAATCAAAACTTCCCTGCGATATCATCTCACCCTGGTCAGGATGGCAAAAATCCACAATACAAACAACGACAAATGCTGGAGAGGATGTGGAGAGAGGGGAACTCTCCTACATTGTTGGTGGGAATGCAGGCTCATACAGCCACTCTGGCGAGCCGTCTGGAGATTCTTAAAGAAATTAAAGATTGAAATGCCATATGACCCTGCTATCCCACTTTTGGGAATAACCCCCCATGCAGCAGAGGTTCGCCTCGATAGCACAAGCTCGACCATGTTCATAGCAGCACTGTTTACAATAGCAAAGTCATGGAATCATCCTAAATGTCCAACAGTTGACGAGTGGATAAGGAAACTGTGGTACATCTATACAATGGAGTACTACTCATCCATCAAAAATGATGAATTACTGGAATTTGCTGGGAAATGGATGTCATTAGAAACAATTATATTAAGTGAAGTATCCCAAACCCAGAAAATTAAGCGCCGTATGTACTCCCTAATAGGTGGCTCCTAGTACCAAACTCACCCAGCCCACATTGAGACACTCAAAAGTAAAGCTATGTAACACAGTAATTGCAAGGTGAACAAGAGAGATGGGTTAGGAGGGCCACACCAGAAACAAGGAGAGAGGGGACCATGTTACAGCAGAGAAAATAGGCCTCCATCAAGGTCTGCAAGTAAGTAATGACAAACCTGGTTAAGTTCACAGACGTTCTTTCCTGATCTCACCAGAAGGGGAGGGCATATAGTCTAGCAGATAAAAAGTAATCATTTTGCAAATGGGTGATGGACCCCTCCCTCAGTGAGGTTTCCTACTCTTATTACATCTACCCTTGAATGTGCTATTACAACAAGACTCCAGTTTAACAGCTTTTTGTCTCTGGCCAGGGGGTGACATACAGTGCCCAGCAGAATGGAGTGAAGGGAATTGCAGGAGCAGCAAAACTGCAAAAGAAAATCAACAAACCACAATCCAGAACTTCAGAGACTATATCAATCACATAGAACTAGGCCAGCCTAATCTCTCCCCATCCTGGAGCTCAGGGACATTGCGGAAGAGGGGGCGGTAAGATTGTAAGAGCAAAAGGATGGGAGGAGCAACGATTTGCAAGATTCTCAACAATAGCTGGGGCCAAAGCAATCATAATGGGACTTTGCATGCCCTGCGCAATGTCCAGCGCACTGTTGCCCTCAAAGTCTAGCATCTGTTAAGGGCACCAAGACCCCTGGAGGCAAGGGATTGACAGCCATAGTAGTGATCTTATGCTTAAGGGGAACAAGAGAAAGGACTTATGGAAATGCCACTGGGTCCTTATATGTCATCGGAGAGGAGGACCCAGTGGAGAGTTAGGCGTACACAATAAAGGACTCTCTGGGAATTGGGGGGAGGCACTGGGGGAAGGGGAGGGGGAGGAGAGGGTTCGGGGGGAGGGAGGAAAGTGGTAAAAAATTTTAAAATGTATAATTAAATTTTTAATAATAAAAACGAGAAAAAAATAAAATAAAACCCTAAAGAAAGAAATAGCAGAAGACACCAGAAGGTGGAAAGACCTCCCTTGTTCCTGGATTGGCAGAATCAACATTGTAAAAATGATCATCCTACCAAAGGCAATATACAGATTCAATGCTATACCAATCAAAATCCCAAAGCAATTCTTCAAAGAAGTTGACCAAACAATCTCAAAGTTCATATGGAGGCACAAAAGACCCAGGATAGCAAAGACAATCCTGAGTAACAAAAACACAGCTGGAGGTATTGCCATACCAAACCTTAGTCTATACTACAAATCCATAGTTATAAAGACAGCCTGGTACTGGCTCCAAATAGACACACAGATCAATGGATAAGGATTGAAGACCCAGATATAAGCCCACAAAGTTACAGCCATTTGGTCTTTGACAAAGGGGCCCAAAGAATCCAATGGAAAAAGAACAGCATCTTCAACAAATGGTGCTGGCAAAACTGGATCTTCACATGCAGAAGATTAAAGTTGGACCCGTACTTGTCACCATGTACAAGACTTAATTCCAAATGCATCAAGGACCTTGATATCAGGCCAGAGACTATAAAAACCATAGTTGAAAGGATAGGGAACTCCCTCGAGCTGATTGGGCTAGGCCAACACTTCCTAAACAGACATCCAATGGCACAGTCACTGCTACCAACTCTCAACAGTTGGAATCTTGTGAAATTAAAGAGCTTCTGTTCAGATAAAGAGATTGTCACAGGAGCTCAAAGGCAACCCACAGAATGGGAGAAAATCTTCACTAATCACACATCTGATAGAACTCTGCTGTCCAGAGTGCACAAAGAACTTAGAAAACTAAACACCAAGGAAACCAATGGCCCAATTAAAAAATGGGCCCTTGAACTTAAAAGAAACTTTACCAGGGATGAAACTAAAATGTCTAACAAATATCTGAAAAAATGCTCCACTTCCTTAGCCATCAGGGAAATGCAAATCAAAACTTCCCTGAGATATCATCTCACCCCGGTCAGGATGGCGAAAATCCACAATACAAACAACAAATGTTGGAGAGGATGTGGAGAGAGGGGAACTCTCCTACATTGCTGGTGGGAATGCAGGCTCATACAGCCACTCTGGCAAGCCGTCTGGAGATTCTTAAAGAAATTAAAGATTGAAATGCCATATGACCCGCGATTCCACTTTTGGGAATAACCCCCCATATAGCAGAGGTTCACCTCGATAGCACAAGCACGACCATGTTCATAGCAGCACTGTTTACAATAGCAAAGTCATGGAAATCAGCCCAAATGTCCAACAATTGACGAGTGGATAAGGAAACTGTGGTACATCTATACAATGGAGTACTACTCATCCATCAAAAATGATGAATTACTGGAATTTTCCGGGAAATGGATGTCACTAGAAAGAATTATATTAAGTGAAGTATCCCAAACCCAGAAAATTAAGTGCCGTATGTACTCCCTAATAGGTGGTTCCTAGTACCAAACTCACCCAGCCCACCTAGAGACAGTAATTCCAAGGATTATGAACAGGAGGGATGGGGTAGGAGGGCCACACCAGAAACAAGGAGAGAAGGGACCATGTTACAGCAGGGAAAATAGGCCTCCACCAAGGACCCAAATAAGTAATGAGACATCTGATTAAGTTCACAGACTTTTGTTCCTGATCATTTACTACTGAGGGGGTGTGATCTCACCAGAAGAGGAGGTCATATAGTCTGGCAGATAAAAGGTAACCATTTTGCAAATGGGTGATAGACCCCTCCCTCACTGTGGTTTCCCACTTTTATTACATCTACCTTTGAATGTGCTTTTATCACAAGACTCTAGTTTAACAGCTTTTTGTCTCTGGCCAGGGGATAACATACAATGCCCACCAGGATGGAGTGAAGAGCATTGCAGAAGCAGCAAAACTGCAAAGGAAAACCAACAAACCACAATCCAGAACTTCAGAGACTCTATATCAACCACCTAGAACTAAGCCAGCTTAGTCTCTCCCCATCTTGAAGGTCAGGGAAATTTGCGGAAGAGGGAATGGTAAGAGTGTAAGAGCAAAAGGATGGGAGGAGCAATGATATGTAAGATACTCCATACTAGTTAGGGCTGAAGCAATCATAATTGGACTTCGCATGCCCTGCGCATAGTCCAACACACTGCTGACCTCACAAAGTCTAGCATCTGCTAAAGGCACCAAGATCCTTGGAGGCAAAGGATTGGCAGCTACAGCAGTGTTCCTATACCTAAGGGGAACACGGGAAAGAGTTCAGGGAAAGGCCACTGGGTCCTTGTTCGTCATCGGAGAGGAGGGCCCAGAGGAAAATCAGACATGCACAAGAAAGGACTCTCTGGGAATTGGGGTGGGAGGCACTGGAGGATAGGGAGGGAAGAGGGTGGGGAGGGGGAGCAGGGAGTACAGGGGAGGAGAAGGGAGGGAGGGAACTGGTGTACCTAATAAGTTTGTATGAGCTGAAATAATAATAAAAATGTATTAATAAAAAAAAAGATTTTTGTTCTTGTACTTAGGATTCTACCTAAGTAGACAAGAAAGGATTCTAGCAGAGCAAAACAACCATGTCTCTATAACTGAGAAGACATGGATATGTTGGGTACATGCCTTTATATTCTCACATATTAATTGTAGGGAAACTTAAAATTTACAGGAATGTCATAGGGTATGGGGGGGTACTTGAATCATAATAAATAAGAATTCTGTCATTGAGTGATTTTATTTGTGACACTGTTCCAAACATGTAAATGTCTGATATTCACTAGGCACCCATTTCACAATTGTTAAGTGAAACAAAACAAAAATAGTTAAGTGGTGTGAGTGGAGGAATTCTACTACTTAGAAGGCTTCATTTCCTCTGGTATAAAATAATCCAAATTATATGGAACAGTGACATTATTCAGTAGGTAAAAGTTCCTCTGCATAGACCTGACAACCTGAGTTCCAACTCCAGAATTCCTGAAAAAATGGATGGAAAAATCTATACAGTTATCCTCTGGCCTCCTCCACATACAGTAGTATGTATTTCCACAAACACATACACACAACCAAAGCATATACAACAGATAAATTGCATCTGTTTTCAAGAATTTTCTTTTGAATGAAAACTTTTTACTAGAAAAATTGCTATTGAGTCATTATTCAAACATCACTGAAATTTGGAATCACTGAAAAGTGAAAATTCTGAGTTGTAGACTGAAAAAAACAGGTAATTTCAGTCACAATAGCATGACCTAGATCAATCTGCATTTTGGAATTGAATCTACAGAGATTTAAATTAAAGAGCTCATGGGCCCTGTCAAAGTGTAAATAGTTTCTGAAATACAGTTGTGGTTGCTTGAGTTTAACCTTGTCTATCTCTCCTGTTTCACAAAACACATAATCAGAACCTAAAGCAGCCCTATACCGGAAATAAATTCCAGAAAATCAGATCTAAACTTTTTTTTGGTACATGATCATGATTCAAAGACAAAGTTGAGATTGTTCTAAATTGTAAACAATAGCATACAAGATTTTCATTTCTAGAATCCATTTCCAGACATGGACAGTTGTATAATTTCAATGTGTTTCATATCACTGAAATTAAAAAAAAAGTGGACAAATAACATCTGTGCTGTTTTTCTTACAATTGTATGTATCTTCTAAAGTTGTAAAAAGTGATTCATTTTAAGATTTCTAAGGCCACTTATGCTTTCCAATGCAAATATAAGAAGTTTGACTACAGAATCAATCTACCAACCATTGCCATTCAAAGTTTATTTTAATTATATTTTATTGAGAATTTTTCATACACAAGCAAAATGGGTTTATGTTGTTGCCTGATCACATTCCCATCCACCCACCTTCTCTCCTCCCCTTTCTTCCCCTCTCCAATCAAGTCATATCCCTCCCACCCTCCTGTCCCTCTGTATACATGGAATACAGGGTATCTTTTGGGGTGCCTGTGTTTTTAGGGAATCAGATATCTGTTGCAGTGTGTGTGGCTCTTTAGCAGGCAAAGTCATAGGTGGAAAGGTTTCTCCTCCCTTGTCCAATGCCTGACCCAGAGACACTCAGTGGTGGTGTTTCTCCTGAGATCCTCACTAGTCATGATGGAATGTTGATACTAGATTTGGTGGTAGAAGTTTTCATTGCTGTGAGGTCCTGGATACAGCAGTCCTATTGTGACTGGTGTGTATGGGCCAGAATTATTCTACCCCACCCTTGGTCTCTTAGAAACTTTAGAGCATGGCAAAATGGAATCAGAAATGGAAAGAAGTTGTCATGGAAAATGAGAACTTGAGAGCATTTATTATTTGTGGCAAACCCAAGTGTATAAAATTATTCAGATAGCAGGACAAAGTTCTTTTGTAAGTAAATTATCTGAAGGATTAAAAACAGAAAGAAAAAGTCAATAATTTGCCTCTTCATACTGTTTCCTTAAAAATTAGTAATTGCTATATAATGGATAATGTTGGTGGAGCAGGTAAGCTTAGAGTACAACAGTTGAGTTCTTTGGAAGCTTCCTTAATTCAGCCTTCCATATCAGTGCTTCCAAAGCTCAGGGAGCATCATGGAAAGGGGAAAGCATGAACATAATAGCTGACAGTAGGGAGGGGGCAGCAAAATGTCTTCTTGACATGATATAGACGTTTCACTCATGACACATAGCAACTGTGGTTACCTGCACAGGGTATGCGCAAGACTGAACCCCTCAGCATTTCTTGTCTTAAGAAAACCAATGACTGTGAATGGCCGCAAGAGAGGAAAATCTTTGCCTTTAGTGATGTAGACAACAATAAATTGATCTGATGGATAGTTCCATATCCATGCCCATGTTTAACTCTGTATATCACAAAACAAAATATGTGATAGGAAAATGGACCAGGTGTTGTTGGAGGTGGGAAGGGAACAAAAGAGGATAGGAGAATGTAAACCAAATATATACATGAGAATAAAGTAATTAAAAATAAATTGAGTTTCTTCTTGGTAGAGGTAGGAATAATTTTGAAAACAAATATCAGTGTACAATTTATAATACATTAATTTCTCAAAGATTTTAAGTGGATATATAAATGATTGATTTGTTAAAAATGAAACATTTTAATTTTTCCACTAATAACGGCCTTTTGTTTTTTAACTTCTTAATATAAATATTTGCACCTCTATTCAAGGGCAAACATTTTGCACTGTCTTTTGAGATATTGGAATGTGGTTATGCTAGCTCAGTAAATAAAATTCAATGACACAGTTCCTATGAATACGTTGAAAATTATCAGTTAGAAACTGATTATTATATGAGAATAGTTCTTTTTAAAATAGCCATTCATTGTGAGACTATCTGCAAAACTAAATATATTAAAGAGAATTTAACTGAAATTTTAAATAGAAATAAATACATAGAGATAAATATAAAGAAATTTATTTGAGCGAAAGGAAAATTTCTAAACATAATTACAAAACATAAGCAACTCTTCATACATTAAAAAACATTTTCTTGAATCAACTGCAAAAAAATGAACATTTCATGTTAGTATTTTCATTAGACAAATTTCTAGCACTCAAACTTTTACTGTACTTGCTTTTTAATTTTTCATTCTTTTAGTGTTTCATGCATGAATATAGTGAATCCATAATATTTTCACATGTTAATCCACAATCCCTTCCTCTCTCCTCTTCCCATTACAAACCTTTCTTACCTGACAGTTTCTATCCAATCCTCATGTTTTTTCATATGTGCTGTTTCATGGGTTTCATCTGATTTGCCTTTGATGACATGTACCTGAGTACTTAGTTGAGCAAGAATCATATATTAGTGGATATACCACTGAGGAAAGGATCTTCCATTCCTGCCATCAACAGTAACAATCAGTCTCTTAGGGAGGCATGGGTCCTTCTTGAGATCTTTCCCCTTCCATGGTGAAAATTGGTAGAACCAATTCCATGCAACTACACCTAGCTGTAGCAAATTCATGGACACAATAATCCTGTCATGTGAAGAAATCTCACAGTCTTACCACTCCCTCTTCAACTATGTTACCTGACTGAACCTTGGAGTTGGGTAGGGTGGCTTACCTGTCTTGCTTAGGTATGAGCAATCCTTAGTCACTTCTTTTCTGCATTTTGGCCTATTGTGATTTCCTGTCATAAACTCCTTTCATTGCATAAGGAAACTCATTGGTCAAGTCCAAATATTCTCTATACTGACAAATGTTTAAAGGCATTTTGATATAAGGTCCTTATAGGTAAATCTTAATAACTTGCATTCCCCCTCTGTCCTATGTCCTCCTCTTATATAGGTTCTTGTTTTAGTTTACAGTACCAGAAATGGGATTCCCACTGAAAAATGGGTTTTAACTTCAATCAGAAAGCTATTGGTTACACCTTTGACATTCATGCCATTGTTACATTGATGATCATCTCTTGTCATGGTGATTGACATTACAGCTTGAAGCTTTTATGAATTGATGAGACTGTTGATTGATTTTCTTTCCCCATTAGCTTGTGTAGCATTTAAGTTTACAAAGAAAAGTGTTTATTACAGAAAATAACAACTGACAAAAATTCAGATAATAAGTGATTGTGGGCTGATTATCCCTAAACAGAGCATCTAAGTTACCCTCCAACCAAACATTCAGGGAATATCTTAGAAGGGAGAGTGGCAAGATTGTTAGAGACTGGCAAGATTGTTAGAGACTGAAGGGGGTAGAGAGGCAGCCAGACAATATCTTCTAGGCTTGACAGCTGTGTACAGCTATGTATAGTTATTCACTTCAGCTATGTCCACAAAATCTGTAGAGAATTTGTCCTATCAACTTTTCCCCATGGAAGGGGCTAGATCTCAAGAGGAACTGCTGATCCCTGAGAGAGTGATGAGCCTTAATGCTGATTGTGGAGAGAGAAAATGCTTTCTTCAATGGAATACCATCTGATATATGATTTATGCTTAAGGAAGTACTAATAGTTTAGAAGAATAAGAGATTTTTCATTGCAACTTACAAGTATTGATGACCATTGATCATGATAGCAGAAGAGGTCATATCAGCATCAGGAGACAAGGGAACTGGCTACATTATATCCACAGAAAGAGCTGAAAGAGAGGTAAGGACTATTGCCAGTCTGTCAAATTCCAAACATCAAAAGCCACTTTCAAGAAACTCAGCATGCCACACATTAGAAAAAGCATGAAAATAGAAGGGAGACTAGCATTTAAGAACGGTTGTGTTGGGAAAAATAGTCTACAGGATTTAACAATTAAGGTGTTTAAATATAATAAATTCACTATATTTAGGTATGAAATGCTAAAAGAGTAGAAATACTGAAAGCATAGTTATCAACGTATAACTATGAGGGATATATATATCCCTCATCTATCCCCAAATAAGCAAATAAGTCTGGAAGCATTTCAAAGATGTATTTGTAATGCATACTTATAAGAGCATTAGTCATGACAGTCAAAGGTAGAAGCAATATGTGTCCATAGAAATAGAAGATATATAGGTATAGAAAGATGGCTCAAGTGGTTAAACTTCTGCCTTACAAGCGCAAAGACTTGAATTTGAAACCCAAATCTCATGTAAAAATGTTGTGTAGAAATGGCAGTGATCATCACTTCCATACCTGGAAGGTGGAAACTGGGAAACCACAGAGCAAAGCAAAAAGGAGGCAGCGCAATCCAGAATGATCCATGAAGTCTCCCTTGGTATACCCAATAGTATACCCAGTGTCCTCTAACACACGCACATGAAAAAAAGAGATTTATACTGCTTAGATTTAAATAGGAAGACAAACTTAAATTTGTAGAGAGAAAAATGTTTGGAATTTGACAGACTGGCAATAGTCCTTACCTCTCTTTCAGCTCTTTCTGTGGATATAATGTAGCCAGTTCCCTTGTCTCCTGATGCTGATATGACCTCTTTGCTATCATGATCAATGGTCATCAATACTTGTAAGTTGTAATGAAAAATCTCTTATTCTTCTAAACTATTAGGCTGTCAATATTTCTTAGAGCCTATGAAATGAACACAGTTTGGGTACCAAAGAAGTAGGATGATTAATAAATTTGACCCACCAGCTCTATGCCTTTTGTGCTGTTAGTTTGAAGAAATGTAGAAATGTTCAGACTTTGAAAACAGCATTTACTGGCCTTTCTAGCAGATCTAAGAGGACAAAAGTGCTGAGAGAAATGTGGATCATAGAGGCACACTTCATAAGATTTACAGGAATAGGATTTTGGAAAGTCCAATTTAAAGATAATAGACTACTGAAATTAAGAAATTTTGATACATTGGGCCAGAATATATAGTTTTAAAATCAATTTCATCTGTGAAAAATAATTAAAGATTATGAATGGATTTGTTTGATAGAGAGATGTGTTGGCAGACTTGGAGTTTCAGATGAGAAAGTATACAGAGGAGCAGTTGTGGTTATTGGAGGAATTAGCATTATTATAAAAAAAAAAACCCTGGAGCAATGGAAGAGATGTCCTGAGGGCAAAATGGAGCCTCCACTTTTTGAAAATACAGACCTATTTACTGAAGAAAGCTAAACTGAATCAATTTTCTACTCTTATCAAGTGGCTGGCTAAAAACCATTTTTTCAAGGTCAGCAAACAAAATGCATTCACCTGTTGCCTGAATGGACCAGGATATATTTCATGTTGGTGGCAGAACTTGACTGGTTGTCCAGGTGGAACTGGTTTTGATGTAAGATTGACAGGATTATGAAGAGCAACTGAAGCTGGCACTAAGTGGCAGGGTTAAGTTTCAGTGAAACCTCCAAGATGGTGGAGATAGCACAATCATGGGACAATCACTGAAGAAGGCACCAGATGTATATTGGCGCCTGCCCAAAGAGAGTTAGAGTGATAGAATTATTTTGGTGCCAAATTGTCTACATGATTGTCTAATGACCAAGGGTGGTCATTAAGTTACAGGATGCTGTGTTGCCTAGTTGGACTTTTACTTAACTCTAATAATTCTTAATTTTTATTTACATTTTCTGTGTAGTAATGCTTATGCTTAGAAATGTTATCAAATATTCGAAGTGTTTAACTTTTTATTTTGCAGCAGCTAACAGTTGATAAGCTGTGAATTTTTATGCATTATCATTAAACTTTAATGGCTATAAAAATTTAAATCTGGACTCTGGCATTTTTTTTTCTTTTGAGGAAATCACAGGGTCACCACATCTGGAGTACAATGGATAAGCCTCACACTGGGAAAACCTGGGAAAATGTGATTATGGTATCTCCCTTGCCAGGTAAGTATGACTCTGGGCACTTTTAATGTTTGAATAATAAACTTTTAAAATTGGACTGAATATATTTTTATTATAAGATGAACATAAGTGGGGACATAGGGCTGAAAGTTCTTTAAAAGTAATGTGTTGGTCATGAACTTACATTGAAAGACACACTTTATCAATTTTAACTTTCATAGTAACTGTCAGTCTTTATTTTAAGCAACCCATTGCTCTATCTTTCCAGCAAGTATTACAAGAAATGTTTTTAAATGGCGTACTAAGTTGTACTAAGTTTAAGATGCTGAATCACTGTTGACAGGACACACAATGATTTTATAAATCCTTAATCACATTTTAAAGCAAACCATCAGTAAGGACAGTCCTTAAAACTTCAAGTATTATCAATTAAACAAACCACAGTCTATCTGTGTAAACTCAGCAGAAATTCTCTGTACACGAACAGAAACTGTAACCACAAACAGGGAGGTATTTGCTTTTCTCAGCATAGCTGATTGCACTTAAACCTGTTCTGTCATTGTGAGGACTCCTGACCTGTCTTCCATGCTGGGAGATGGCATGCCAGAGTCCACAGAGGACCCACCACTGAGAAACAAAAGAGGTATAAGAAAAGTGAACTTGGCCAGCCTACATGCTTCGTTAGTGGTCCTTTAGAGCAAATGCCATGCCACCTTGCCCTGAACATGTAGTCTTTAACCTAAAAGCATGTTCTCTTCATTGTGTGGTGCCCCAGCAGTGTGGGTATTTTAAATGCCACAGGCCACCAATTTAAAAAGGGCCTTGTGCCTTCTTCTTTGAACCTGGAAATTGAGGGAGGATGAGTAGTGCGTTTGCTAAGACATAGGAACTTAAAGGGATAAATTAAGGACAAGGGAAGTTAGAAGTGTGTTTTATTTTCTACTTCACTTTATTTTCTACTTCATTTCAAAGAATATTCACATGAAAGATAAAAAGTTCTATTACACAAACTGTTTGGAAACTCAGTATAGTCAAGACATCTTAGGTGATATCATTGAGAATATCAGAAAGTGTATAATCCTCTTCAAGAATCTGAAACAGATCTAATATGTACGAGGTAATTAAGCAGCTTTTCATTCTAGGATTACATAAGTTTAGAAATGTACCTTTTCCATTGTATTTGAGTCCACTCCTTGTAGCTTCAGCCAGTCTATAAGCTCTCTGTTCCCGGACCATCAAGAGGTGCAGAATACTCAGTACTACCTGGAATGATTAGAAATTTGCTTTGTTGTTGTGATGTGTAATCATGAAGTAGATGTAATGAAAATATCCAGACTGTAAATATAATATGAAAATGAATTGAATTAAACTAATTGAATTAAGCTTTTATGATTTACCTACTTTGAAAAAAAAGTAATGGCTTGTGTGTCAAGTTGACAGGAGGTGGAAATATAGCATTATTTGAAAAAATATATAAAAGATATGTAAAACTATATCTGTAAATTAACATTAGTTCATTCATCCTGTGGTCCACAGTTGAGTTGAATAAAATGACATATATGATATGTATTGTTTTTCATATACACCAGAAAGAAAATGTAGCAGTGAAAACTATCTGTGATGAATAAATTTGATTGTCTTGAAACAATGGGGTTTTAATATAATATACATAAGTAGAAATGAATTGAGGGTAACAAGAGGATGCTGTAGAATATGTGTTGAAGTTTGCCTGCATGGTTGCTGATAAATGACCATCAAATGGTTTAAGGGACCAAGGGTTTATTCTCTTTATGATTCCTTGTTACAGTTCTCAGTTCTGCTTGACAGGAGAGCGCATGCCAACACCAAGGCCAAGGGAACTGGACACACCATTTCTATGTAATGGCTGAGAGAGGGATGATCCTTACTTGCCAGACTAGCATATCTGGCCAAGTGTACAAAAGGATGCTAACTCCTTTAACCAGCTCTCTGTCTTTTATTCCAGGGCCTAATCCTACCCACCATAGGTTGGACCCTTTCTATCAGCTAGACAGTCCCCTACAGACATGCTCTGGGCCCAACTCAATAACTAATTTTTCACAAATGTGCCCAGAGCTCAAACACTCAACCATCAAATTAACACCGGTGCCTAACTATGACAGATATCATAGTCACAGAAAATCACGTAAACATCTGTGGTCTCTTCTGTTACTTTTTGTGCATTTGATAAGAACAGATAAATTTGCAGTTTAGCAAAACACCATGATATGATGTAGTTTAATTAACTACAGTCATTTAACTAGATATTGCTTTTGTAGGGAAATTCATACTGTATACCAACTTTTTAGAATCTGTTGATCAAATATGAGTATGGGTAAACAATAACTGCTTACATGTACTTTATATCTTACATATATCTATATTTGGATAATCATCTTTTATAAACAAAAAATAGTCAAAAGTAGTGATCTGACAGATATAAGTCAAGCTGTATCAGGGATTGTAATATTGATCCTACAAGGTCATACATGACAGAAGTCTGAATGGCAATTATGGACTCATCTTTAAAGCCTGATTTCCAAAACTCAGCATCATTTATCCCCTTAATAATCTGCAGAACAGCGTTTTGGGGTTACTGAATTACATGGACATGCTGGAGTGTGGCTCACACAGAAAGGAGACGGCAGCCTCATGGCCCTTAACTTAGACATTGGGTAGCTGTTCATCCAGATGTTTGTTTTCAAGAAAGAATATTTATATCAAGACATCATAGTGTATGGTGCCCCTTGAGCACAAAGATAAAACACAAGCCTAAAAGAATTGTTAATCAAGCAATAGTCAATAGATTCTAACCTCTCTGGATCATCTTGAACCAAATCATGCTTTTAATATCAATTTGTTAGTTTCCATTTGCAAACAGTGTAGCAGATGCTGTTTTGCAATGTCTGACATAGGATAGGGGGTAGACCTCCTGCTCCAGCAGCAGGTTTGAGTACAGGATGCAGGTGTCTGGGGAGTAACGTGCTCCTGCTGCACAGAAGTAGATGGCTGAATCTGCAGGCTGTGTGTCTGTGATGTTCAGGGTGAAGCGTTTGGCTTTTTTATCCAGCGAAAGGATAAGTCTTTGATCTTCCTGTCTGTCCTTATTTGCACGAATGCTAATGATACGTTGAAGACTCTCCAGTGGTACTTGCTTATACAAAAGGAAGTAGTCTGAGTTACTATCTGCATAAGTGCAGCTGATGGCAGTGCTCTCTCCCTCCTGGACACTCACAGTGGGCAGACTCTGCTCCACCTTCTCTGCTTTGCTCACCACTGTAGGGAAAGAAGAGGAAAAAAGGGTCATTACTCTCCAGGATTCTCCTTTTCTACAGTAACTAAAGAAAACCTGACTTAAGTCAACCCTCCAGATGTCCAAAGAACATCCACCAGCATGCTCCATGTCCCACCCCCACCAAATCCTCAACTTACACACAACTTACACCAGAGGAACATGAATGAAGTGTGGACGAATACAGATGTCTTCATTGTTCTTCCAGCTAGGACTAGTTTTAGGCTTGTGATCTCTAGCCAGAAGAGCCTGTGCATTATCATACTGCCCTACTATGTCATTGTTGAATTATATGCCCAGCCAATCAGAAAACAGATGCTGACCTAAACCTATTCTTTCTGAATCCTCCGAAATGAACCACCTGCATGTGTCTGTTGAGGTATACTGCCACCCCCTGGTCGCATTCCTAATTACTGAAATCTAGATTGCTTTTCTCTTGCCCTGTGAGGAACTGCCAATAGGATCTTGGCATGATGGATCCTGTGAAGCAGGAGGATTGCCACAAATTGAAGGCTAGTCTGGAATCCATGATCAGTTCCAGGATAGTCTGGAATACAAAATTCAATACACCATAAATATGTAGCATTTGAGATGATTACATCATTATTGATAAACCGGAAAGAGGTAGATGCTGGGAGTATTCATTCAACAGTGGAGCTGAGCTTAGAGTTTAAAATCACAGACGTATCATGAGTTACACTCCTGAAATGAAAAACAACACATTGCTTTTCACCCACATCTACTTTCAACATTTGTCTGACATAACCAAACTCTTTCTAAAAGGAAAGTACTTATCAAAGATTGGAATAAAAGAGAAAGAACCAGAAAATATTTGAAATGCACATTAGATTCTGTACCTGCTGGTAATTCCCATAATATTCCATTCCCACAGAACTGACACTAATAGCAATTACGCCATGGCATCTTCTTTTCTTAAAGATAACTGCAATAAAGTTATCATATCTCAGAGATAAGACAACAGTGAAATAGATTCTTGGATTTCTGTTTTAACATGTGAATGTGTGTGTGTGTGTTTGCACGTGTGTGAGTATAAGTGTACATGTAAGCACACTAAGGCCTGAGGTTGATGTTGGCCATCTTTCTCAATCACTCTCCATATGAATCCAGAGCTTACTCATTGCGGCTACTCTGGTTAGCCAGCTTGCCCTAGGAATTCCTTTGCCTCTACATTCAGATCACTGAATTGGCAGGCAGCTGTGATATCTGCATGGCTTTTAAATGTATTCCACGACTCTGAATTCTGGCTTTCATACTTGTGCAGCAAGCATTTTATCTACAGGATCATCTTTACAACTCACATTCTTTTTTAAAAAAATTAAAGTACTGTTTAATTCTTTAAATTTATTTACTTTTTTCCCACTCATACAAACTTAATAGGTACTGCAGTCCTCTCCTTCCCTCCACCCCTCCCCGGTCCCCCTTGCTCCCTCGCTCCTTTCCCCCTTCCTTTCACCCCCTCCCTCTCTTTCTCCCAGTACCCTCCTCTCCCCCCCCCCAATCCCTGGAACATCCTTTAGTGTGAATGTCAAACTTCCCTCTGAGTCCTCCACTCTAATGAGGTGTACGAACTCAGTAGCATTGCCCTTTAGTATGGGAACACTATTGTGACTGTTAATCCCTTGCCTCTAAGGATCCTAGTGTCTGTGATCCATGCTAGACTTTGGGGGATCATTGATATGTCAGTCATTGCACAGGTTATGCAAAGTCCTATTGTGGTTACTTAGGCCCTAACTTGTGTGGAGTATCTTGCTTATCATTGCTCCTCCCCATCTTTAGGCTCTTACAATCTTACCGCCCCCTCTTCCGCAAATTTCCCTGAGCTTTAGGATGGGGAGAGATTTGTCTGGTCTGGTTCCAGGTGATTAATGTAGGGTCACTGATGTTCTGAATTATGGTTTGTTGTTATTTTCAGTTTTGCTGTACAACCCACATTCTTGATTGATACTCTGGCCTTGGAAGTAATGTGGCCTGTAGATGGTGTATTTGTACATGGGGAAATTAAATGTGCTTTCATAAATCTGTTTAATGCTCTGTAGCTTGAACCTGGCAAAACACAGAAAGAGTAGAGATTCCCAAACAACCATCGGTCTGCATATGCAAAAGCATCACAACATCTAAGAACGTGTTTGATGCACTTTTATTTTTCTTTGCCCAAACAGATGACATGTTTTCTTTTTAAAATATCACAAAACAGTCTTCTGTTATTATTTTTCAGCTGCTTCTGCTTTCCAAAGGAAATTTAAGCTTTTTGCTTGGCCATCCTACTGCCTAGATTTTTTTTTATCACTCACAATGATTGCTGACAGCATTTAAAGAAAAATATTTTTGTGGCATAATCATAACCATGGCATATAGGTATCTTCATATAGACATGTCTGGGTACTTTGGTCTCCTTTCGTCTTCTATTCCACTGTGTGTGTGTGTGTGTGTGTGTGTGTGTGTGTGTGTGTGTGTGTGTGCTAGATTCTACATACGTAAAAACATGCAGCATCTGTTAATTTCAGTCTGGCATATTCAATGCAATACATTGCTTTCCAGTTGGGTACAACATGGATGGCATGTTCTCAAATACAATGATAGACATACATTTCCCAGAATTTCTCCTTCACTATGAGCACCCTTCCAGCATGGACTCCAGTTTGCTTGACCTCTTAAACTACACTACGTGTTTTACCCCCCCCAAAATTAATAAAGTCTTCTGTTCCATAAATTTCCAGTATTATCACACACTTCCAAAAATGCCATCTTAATTTCATGATATTTTCTGATTATCTCTGCCATATCATCCTAGGGAAGCCTAAATACTGCCATGTCTGCTATTTAGATAACACAAAGAAGATAAGGAACCTTTTACAACTAGTCATGTTTAGAAAAGACTCATGTGATCCCAAGAGAGGATTTTGTCTCCAGAGCTGAAAAGTCCTTTCCTGTGATTCCTCACTAGTGCTATGACACTGTGGAGAATAACCTAATCCCTTAGACCACTATCTTATCTTGAAAAATGTGATACTGCTAATATGATGATCCTCAACTCAAAATATGAATATATGCATGGGTACAAATAAGTTTTAATATACTTGTATATTCTCAGTTCTAAGATTCTCATTTTTGCTCAGCTACTTTTCTGAAAGACTGAGCAAGATGGTTTACTATACAAACCTGACAATCTGAATTCAAGCCCTAGAGCCTACAGTCAAAGGAGAGTCGGCTCCTAAAAACTTCAAAGAGTTATTCTCTAAACTACATGCACATACCATGGCAAACATATACTAGCACACACACACACACATAATACATACATAAGTACTTACACAGGTATAATTATAAGGAAATAAATTCAAGCACTATTTTTAAATGTTATACTTCTAGCAACTTCATTTTCAGGAAGTATAACTGAATGATGACTTTTCATAAATGCAAAATTATGAACAAAATCATTAACTGTCTCTGAATTTGAGAAATAATGCAACTGCAGTTTGAGCTTTTCAGAGTATTCCACATGTGGCAATAGCATTAGGATAAATATCTAATGAATTAGTTGAAAGCATAAATTTTAGCAACTCTAGGACTGATGGTTGTATTGGAATAACTTCTCTGAAATAAACCATCTCATATAAACCAGGCTCACATAAGTCTTCATTTATTTTGAATGTAAACTTACATAGCAGTCATTAATATTTTTGTAACTTTTTTAATATTTGTAAATTTTTAATATTTTGTAACTTTAGAGATCTGATAATTCCAAACGGTTTCATGATTTGCCTGTAATTCAGAATTCTTTTTTTGGCTTGTAAATTTTCATGAGACATTTTTATTTCTGTGCATGATTAACATAGAAGAAATTTTAATTTTGTTATTTGTGTGTGTGTGTGTGTGTGTGTGTGTGTGTATCAGAGGGCACTGTGTATCCCTGTGGAGGACCAACAGTAACTTCAGAAATTATCTGGATTGGCTCTCCCTCCATTTTGCTTCACTCTGAGATTTTCCAGGCTCCATCTACCAGATCCAGAAGTGCAGGCCCAGTCCTTTCCACCTCTTTACATGAGACCTGGGATCCTAACTCAGGTCCTTCTGTTTGTGAGGCAGTATTAACCTTTGAGCTATCTTTCTAGGCCAACGCAGAAGAATTTTTAAAGTAATTCAGAATTCTTGTCTACATTTTTTATCATTAAAAACATTGATTTTAAAGCTACCTTTTGTGTCCATAATTGATGCACTTGAAATGCCACATGAAAAAGGTTTTCTCCATTAAGTTACATATTTGTATCTAATTATACTTTTAGCCTTAGATATCTATTTTGTAATGTAGGACCATTTATCTAAAGCAGAATTTCTAATGCTTCTAAGAACTTCTCAAAACAGTTACAGCAATGCCCCCACACAGGTTTCATAGTTATTTCTAACATTATTGCCATACACTGTGAGGCTCTGCAGAGATTCAGAGAACAATTGCTGCACATACTCTAAGAATGGGATAGCCAATCTCTTCATTCACAGGTTGCTTGCTGCACCCTGAACTCAAGCCTGCATGTCTTCCAGTACTGACACCTGTCTATCTCCTTTGCTCAGACACATGCCCCATCCACCTATTGAACTTCCATTATCAAGCAAAAATCAAACAAAAGTTAAGGTTGCAAGACAGCAATAACAAAACATGAAATCAAGTTTCAGGGCCTTTCTGGGTGTCACCCATTGTAGGACTTCACTAATCAGCAACCCAGGAAATGAATCCCGCTCCCAGTTTTTAGGAAATAGCTCACATAAAAACCTTGCAAGGTTGAAATGAGATTTGATCCTCAAGCAAGTTTACAACTTTGGTTTGGTTGTCAGCAGTATTTTTGGCATATGGCTACTGTAAATCAAGTTTTCTTATAAAATAATGCTCAGAAATATTGGTTCCTTTCCCATGCCCTAAGTGATTAATAAAAAACATCGTGGTTGGTCCTGCAGAGATGACTCAAGGGTTATTGTAGTTTTTTTACACATTTGATTTTTGCCTTATCATACAAGTTCAATAGGTAACCCCCTCCTCTCCCTGTCCCCTCCCCTCCCTTTCTACTCCCCTCCCCCGCCATCCCCCATTGAACTTTCTCCCTTTTCCCTCCTCCTTCTCACCTCCCTCCTCCCTTTCCTCTCTCCCTATGCCTACCACTTCCTTCCTCCCATCACCCAGAGAATCCATTTATGTGGGCACTGAACCTTCCTGTGAGTCCTCTATCCTAGTGAGGGTTAAGGACTCAGGGGCATAACTTGGGGCCCCTTATTGGGCTGCCCTCTAGCATGGGAACTTTATTATGACTGTTTAACCCCTGGGTTAAAGGATGCTTCTGCCTGAAGCATTCTCCCTTATAATCCTTATAATCATTGACATGTCAGCAATTGTGCAGGTCAGGCAAAGGCCAATCACATTGTGGCGATATCCTGGTTGTTGCAGCTCTGACTTGTGTGAAGTATATTGCATATCATTGGTCCTCCCCATCTTTAGACTCTTATAATCTTGCCATCCCTTCTTCTGCAAGGTTCCCTGAGCTTTAGTATGGGGAGAGATTTGGCTGATCTATGAATATTGTAGGGTCTTTGGTATTCTGAATTATGGTTTGTTGTTTTCTGTTTTGGTGCTCCTGCACTGCCCTTGGCTGCATCCTGACTGGTATCAAAGGTCATTGACTTTGAATATGTCATTAAATGGGCTTGAAACTAGAATTCACTTATTAGGGATACATACGGTATCTAACTTTCTGTGTCTGGGATACTTCACTCAATATAATTTCTTCTAATTCCATCCATTTCCTGGAAAATTCCATTAATTTTTTTGATGGCTGAGTAGTATTCCATTGTATAAATGTACCACATTTACATTAATCATTCATCAACTGTCAGGCATTTGAGTTGATAACATGATTTTGATATTGTAAGTAGGGCTGTTATGAACATGGTTGAGTTTGTGTCACTGCAGTGAACTGCTGTATTTGGAGGGATTATTCCCAGAAGTGGTATAGCAGGGTCATATGGCATTTCAATCCTTAACTTTTTTAGAAATCCCCATACTGATCATCAGAGTGGTTCTATAAGCCTGCATCCCCTCCAGCAATGTATGAGAGTTCCCTTCTCTCCATATCTTCTCCAGCATTGTTTGTATTGTGGATTTTTGCCCTCCCGATCAGGGTGAAATGATATCTCAGGGTAGTTTTGATTTGCATTTCCTTGATAGCTAGGGATGTGGATCATTTTTTAAGATATTTGTTAGTCATTTTGACTTCGTCCTGGAAAAGTTTCTTTTAAGTTTCATGGCCCATTTTCTAATTGGGCTGTTTATCTCCTTGGTGTTTAGTTTTTTAAATTCTTTGTACACTCTGGAAAATAGAGCTCTATCAGATATGTGGTTAGTGAAGATTTTCTTCTGTTCTTTGGGTTGCCTTGTTGCTCAGTTTACAATCTTTTAGCTGAACAAAAACTTTCATTTCATAAGATCTCATTTGTTGAGTGTTGGTTCAACAGTTTAGGAACTGTTGACCTAGCCCAATCTACTTCAGGGAGTTTCCTACTCTTTCAACTAGGGTTTTTTTTGTTTTGTTTTGTTTTTTGTTTTGTTTTGTTTTGTTTTTCTTTGTTATAAACTGTCAAGGTTTTATTAATATAAGCACCTATCTAGTGCCAAAATAATAAAGATAATTAACAAACTCAGACTTCATAACTTTCTATACTACATTAGTTCAACTTCATGGTTCCTCTGGTATCAAGTTATCCTTAGTAAGCAGATTTCCTACTGACCTTGAAGCTAAATAGAATTTCAAATTATTAACTTAAATGAGTTGGGTAAGAAATAGTGTTCAGATAGTGCTAATCTCCATTAAGATATTTTGTTGAATATTTCTCCTGTCTTCAAAACATGAGAATAGAACAAAAGTTCAAACAGGCTGCTGCAGCATGACACATCCATAGTACTAGATAAATGCCTAAGACCCATTATTAACATACACACCACCTTGAGTGTGGTTCCACTAATGCCTCAGAGTGTCAGACCCATCCAGATCAATAGGTAAAAACACATTCACAGGGATAATCAGTCATAGCAGGCGCAGAAACATTCTCCCTAGTCATCTGCTATCTTGTTTTAGAAGGTTATTAAGAAATTTAGTTGTATGCTTTTTTAATTGTGATCTACTGTTGGCTCTGATGCTTCTCGCTTCTTATTTTGATGTGTTGTCCGAGCGGCTTGCGGTATCATATTAGGAATCCCATCAATAATCGGATAGGCTATTCCCAGCTCTTCATTAATCAGCTCACTTGTTGATGCTTCATATCGCAGCGGCTTCTTGGAGAGCGGACACACCAGAAAGTCCAGCAGCCCCGGGCCCAAGGTGCGCGGCGGCTCCCCGGTAGCCTTCCCGCCATCCGCGGAGGAGCTCGGCCGCGACGCGCGCAGGCCCCGGCCGGACGCCGCGGACGGACGCGCCCGCCACAGCGCCGAGGCCAGCAGGCCGCAGGCCGCGCCCCGCATGACCGGCTCGTTCCACTAGCCACGCAGCGGGCCGCCCCGCTAGTTCCGCAGCGTCCTCTTAGGCCGCCGCTTTGCGGACTCGACTAGGGTTTTGAATACTCTCTGGCCTAATATCAAGGTCCTTGATCCATTTGGAATTGATTTTTGGGCATGGTGACAAGTACAGGTCAAGTTTTAATCTTTTGCATGTGGATATCCAGTTTTGCCAGCACCGTTTGTTGAGATGCTGTTCTTTTCCATTGAATTTTTTGGGCCCCTTGTCAACGATCAAATGGCTGTAATTGTGTCTGGGTCTTCAACCCTTATCCATTGATCTGTGTCTCTATTTTGGAGCTAGTACCAAGCTGGGTTTTTTTTTGTTTTGTTTTGTTTTGTTTTTTACTAAGGATTTGTAGTATAGATTAAGGTTTGGTATGGTGATATCCCCAGCAGCGTTTTTGTTACTTAGGATTTTTTTTTTTTTTGCTATCCAGGGCCTTTTGTGCTTCCATATAAATTCTGAGATTGTTTGGTCAATTTCTCTGAAGAATTGCTTTGGGATTTTGATTGCTATACCATTGAATCTGTATATTGCTTTTAGTAAGATGGTCATTTTTATGGTATTGATTTTGCCAATCCAGGAGCATGGAGGTCTTTCCATCTTCTGGTGTATCTATAATTTCTTTCTTTAGGATTTTAAAGTTTTCATTATAAAGGTATCTCACTTCTTTGGTTAGATTTATTCTGGAGTATTTCATTGTTTTAGGGGCTATAGTAAATGAGATTTTTTCTTAGGACTTTTTCACTTTTTTCATCCTTGGTGTATAGGAAGGCCACTGATTTTTGCATATTTATTTTGCAATCTGACACTCTGATGAACTTATGTATTAGTTCTAGGTGTTTTCTGGTGGAGATTTTAGGATCACTCAGGTATATGATCATATCATCTATGAATAGAAATATCTTGACTTCTTCTTTTCTGATTTGAATCCCTTCTATCTCCCACTCCCATCTTATGGCTCTAGCTAAGACTTCAAGTAAAATATTGAACAGTAGTGGTGAGAGTGGAAAGCCTTGTCTAGTTCCTGATCTTCAAGTTTTTCTTCCGTTTAGTATAATCCTTGTTGTTGGCTTGTTGTATACAGCTTTTATTATGTTGATATAAGTTCCTTCCACTCCAACTGTCTCTTGGGTTTTGATCATAAAAGGATGTTGGATCTTATCAAAATATTTTTCCGCATCTATCAAGAATATCATGTAGTCTTGGATGTTGGATTGGACGATGGATTACATTCATTGATTTGCATATGTTGAACCAACCTTGTGTGCCTGGGATAAAGCCTACTTGATCACAGTGAATAATCTTTTTTAATCCAATTTGCTAAGATTTTGTGGAGAATCTTTGCATCTGTGTTCATCAAAGAGATTGGACTATAGTTTTCTTTTTTAAGTGTATCTTTATTAGGTTTTGGAATTAGTATGATATTAGCTTCATAGAAAGAATTTGGAAGTGTTCCTTCGCTATTTTATGTAACAGTTTAAGGAATGGTGGTATTAGTTGTTCTTTAAATTTCTGGTAGAATTCTGTGCTGAATCCATCTGGCCCAGGACATTTTTTGGTGGGAAGATTCAAGGTTATTTCATCAATTTCCTCATTTGTTATAGGACTATTTAAATGACTCAAAACTTCCTGATTCAATTTAGGCAAGTTGTGCTTACTCAAAAATTAATCTATTTCTTTTGGGTTATCAAATTTCATGGAGTATAAGTTTTTGATATATGACCTTATAATTCTCTGAATTTCATGGGTATCAGTTGGGATAACTCCTTTTTCATCTCAAATTTTATTAATTTGGGTTATATGTCTCTTGATTTTGGTTAATTTAGCTAGAGGTGTATCAATCTTATTGATATTTTTCAAAGAACCAGTTTTTTGCCTGGTTGATTCTTTGTATCATTTTCTTCATGGCAATTTCAGATATTTCTCCCCTGATTTTGCTAATCTCCTCTCTTCCACTAGTTTTGAAATTGGATTGCTCTTGTGTCTCTAAAGTTTTAAGCTGCCTTGCTAAGTTATTTACTTGTGACATTTCCATTTTTTGATGTAGGCATTGAGAGCTATAAACTTACCTCTTAAGGCAGCTTTCATTGTGTTCTAGAGATTTGATATGTTGTATTTTCATTCATTATCATTCACTTCTAGGAAATCTTGAATTTCCTTTTTGATTTCCTTTTCTCATTCAGCATCATGGTGTTTAATTTCCAAGAATTAGTGTATTTTCTGCTATTTGTTGTGTTATGTACTTCAAACTTTGAACTATGGTGATCTGATAGGGTACAAGCTATAATTTCAACTTTCCTGTATATGTGTAGATTCATTTTATGGCCCAATATGTATGGTCTATTTTGGAGAAAGTTCTGTGGGCTGCTGAAAGAATGTGTTTTCCTTGGTACTTGGATAGAAGGTTTGACAGAGATCTGTTAGGTTCATTTCAGGAAGGATTTTATTTCGTTCTGGTGTATCTCTGTTGAGTTTTTGGCCTGTTGGTCTATCCCATATTGAGAATGGGGTATTGAAATCCCCAACTATTAGCATTTTGGGATTGATTCTTGTTTTAGTCATAATGTTTGTTTAATAAATGTGGAGGAGGCAATATTGGTGCATATATGTTCAGTATTGTGAAGTCTTCCTGGTGAATTGTTATTGTGACTAAAACATAGTATCCTTCAGTATCGCTTACAATTTTCTTTCATTTGAAGTCCACTTTATCAGATTCCATAATTGCTACCTCTGCTTGTTTCCTGGTTCCATTAGCTTGAAGAATTTTTGACAAGCCTTTTACTTTTACAATGTGTCTGTCTTTTGTGGTGAAATGTGTTTCCTGAAGGCAGCAGATGGATGGGTTTTGACTTCTAATCCATGTTCATAACCTGTGTCTTTTGATTGGTGAGTTAATTCCATTGACATTTAAGATTATAATGGAGAAATTACTTTTGATTCCTGATTTTTTTATGTTTAGTGGCTTTCATAAGTGTATTATTTAGCTTACAGGTTGTGTGGTATTATA
Source organism: Typhlomys cinereus (assembly GCA_023101885.1). Taxonomy (NCBI): domain Eukaryota; kingdom Metazoa; phylum Chordata; class Mammalia; order Rodentia; family Platacanthomyidae; genus Typhlomys; species Typhlomys cinereus. The sequence goes on from JALPQD010000649.1 coordinate 628,051, forward strand.
CTTCTCTTACCTTTCTTCTTTACTCCTGGATATGGTTGTTCTTTTTCTCAAGCTTGATTATCTTTTATAGCAATTTTTGAAGGCCTGGTTTGGTGGACATATAAGCCTTCAATTTGTCTTTATGATGGAAAGTTTTTCTTTCACCCTTGATCATCACTGATAGTTTTCATGGGTATATCAGCCTGGATTGACATTTGTGCTCATTCATGACTTGAAGAATGTCTCCCCAAGGTCTTCTGGCTTTTACTGTTTCCGTTGAAAAATCATGTTATTTTAATAGGTTTACTTTTAAAAGTGACTTGGTTTTCTTCTCTTGAAGCTCTCAGTACATTCTCTTTGTGTTGTATGTGTAGTGTTTTGACTATTTGCTGTGGTGAGTGTCTATTTTGGTCATATCATTTTAGGGTGTGATATGCCTCTTGTGTTTGGATGGGCCTCTCTTTTTTATAGATGTGGAAAGTTTTCCTTTATGATAATTTGAAAAATTTCCTCAGGTGTGGTATTTTGGGATTCTTATTCTAGTATTCCATGAATATGCATGTTAGGCTTCTTCAAGATGTCCCATAACTTCTGAGTATTCCTCTCAATTATCTTTTTGACTTTAACAACCTCCTTGATTGAACTAGTTTGTTCTTCCACTTTGTCTTCAAGATCTGATATTCTATTTTCTGCTTCATTTAGTTCTGCTGATAAGACTCTATTGAGTTCTGGGTTGAGGATAGCTTGTCTTTTAGTTTGAGTTTAATCTCTACTTGAGATTGTTTTGTATGCTCTATGCCTATTTTTGTTTCTTCAACTGCTTTTCTCATCTCCAAGTGTCTGTTGTGTTCCTGTTCAAACTGGTTGATGAGTTTATTTAACTCCTCCTGGATTTCCTCTTTCATTGTTTTAGTCATAGTAAAGATCAGTCTTTGAAAATCTTGGGCGTGGCTTTCTTGGCTATTTTATGGGAGTTTGTTCTGGTTGGATTCCATCTTTATGGGGTTGATGCTTTTTGGAGGAGATTGTTGTCTTGGTTTTTGTTTCTCATGGATTTACGCTGTGACCTGGGCATTTTTGTTTTATTTATGTCCTTTTTGTTTCTGTGTGTTTTGGGCTGAACTGAATTAGACAGTATTACTACATTGAACAGTTATTGCTGGTGTTTGCCTTGGAGTTGAATATGCCTGTCTTGTGTTGGTGATGTTTCCTAGATGGGGCTATTGGACTGTTAATACATCAATTAAGGTGGGTTTAATAGACAGGAATTGAAGATTAGTACGGAAGTGCACTTTTTAGGTTTAATTCCATGTGTGAGGATTAATGGTATAATCCCTGAGATGTATGTTTTTTGGGTGAGCTATATGGAAATGTTAAAATATGGTGACTAGCAATTGAGAGTAACAGGACAATAAAAAGTGTTTACTGGATGTGAAGATTCTCTCCCATGTGATAGGATGATTTTAGAAGTCCTGGGATGTATGGTGTTTGTCCCCTAGCCCACTGCCTGGGTTTTCTCTGGACTCTTTTGAATTCTGAGGAGCAAGGCATCCTCCCAGGTACAGAAGAGAAAGGGTCCACTTTCTAGTGGGGCCCACAGGTGACCTGTGAGCCTGACCTATGGACCTGGAGGGGTCTGGAGCACAAACAGCAGACTGCCTAGTTGGGCCTGCAGATGACCTGGGGCCTGGGGCATGGCCTAGGGTCTTACCAGAGGAGCCTAGGGACTCCCAGGGAGTCCACCAGGGTCCAGAGCAGAAAAGGGATTAGTATAGTTTTAACAAGCAAAGGGACCTTAGCTCAGATCCCAGAGCCAAAGTAAAAGCAATTGACAGGTAGCAGCATGAATATCTGGTACTGGAATTCAAAGTCTGGGAAACCCTAGAGCAAACAGTAAGATCAATCTAAAATGATTACTGAAGTGGGCCTTTGCAGACACACAAACTCAAATGATCACACAAATAGATATATAAACAAATAAATAGTAAATCACACAGTAATATATTGCCATATAAATATAATATAATAGAAATGCAAGGAAATCATTGACTTCCATTTTGATCACTGCTAAGCCTATCAGGATACAAGGACAACTTCAAACCTGTGATTAAACAAATGCCCCTGGCTGAATTTAATAGAAAACAAAACAAAACAGGGCTGGAGAGGTGGCTCAGGGGTTAAGCCTCTGCCTTGCAGGCAGAAGGTACTGAGTTTGGATCCCAGATCCCACGAATAGACGCCAGGAGGAAGCAGGGGCGGCCTGCGCTTCTGGTCCTGGTAGGGCGGAGCCTGTGAATCCCGGGGCAGAAGGAGGTGGAGGCGTCCATGGTGGTTCCCGAATTCGTCCGTGGTTCTACACACACAGACACACGCGCACACACACATACATACGCACACACACACAACTGAATAAATAATTTTTAAAAATTTTTTTAAAAAAAGAAAACAAAACAAAACAGAAATGAATGTGGGAAAGAAATTTATAGGGAAGTGGGAGGGCAAACAGGGATGATACACAGAGAGAAGAGGAGATGGGGGTGAGAGTGGTCAGTAAGCACTATGTACATAAATTAAATTGTTAAAGAACAAACTTAATTAAAATGCAAGGAAGAAGAGTTCATTTTATGATGCAATGAAATGAAAAGCCCAATGAGCTTTTCCTTACAGGGAATACTAAGGAACATATGAACAGATATTTTGCCAGTGTTGTATGTAAACACATCTTATTAATATATAACATTTGCATTCTAGAGTCTTTCTTCTCTGCTGGCTAACTCAGAGTGATTGCATGTTCTGACAGCAGTAGGAATCTCTAGTTAGAACCACTTAAGCTCAGGCAGTTTACTTTTGCCTCTTAATCCTTAATTCATTTATATTCAAAATCAAATTCTTGCATCATATTTTTTAAGTATTTTATTCTGGGATTTTCCAGCATCCACCCACCAATGCCAGAAGAGCAGACCATCCAGTTTCTGCCTGACGACTTTACATGGGTCTTGGAGTCAGAACTCAGGAGCTTCTGCTTTCATCTTAACTTCTGAACCATCTCTCTCGCCCTTTGAGTCATTTTTGTGATTGCCCACAGTGCTTAGCATTCAATGGCATCAAGCATGTTTTAATCACTTTTTAGGGTTTCCATGAGTGAAAAATATGCATGATAATAATGGGGGGGGGAAAATAAACTCTTCTTCCTTGTCATGGAAAATGAAAATGGAACGCTGTGTAATTGACTGAACTTGGAACAATTTTTATCTCTGTGTTGTACAGTCACTTTTTTAAAGAATTTTGTACCACAATGACTCATGTGCAATCAGGGGTGTGCTGGCAGACAGATCTGCTAACAGTTCTTATAGCCTTGTCAGTTATTCCAGCAGTGTGCTTAAAATGTATTTTTGTGAGAAAAAGTACAAACCAAGAGAAGCCACAATTCTGAAATGTCCAGTGTTGATGGAGGTGAGTGTGGTAAAATGAGAACCAGGAAACCCAGAGCTGTGCATGTGCTGCTGGACCATCTGCTGAGCCGCAGCAGCGGTGGCTACAGGTCCAACTGCAGTTCTGAACCAGGTGACACGTTCTGGGGGAGCACTGTGCCACTCCTGCGCAGAGGTAGGTGCTAGAATCTTTCAGCCTGGAGGTTGTGATCTGCAGGGTGCTGAAGCGTTCCTTAGAATCAAAGGTTGACTGTAATCTTCCATTCTGCTTTGTCTCAGAAGTCAGAAAAAACAGACTGACCAGCCTGGCTCCATGACTCTGCTGGAACCACTGCACGCTCCTTGTGATGGCGGAAAAGTTACAGGTCAGAGTCGGACTGCTTCCCTCCTGCAGAATCAGGGATGAAGGCTTCTGTTCCACCTGCATGCCTGTCACCCCTGCTTGGAAGAGAAGAACTTTAAATCGCATGGTGTCTGGAAATCATCAGTAAGCAGTTTTCCAGAATATTGTGAAACATCCTCAGGGGACTCCCACAAGGAGATGCGGATCACCTTTCCTTCCATACCGCCCACCACCAGCTTTGGAGCACCCCTACCGGCATGTGGGATGACCGCAACTCACAGCAAACCTGTACCCACAGGAGCCCCCGCACAGCTCCCAGTCTTTGAGCCATGGCTCCTTACCCAACTGCTGGGTGATTCTCCCCAGCTGCAGAGGATGTGGGGTTGTGGACCCAGATAAACTTGCTCTCAGGGCAAAAGGCATGCTGTCACACTGAACATGAGAATATGAGTCCTTTCATCTCCACAGAAAACCCCGCCCACAGGAGCTAGTGAAGTCCCACAGTGCTTGTTCCAGAATGTTGGGTTAGAATAGTTCAGGGCCACAGGAGGCCATGTTTCCAATATGTGGAAATAGAAAGGATTTATGTACATAGTGTTGATATAAGAAACGACGTGTCCATTACAAATACATTGTGCTAAAAAATTATGGTTGCAATAAATTTTCAGCAACACAAAAACAGTAAATCATTGAATTTTGTAAGTAGAAATTGTCTTATATGTGCTCCATCCATGTGCGAGTGAGAAAAGAGACCGTCTGTATAGTGCAGTGTTAAGTCATTTATTTATAGAGGTAGACTTGGGATTGAAGTTTCAGATTCACTTTCTAAATATCAGGAGTTCAATATGCCAGGACTGCATATAAAACAATACAGAATGCAACAAGTATTGTAATGTGATGATACTATAAGAAAAGAATCTTTCTTAGGAATATATGATACAGATATAAATAGGAATAAAGCTATGTGACAGGGAGTAATGCTACTAAAGGAGGGAAAGTGATTTATTGAAATCATCAGATAACCATTTGCACAGAAAATTATTCCAAATAATTTGAATCATTAAAAAGTTAGGATATACCCACAATGTCTACCCTGAATTTCTGCACAGTTCTTTCATGGCAACCTGCAGGCCCTGACTCTCATCAGTCTATACATGGCTGGTAACATTTGATTATACCCTCTACTTTTTCTTCTACTTTGTTTCTTTTCCCCTTCTTTTCTTCTCAGCTGTTTATTCTTGCTCCTGCTATTCTCAGAGAAGATGCATGAAAAGCATGGATATGTCAGGTGATAGAATAATTTCTAAGTCAGTGAATTCTCATCATAAAGAGCCTAAAAAATGCAGTTGCGATCTTCTCTACAGAGCTTCAACACTCACAATGTCTGGTAAAACTACATTTCTCTTACCACTTCTCAAGGAATCATCTTCACAGTAGACTCACTTTATGTTTATATAAAATGGCAAAGCAGAAGACCTAAGATAAACTTTGTTATCTGTGAAATGGCTGGCTCTTCTCATCTCTTCAACGCTCTAGGAAGCCTGCAGTGCTCCCTAGTGGAATGAAATTATTACCAAGGCTGCCTTCAGACTGTCACTCTTCCATTCAAGTTTCCTGATGAAGAAATCCAGGTGATCAGAAAACGTGGCCATCTAGTTAAAATGGGAGATATAAATGAATCTCTGAAAATAGAACTTGATTTCTCATGTTGAATTTGCTTGTTTGTAAATGCCAGCATTTACAGCAACATGGGTTCTCTGAAGGGAGTAACAGGAATTGGTTCCAGGCCAGGACTAGAGGGATCTCAGCCAGTGTGTTCTTAGCTAGATGGGCTTATAAGTGTTACACATAGGAAATCATCCAGAATCAGTGACTATTAAGATAATAACAAGGAACAGCAAAATCTCATTGGAACAAGAGACACAAAAGTGAATAGCAGGAAGGCATGCAAGGAAATTCATGAAGACACTAGCAATTCTAAATAGTCAACAGCTATAAACAGAGAAGATGCAAGGAAGTACATAAAGACATATGTGATTTACTGACAGTCAGTAATTATACACAGTTAACCGTATCTAAAAAGACATTTTCTGCTACAATGCTGGGAGCAATGTGGACCTTAAATACAGCTTTAGGGAAAAAGCATGTTGAGCTGTAAGGTATCAATCTTCCCATTCTGAGATTAGATCACAGGACAAATAACAAACATCAGAAAGGCCAAAGAGCAGGAGATAAGTCTCCATTGCTGTCTGTTTCACAACAGCCTGATTTATTCAAGGACTCGTAGGATGGCCAGCTAGTCTCTGCACTTGTTTTTTTCTAATTTCATTCAAAATAAACCCATAAGTATTTCCTAAATTTTTACTAGAAGAGAATTACATAAAAGACACAGGTTATGGTGTAGTGGAGAAGACAAAAACACACATATCTGCAATAAATAAATGAGTAAGACCAGAGACGATTATAAACTGAAAGCCTCATGATCCCAGAGACAGGAAAAATACTGATACATAGACAGAGGGTTAACCAAAAGCATCTGAAGATGGTACACAGCATTTCCTCTATCCCCACACTACATGAAAATAATAGGAATGGTGTGAATAAACCTTTATGGTAAGCTTTATGATGTTTTAGGGTGTTTTGATATCAGAAAATGCATAAGCAATGAATTACTAAAAGTTATTAGTCACTACCTGCCAGGTATTAATCACTACCTGCAGCATTGCTGTATTGGGGTGATGCAAGAATGAAGAAAAATAAAATATACAGAAAAAGTAGGTTCAGAAATCAGTAATCCTGGCTTTTCCAAGTCTATATTAACAAACTACGTAAAGAGTGCATCATCAAGTTCCAGGGGCATGAGAAAATGAGGAGGTCTTGGATTTCTATGCAGCATACTCAGAGCATGTACTCTGAAGGGATATCAAAACCAAATATCAGCCCTCTTATCTGGAAGAATGAGACCAGCTGCGCTCTACCCAAGTCATATCTTGTTCCAGCTTTAATGCCAGCTGACCTTGCCAAGGTCATGCTTCTAAGTTTCAGCATTGGGACAGGACAGCTTGGCCAGGCCACAGCTATCTGTTGCAGTTTTGTTACTCCAAATCTGTATTATGGTGTGACTTTGCCCTCTACATTGCAGCTGCTCTCCTCAATTTATCTATAAGCCAGATTTTCCCCCAATAACTTTCAGTACCAATTTCTGAACCTTATATCACTCATGACCCTATTCATAAAAATCACAACTCTCACCTCAAAAGGGATAAGAGTTACTTGTTTCTGAAGCCAAATATGAGTAAACATAATCTGGAAATATAGACTCAAATTACCCCCAAACTCCATGTACTCCAGTATAAAAATTTCTTGAAATTTTTCATCACAAAACAAAGAAAACGGCAAACCAAGATATACTTTTTAAATACAGTGTTAGAAACATTAGCTAGGTCGTTTACTGCAAAGCGGGAAGATCTCTGCTTCAGGGTCCAGATGTTGTCTAATGATATTCTGAGACTTTTGGTTGGTGCGAAACAGGTGTATGAGTGTTCATGTCAAAAGACTTACTTAATAGTAGCAAAGATGCTAGATTACATATGGAGCTGGATAATAAATACAATAAATAAATAAATAAATAACCCCTTTACTAGAAGGGGTTAAAAATGCCTCAAGATAATCTGGTCTGGACATGCAGCATCCCAAACTTTCCACATCACTGAGGCTCAATTTGTTTCTAAGATCTTTTGCTCACAACCCAAATCGTCAGTTGTCCACTCAATGTACAGTGATGTTTCCCAGTAGATTTACAGTCATTTGTGAAATAGTGGAAAATATGTAGTACTCTATCAATAGTTTTTATAGTGTTTAAGCAAAGTGATACATCTTGTGTATGTCTTTTGGCAAATTTGCTTCATAACTTCAACACTGAATCTCCGGATGGTATTATACTGTCACAGACATTGGCATCAAATTACACTTTAGCAGCCCTTTCTCTATTGACAACACAGGAATCTGTTTAACTACGAAAAGAGCACTGCAGAAACTCACAAAAGGCATTTCTCTCTAGACCCATGTGTCATGTTTTACTAGAAGCAGATGCAAGGAGGAAGCAAAAGGACAGTCCATGTGGCCAGCATATGAAATGGACTCTACAGAAGTTGTAAGACTTGGGACCAGGCCTCTAGTGAAAGAGCAAGTTCACATTCTGAGAATTGTATGGATGGTTTTTGTTTGTTATTACTTATTTATTCAATGGAGCTCTAGTTTATTAGCTACTTTGAAGAACTTGGAAATCATTACCCTCTGTATGACTAAAATGCAGCATCACTAAACTAGTCATTACTATTATGATTATAAAGATAGTAAAACAGGAATGTACAGAGAAGTAGAAAATACAAGAGATATTTTCAAACAAGAATAAAATGATGCAGTAAAGATGCAGGATTTATATAACTTATATGCCTACATCTATGTAATTTATAAGTAATGATCATAAGAAATAAACCTTGTATTTTCTAAAACAGTAAAGAGAAAAGTGAAATATTTATAAATGTGACAGAAAACAAAAAAGAAAGATAAAAAGTTTGTCTATCAAACCCAAAATATTAAAACTCAGTCAAACTATCAGTTAACAAAATACATCTAAAAAGAATTTATATGACTGAATCAAAATTTAAATTTCTGTTTCTTTGAGGAAAAGCAGGAAAGTTGAGCTTATTGAATGTGATTTTGCTGGTGTATAAGGACTGTAGCCCTCCTTCAGCCACACCACCAGAACCAATCTTGCACTGAATCAGTCCTGGTAGCAAAGGTACGGCTAAAAGGAACAGAAAGTTAGTCCAAGAAGTGGGTCCTAGAAGGTGATATCTAAAACAAATTGGGGAAAGACAAAAGTAATATGATAATAATTATAGTAACATTTAGAGGAGAAATAGAATTTAAAAAGAAGAGACTGGACAAAGATAAAAATTCCAGGAAAAAAATAAAAATGGATCTTCAAACAAGAATAAAACTAATAATGAAACCATCCTCTAGAAACACACCAAAGGAAGGTGGGAGACCTAGACATGAGAAAAAAAAAAACCCACAGGGCTGACTCAGGAGCTGTCCATGGTCTTTATCTGCTTAAAATTTATTTATTTCGGTGAGTTTGATGTTACAGTCCTAGCTTCAGAACCTCAGAATATGATTGCATTTGAAGATGGGGTCTTTAAGCAAATAATCCAGTAAAATGAAGTCACATAGATAAGTTCTACTTAAATATGACTGATGTTTGAAGAAAAGGAAATTTGAACACAGACACGGACATCTTCAGAAAAAAGGATGCAAAAGTTCAAAAGAAGGCATCCACCTTTAAGTCAAATGGAGACTCCTCTGACCTGTTTCTCAATGTTGGCTGTTGTGGCTCTCAAGAGGAGTTATGGACCTTCTCCACGACACTGGGCATACCAGAAAAGAGATGCATATGCAGCGTCTGAGTAAATGCAGTTTCTAGTCAGGAAGCCTTGCTTAAGAGGGCTATTTGACCTTCCACCTGATTCACCAGGTCTCTGTGGTCCTTCCTGGGGGAGAGGGGGAGAGGAAATACCCGTGTCACATTAAGAATCAAGCTCATACATAAATTTATGTTTAAATATTTAATGCCATGAAGGAAGAATCTAAGTATTAAAAGTCCAAGTATAAAAATACTTAACAATCTCCCACCAGCCAGCCCCGGCAACACTCAGACAGGCCCCGGCTTGCCCCAGCCCCTTTGTTCCTGCCGCGGGAGACAAGACCCACTCCAAGTTGGTCGGTCCTCCACCCCAGGGACCCGCACTCATGGTCCACAGAGGACAAACTGGTACTCAGAATTCAACAGAATTCAAAGAAAACCCAAGCAAAGCTCTAAGGGACAAAGGCCATACATCTGAAGTCCTATTAAACCATCCTATCCCATGGGAAAGATTCTTCACATCCAGCCCAAAGATAAGTAAACCTCTTTTTTTTTTTTAACCATACTGCTCCTTTTTAGTATTAATCACTGTAGATTAACTTTTCCATACAGCCATCCCAAAAATATATACACCACCAGGGATTACACCTCACCTTCACATATCACCAAGATACTAATCATAAAAGTACATTGCCATAATAATATTCACCCCCTGTCTACTTAACCTGACTTAACTGATGTACTAACAGCCTAATAGCCTCATCTAGGAAATAATACTAACAACAGACAAAGAAACCCCAGAATAGTAATACCAACTAAATCAGTTCAATCAAAAACACACAGAAACTGAAAGGTCATAAGAGACAAAATGACAATGCCTAAGTCAAAATGCAGATCCATGAGAAATAAAACCCAAGAAGACAAATGTTCCACCGAAAGAATGAACCCCATAATAATGGATTCCAACCAGAACAAATGCACAGATAATAGCCAAGAACACTGGACCCAAGATAATAACTTTCAAAGTATGATCATTACCATGATTCATACTATGAAAGAGGAAATCTGAGAGGAGTTAAACAACTGCATCAACCACATTAAACAGGAACACAACAGACACTTGAGGAGTTGAGAAAAACAGTTCAAGAAACAAAAATAGGCATAGAGCAGTTAAAACAGTCTCAGGCATAGTTTAAAATTGAACTAAAAGACAAGTTATCCTCAACCCAAAACTCAACAGAGAGTCTTATCAGCAGAACTAATGAAGCAGAAAATAGAATTTCAGATCTTGAAGACAAAGTGGGAGAATTAACCAACACAATGGAAGAGGTTCTTAAAGCCAAAAAGATGCTTGAGAGGAATATTCAAGAGATATGGGACACCCTGAAGAAGCTTAACATGTGCATTCATTGGAATACCAGAGCAAGAATCCCAAAATACCACACCTGAGGAAATCTTCAAATTATCATAAATGAAAACTTCCCTCAACTAAAGAATGAAAGGCCCATCCAAATACAAGAGGCATTCTGCACCCCAAACAGATATGACCAAAATAGAAAATCGCCATGGCAAATAATAGTCAAAACACTCCACATTCAAGACAAAGAAAAGGTGCTGAGAGCTTCAAGGGAAAAAAAACAAGTCACTTTTAAAGGTAAACCTATTAAAATAACAAATGACTTCTCAATGAAAATAGTAAAAGCAAGAAGAGCTTTACTTAAATGAGCAAAAATGTCAACCCAGACTGATATACCCAGCAAAACTATCTGTCATGATCGAGGGAGAAAGAAAAGTTTTCCAGCACAAAGACAACTTGAACGGATACATGTCTACCAAACCAGGCCTTCAAAAAATGCTAGAAATGATACTCAAGCTTGAAGAAAAAAGCAAGTATATTCAGGAAGACAGAAGGGAAGTATAATACCACCAAAACCTAAATAAAAGCCATTAAACATAAAAAAGTCCAAAATTAAAAATAATTTATCCATTATAACATTAAACGTCAATGGCATTAACCGATCAAGAGACACAGATTATAAACTTGGATTAAAAACCACAACCCATCAATATGCTGCCTTCAGGAAACTCATCTCACCACAAAAGATAGGCACATTCTAAAAATAAAAGGTTGGTCAAAAATTCTGCAAGCTAATGGAACCAGGAAATAGGCAAGTGTAGCTGTTATGCTTTCAGACAAAGTGGACTTCAAACCAAAAAAAAAATCATAAGAGACACAGATGGATACTACATTTTAGTCACAGGCATAATTCACCAGGAGAACTTCATAATATTGAACATACATGCACCTAATACTCCACATTCATTAAGCAAACCCTAAAGCACCTAAAGCGAGAAATCAATCCCCAAACAATAATTCTTGGGGATTTCAACACTACCCTCTCAACACAGGATAGATCAAAAGCTTAACAGAGACACTTTGGAACTTAACCAAACACTTAAAGAAATGGACCTTACAGATCTCTATCGAACTTTTCACAGATGCACCAAAGAATACATATTTTTCTCAGCAGGACATGGAACTTTCTCCAAAATAGATCACATATTGGGCCACAAAACGAATCTCCACATATACAGGAAAGTTGAAATTGTAGCCTGTACCCTATCAGACCACCATGGTCTCAAGCTTGACATCCACAACACAATAAACAACAGAAAATACACTAACTCTTGGAAACTAAATACTATGATGCTGAATGAGAATTGGATTCAGGAAGAAATTACAAAGGAAATTCAAGATTTCTTGAAAGTGAATGACAATGAAAATACAACTTACCAAGATCTTTGGGACACAATGAAAGCTGTCCTAAGAGGTAAGTTCATAGCTCTTAATGCCTACATCAAAAAAATGGAAACATCAGAAATAAATAACTTAACAATACAGCTTAAAGTTTTAGAGACACTAGAGCAATCTGATCCCAAAAGCAGTAGAAGAGAGGAGATTAGCAAAATAAGAGGAGAAACATCTGAAATTAAGATTAGGAAAACGTTACAGAGAATCAACCAGTCAAAAAGCTGGTTCTTTGAGTAACCGGGTGCTTCAACCTCGGAGGCCCCGCGGACGCCAATCACACCGCCGGAACCATGGCGAAGTCTGCCAGGAGCGCCCCCGGGTGCAGACATGGAGTCTTTGACCTTTGAGGATATAGCTGTGAACTTCACCCTGGAGGAGTGGGCCATGCTGGATCCATCTCAAAGGAAGTTGCACAGAGATGTGATGCAGGAAACCATCAAGAATCTGGCTGCTTTAGGAAAAACCTGGAATTCCAGAACTTTAAAGATGACTGTGAAAATTCTGGGAGAAATCTAAGAAGTCTATCAGTAATGAGTCTTTTTAAACATGAAAAAGATAGTCAACTTGGAGAAAAATGCAGCTGGATTCTGGAAGATGTTAACAAGAAAAATCCTCAAGGGGCAATACCGTGGGAAAAGCACATGTCTGTCACATTTGAGACTGAATGCAAAGTACACGAGTATCAAAACAATACAGCAAAACTTCAAGAATTTAGGGCAAGTATCAAACCCTTTGATAGACATAATCGTGTTCAAGTACATGAAGGAATTTCTTCTAGACAACCACCTTGTGTATTCAAGCAGCATAGCAAAGGCTTCAAGAATCTTGCAAACATTCAAAACAACATAACACACAAGGGAGATACAGTTTATACATGCAATTTATGTGGTAAAGACTTTCCCTGCTCCAGCTCACTGTTTACACACCAAAGTACTCATGCTAAAGAGAAGCTTTATGCTTGTAAGCAATGTGAGAAAGCTTTCACTACTCGCACTTCCCTTCGATGCCATGAAAGGGCTCACAGTGGAGAGAAACCTTATTTATGTAAGCAGTGTGGAAAATCCTTCACAGTTCGTAGCTCGCTTCGATACCATCAGAAGGTTCACAGCGGGCAAAAACCCTATGTGTGCCAGCAGTGTGGGAAAGCATTCACAGTCCGCAATTCCTTGCGATACCACGAAAGAATTCATAGTGGTGAGAAACCCTATGTGTGTAAGCAGTGTGGAAAAGCCTTTACTCTGGGTACTTCCTTGCAAAGACACGAGCGAATTCACACTGGCGAGAAGCCTTGTGAATGCAAGCTATGTGGTAAAGCCTTCACGAATCATGGTTCCCTTCGGTATCATGAAAGAACTCACACTGGAGAAAAACCTTAGGAATGCAATATGTGTGGAAATCCTTTTCTTCTTTAGGTAGTTTCCAAAAACATGAACAAACTCATAGTGGAGTAAAATCCCATTCGTGCAATGAATGTGGGAAAGCCTTCACTGATCGAACGTCCCTTAAATATCATAAGAGAATTCACACTGGAGAGAAACCATATGTGTGTAAGTTATGTGATAAGGCCTTTGCTATTCATGGGTTACTTCGAAGTCATGAAAAGATTCACAGCGGAGAAAAATCCTATCTATGCAAACAGTGTGGGAAAGCCTTCCATAACTGGTGCTCCCTTGAAAACCATGAAAGGATTCATGGGAGAGCGAAACCTCACATATGTAAACAATGTGGAAAAGTCTTTGCCACCACCAGATCCCTTCGATATCACGAAAGAATTCACAGTGGAGAGAAACCATATCTTTGTATGCACTGTGGGATTGCCTTTACTTACCGCAATTCTCTTCGGCGCCATGAAATGATTCACAGTGAAGAAAGCCCCTATGTTTGTAAGCAGTGTGGGAAAGCCTTTACTAAACACAGTTACCTTCAGTGTCATGAAAGAATCCATAGCGGGAATAAACCCTTTGTATGTAAAGACTGTGGGAAAGCTTTTACTTTGTGGAGATACTTGCAAAAACATGGATTAATTCATAGTGGTGAGAAGCCCTACGTCTGTAAGCAATGTGGAAAGGCCTTCACTTTTCCCAATCACTTACGATGCCATGAAAGGATACACACTGGAGAAAAACCCTATGTCTGTAAGCAGTGCGGAAAAGCCTTTGTTTGGTCTTACTCTCTTTGGAAACATGAACGGAGTCACACTAGAGACAATCTGCAAATATAGAATAAGCAAAGCCTCAAAGTCACAAGTTGTTTCTAGGCAACATGACAGAGTGTAATGAAAAGAACTTATATAAAGTGAAATGTGTGGTAACTTAATCTAGTCATTCCTGATCGACTCACAAATACAAAAGACTAACAAGATGGTGAGAAACTTTGATTAAAATGTATAAATTCTTGGTTTGCCTGACTTGTTTATGTAAATGCAGGTGAAGTTTATAAAGGAGAAAAATTAACAAAAACTTTCAGTTGGGTAGTCCAAAGTTCCATGTAAATCCTCAAAAAGGAGACTTCTATAAATGTAATTAATATGAAATCATTGATGCACAGTATCTTATGCAGAATTCTCCAGAAACTAAACCTTTTGAAGTAAGTATTCTGAAGATACAACAGTGTTGTTTTATCAGTGCATTATTTGTTGCATGTGTGTGCATATGATGTATATGCATGTATGTGTGCACCTCCAAGGCCAGGTAAGAATATCAGGAAACCCCTATCACTCAGTCTTGTTCCTTTCAGAAGGGGATTCTGGCTGAGCATGAAACTAAGCTAGCCACCAGCAAGCCCAAACAATCCTTCTGACTTCGCTTCCCACAATAGTGGGGTTTCAGGGGCATGTAGCCACACCCAGCTTTTTACAACGGTTCAGAGATCTGAACTAGTTTCTCATGCTTAGCACAGTAAGGGCCTATTGAGCTATTTCTCCAGCCCCTCAGTGAATCATTCTTTTTGTTTAAATATTTTATTTATGTATATATGAGACAGAAAGGAAAGATGTGTGTCGTGGAGTACAGGTGGAAATCATTTCTCTCCTACTATCTGGCTTCCAGGGATTGAACTCAGAGTTGCCAGGTTTGTGAGCAGGTATCTTACCTGCTGAGCTATCTTGTTCCCTTTGATACCCATGAAAGAACTCACACTGAAGAAAAATCTTTATGAATGCAATGTGTGAGGAAAAATCCTTAAAGTAAATTTCTGGGCTAACAGATTTCTAAGTTTATTCTTGAGGATAATATTAAAGATGAAATAATTCTCTGTGATCTAGTTTAGCAATAGTCTTTTGTTTTTGTGGATAGTGACTTCTAAAATATCAGGCTATAAGTATTTCCCCCTTTGCTGTGTGTTGTGGCAAATACATGTAATACCAGCTCTTAATTGACAGAGGCAAGAGAACCATGAGTTCAAGATCTTACCTGTATTATAAGCTTGAGGCCAGTCTGGGTTACATGAGACACTATATTGAAGCAAGCTTATAAGGCTTTGACTTATTTTAGAGCCAATGAAGTGTCTCAGTGGATAAAGTTTATCCCCATGCAAAGCTGAGTTTAATTCCTAAACATGTGTAAAGAACTAAGTTGTTTTCTGACCTCCAAATACACATCCACATATGTGCAGCAAACACATGCACACACATACACACAAGGATAATAAATAAAACTGAATTTTTTTAAAAACTAATTTTAAATCCCATGAGACTCATAGACGAATTAAAATGTATTCCTAATATGCCAGGAAATTTTTATGTTGGTTTGAAAAGTAAATAATTGTGGGAAATAGGCTATTGTAAAATGAACTTTTGTCAGGATTTTCCTACTACCTCATATAACAGTTTTGTCTGTATATATGCTCTGTCTTCTGTACAAGAGATATTGTTAGTTGGCTTTTTTTTTAAAACTTGTTCATGTATACTTTTGTCAAACAAGATTTTAGGACATATTTTTAGAAAGAGTATCTTAACTTTCCAAATCATATATAGAGCAACAAATGTTTTTTTTTTTCATACAATGAGAAAATCTTTGGGAAAAAAAATAGTCACTTTAAACTCTTTAGAATTCTTCCAAATTTTTCCTTTCATATCAGAGATCATTATTACTGTCACTAAAACTAATGTTTGTGCTGATTTAAATTTTATGAATAGCTTCTTAAGAGTTTTTATTTGTTCCCATTTTGCCCTTAATTCCTCATACCAAAGGATGTATTTTGTTCATTTGACTGCCCCCTTGACAGATATAACTTAAGGACATAAGATATAATGAATTATAGTAAAAAAAAATTATCTATATACTATGACTGACTTATCAGTTAGAGCCTTTCCATAAGATTTCTGATACTGTTGGTATTTGTTTTAGGGACATTGCCTGGTATCAAGTATAGTGAAGTGTTTCCTAACATGCACTGTTTGGTAGCCATAATAATACTAAACTCTGTAAAAAGCTAGTTCATAAGAGGTATCAATCGTTCAATCAGTTTTTTTGGGTTTTACTTTTATGGTTCACAATATGTTCTGTTATGAATTTTATGACAATTATATATGATGTCTTTTAAAAAAAAGCTGGTTCTTTGAAAAAATCAATAAGATTGATA
This sequence comes from Typhlomys cinereus, assembly GCA_023101885.1. Lineage (NCBI taxonomy): Eukaryota > Metazoa > Chordata > Mammalia > Rodentia > Platacanthomyidae > Typhlomys > Typhlomys cinereus. The sequence continues at coordinate 644,625 of JALPQD010000649.1, forward strand.
CACCCCTAGCTAAATTAACCAAAAGGAAGAGAGGAAAAAACACAAATTAACAAAATTAGAAATGAAAATGAAGTTATCAGTACGGATACCGGAGAAATCCAGAGTATTATAACATTATATTTCAAAAACTTATACTCTGTGAAATTTGACAACACAAAAAAATGGATGAATTCCTAAGTAAGCACAACTTACCAAAATTGAATCAGGAAGTTGTGAATTATTTAAATAGTCCTATAATATATGAGGAAATAGATGTGAAGTAATCTCGAATCTTCCCACCAATAAATGTCCTGGGCCAGATGGATTCAGCACAGAGTTCTACCAGACATTTAAGGAGCTAGTAACACCAATACAACTTAAACTGTTCCATCAAAGAGCAAAGGAAGGAACACTACCAGATTCTTTCTACGAAGCTAATATTGTCTTAATCCCAAAACCTAATAAAGATACACTTAAAAAGAAAACCATAGGCCGATCTCTCTGATGAACACAGAAGCAAAGATTCTCAACAAAGTCTTAGCAAATTGGATTCAAAAACATATCAAAAAGATCATTCACGGGAACCAAGTAGGCTTTATCCCAGGCACACAAGGTTGGTTCAACATACGCAAAACAACAAATATAATCCACCATATAAACCAGTCTAAAATTCAAGACCACATGATACTCTCGATAGATGCAGAAAAAACTTTTGACAAGATCGAACAGCCTATTATGATCAAAACCCTAGAGACAGTTGGAATGGAAGGAACCTTTGCCAATATAATAAAAGCTGTCTACAACAAGCCCACAGCAAGGATTATACTCAACGGGAGAAAAATTCGAAGCATTCCCACTTCGATCAGGAACTAGACAAGGCTGTCCACTTTCACACTTCTATTCAATATTGTACTTGAAGTCTTAGCTGAAGCCATAAGACAAGAAAGGGACATAAGAGGGATTCAAATCGGCAAGGAAAAAGTCAAGTTATCTCTATTTGCAGATGACATGATTTTATACCTGAGTGATCCCAAAAACTCCACCAGGAAACTCCTGGAACTAATACAGAACTTCAGCAGGGTGGCAGGATACAAAATAAATGTGCAAAAATCAGTGGCCTTCCTATATGCCCAGAATGAAAGAAGTGAAAAAGCCCTGAGAGAAACAATCCCATTTACTATAGCCCCTAAAAAAATGAAATACCTTGGTATAAACCTAACCAAGGAAGTAAGAGACCTTTATAATGAAAACTTTAAAACCCTAAAGAAAGAAATTGCAGAAGACACTAGAAGGTGCAAAGACCTCCCATGTTCCTGGATTGGCAGAATCAATATCATAAAAATGACCATCCTACCAAAGGCAATATACAAATTCAATGCTATACCAATTAAAATCCCAAAGCAATTCTTTAAAGAAGTTGACCAAATTATCTCAACGTTCATATGGATGCACAAAAGACCCAAGATAGCAAAAACAATCCTGAGTAACAAAAACACTGCTGGAGGTATCACCATACAAACCTTAGTCTATACTACAAATCCATAGTTATAAAAAGAGCCTGGTACTGGCTCCAAAATAGACACACAGATCAATGGATAAGGGTTGAACACCCAGATATAAGCTCATACAATTACAGTCATTTGATCTCTGACAAAGGGGTCCAGAAAATCCAATGGAAAAAAAACAGCATCTTCAACAAATGGTGCTGGCAAAACTGGATCTCCACATGCAGAAGATTAAAACTGGACCCGTACTTGTCACCATGTACAAGATTTACTTCCAAATGTATCAAAGACCTCAATATAAGGCTAGAGACTATAAAAACCTTAGTTGAAAGGGTAGGGAACTCCCTGGAGCTGATTGGACTAGGCCAACAGTTCCTAATCAGAAATCCAATAGCCCAGTCAATACAACCAACACTCAACAGATGGGATCTTATGAAATTAAAGAGCGTCTGCTCAGATAAAGAGATTGTAACTCGAGCACAAACGCAACCTGCAGAATGGGAGAAAACCTTCACTAACCATATATCTGATAGAACTCTATTATCCAGAGTGCACAAAGAACTTAGAAAACTAAACACCAAGGAAACCAATGGCCCAATTAAAAACTCGGCCTTGGAACTTAAAAGAAACTTTACCAAGGATGAAATTAAAATGTTTAACAAATATCTTTAAAAATGCTCCACATCCTTAACCATCAGGGAAATGCAAATCAAAACCTCCCTGAGATATCATCTCACTCCGGTCAGGATGGCAAAAATCCACAATACAAACAACACCAAATGCTGGAGAGGCTGTGGAGAGAGGGGAACTCTCCTACATTGCTGGTGGGAATGCAGGCTCATACAACCACTCTAGCAAGCTGTCTGGTGATTCTTAAAGAAGTTAAAGATTGAAATGCCATTTGACCCAGCTATTCCACTTTTGGGAATAACCCCCCATACACCAAAAATTCACTTCAATAGTACAAGCACAATCATGTTCATAGCAGCACTGTTTACAATAGCAAAGTCATGGAACCAGCCCAAATGTCCAACAGTTGACGAGTGGATAAGGAAAATGTGGTACATTTATATAATGGAATACTACTTAGCGATAAAAAATGATGAATTAATGGAATTTGCCAGGAAATGGATGGAATTACAAATAATTATATTGAGTGAAGTATCCCAGATACAGAAAATTAAGCGCCATATGTAGTCCCTAATAGGTGGTTCCTAGTACCAAACCCACTTAGAGTCACATTCAAAGATAAATCTCTATAATACTTACAGTAATTGCAAAGATTATAAACAAGAGAGAAGGGGAAGGAGGGCCCCGTCAGAAACATGTAGAGAGGAGATCATGCTACAGCAGAGATAATAGGCCACCATCAAGGACTGTAAGGGATGACATCCAATACCCATCAGGGATGGAGCCAAGGGCATTGCAGGAGCAGCAAAACTGAAAAAAATCAACAAACCATAATTCAACCACCTGGAATCAGGCCTGCCTAATCTCTCCCCATCCTGAAGCTCAGGGAAATTTGTGGAAGAGGGGGCGGTAAGATTGTAAGAGCATAAGGATGGGAGGAGTCATGATATACAAGATACTCCACACAAGTTAGGGCCGAAAGCAATTATAACAGGACTCTGCATGATCTGTGCAATGACCAACATATCATTGACCCCTCAAAATCTAGCATGGACTAAAGGCACTAGGATCCTTAGAAGCAAGGGAATAACAGTCACAGTGGTGTTCCTATACTTAAGGGGAACATAAGAAAGAGTTCTAGGAAATGCCACTGAGTCCTTACACCTCATCAGAAAGGAGGACCCAGAGGAAAGTTTGATATACATATTAAAGGATGCTTCAGAGATCGGGGAGGGGGCACTGGGAGACTGGGAGGGAGGGGGGAAAGGGAAGAGAAAAGAGGGGAGAGAGCACAGAGGTCCAGGGAGGGGTGGAGGGAGGGAGGGGACAGAGATACCTATTATGTTTGTATGAGCAGAAAAATAAATTAAAAAATATAAATAAAATAAAATAATATGATAAACTTGAAAAAATACTTAACAAGTATTAAGACTATCACAGGATCACTAAGCTTAGAGCTCATCTTCAGTGTAACTACATATGCTGTTGTTTCTCCCCATGAAGAAATGCTGAAACTGACATAAAAAGGTAAGCTTAAGCCTGCAATTCCCTTAGAGAATGAGCTGGGGAAACTGGTGATCAGAGAGAAAACTGAATTTTTTCAGTGCTTTGGAAAAGTCAGAAATAGGTTCTCATCCAAGAAGTATGCCAGTCTTCAGTCAACTATAAGTCAAAAGAATCGCCACTTAAATTTTTCCCGCTCTTTTTTATTGGGTTTGTTATTGTGGTGGTTGTTTTGTATTTTCTTCCCATCAAGCAACACAATGCACAAAACTCCATTTTAATTCAACTAGAATCTCCATGGAGATTAAGTTCACTATCCAACTGCTTCTATTTCTCCTTTACCTGCTTTGAGGTTTGTTTCCCTGACATCTAACCTACATAGTATTATCAGCAAACTGTCGAAAGCCGTAATCTAACCACTGAAAAGCTTCAGCAGTTCCCCTCAACCATATAACACTTAAAATCCACCTGTCCCCTGTAAGCACCATTTCACATCACAGCCTGAGCTCATTCTATCCTCAAAGAACAGCTTCAGGTCTCATATGCACACCAGGATATTTTTTTTTTGTTAGTTTTGGAAATCATTACTTTTTTTTATTAAAAATTTAATTATACATTTTAAAATTTTTTACCAGTTCCCTCCCTCCCCCCTCTTCCCCCTCCCCTTCACCCAGTGCCTCCCCCCCAATTCCCAGAGAGTCCTTTATTGTGTGCGCCTAACTCTCCACTGGGTCCTCCTCTCCGATGACATATAAGGACCCAGTGGCATTTCCATAAGCCCTTTCTCTTGTTCCCCTTAAGCATAAGATCACTACTATGGCTGTCAATCCCTTGCCTCCAGGGGTCTCGGTGCCCTTAACAGATGCTAGACTTTATGAGGGCAACAGTGCGCTGGACATTGCGCAGGGCATGCAAAGTTCCATTATGATTGCTTTGGCCCCAACTATTGTTGAGAATCTTGCAAATCGTTGCTCCTCCCATCCTTTTGCTCTTACAATCTTACCGCCCCCTCTTCCGCAAATGTCCCTGAGCTCCAGGATGGGGAGAGATTAGGCTGTCCTAGTTCTATGTGATTGATATAGAGTCTCTGAAGTTCTGGATTGTGGTTTGTTGATTTTCTTTTGCAGTTTTGCTGCTCCTGCAATTCCCTTCACTCCATTCTGCCACCCCCTGGCCAGAGACAAAAAGCTGTTAAACTGGAGTCTTGTTGTAATAGCACATTCAAGGGTAGATGTAATAAGAGTAGGAAACCTCACTGAGGGAGGGGTCCATCACCCATTTGTAAAATGATTACTTTTTATCTGCTAGACTATATGCCCTCCCCTCCTGGTGAGATCAGGAAAGAACGTCTGTGAACTTAACCAGGTTTCTCATTACTTACTTGCAGACCTTGATGGAGGCCTATTTTCTCTGCTGTAACATGGTCTCCTCTCTCCTTGTTTCTGGTGTGGCCCTCCTAACCCATCTCTCTTGTTCATAATCCTTGCAATTACTGTGTTACATAGGTTTACTTTTGAGTGTCTCAATGTGGGCTGGGTGAGTTTGGTACTAGGAGCCACCTATTAGGGAGTACATACGGAGCTTAATTTTCTGGGTTTGGGATACTTCACTTAATATAATTCTTTCTAATGACATCCATTTCCCAGCAAATTCCAGTAATTCATCATTTTTGATGGCTGAGTAGTACTCCATTGTATAGATGTACCACAGTTTCCTTATCCACTCGTCAACTGTTGGACATTTAGGTTGATTCCATGACTTTGCTATTGTAAATAGTGCTGCTATGAACATGGTCGAGCTTGTGCTATCGAGGCGAACCTCTGCTGCTTGGGGGGTTATTCCCAAAAGTGGGATAGCAGGGTCATATGGCATTTCAATCTTTAATTTCTTTAAGAATCTCCAGACGGCTCGCCAGAGTGGCTGTATGAGCCTGCATTCCCACCAACAATGTAGGAGAGTTCCCCTCTCTCCACATCCTCTCCAGCATTTGTCGTTGTTTGTATTGTGGATTTTTGCCATCCTGACCGGGGTGAGATGATATCTCAGGGAAGTTTTGATTTGCATTTCCCTGATGGCGAAGGAAGTGGAGCATTTTTTAAGATAATTGTTAGACATTTTAATTTCATCCCTGGTAAAGTTTCTTTGAAGTTCCAGGGCCCATTTTTTAATTGGGCCAGTGTTTTCCTTGGAGTTTAATTTTCTAAGTTCTTTGTGCACTCTGGACAGTAGAGCTCTGTCAGATATGTGGTTAGTGAAGATTTTCTCCCATTCTGTGGGTTGCCTTTGAGCTCGTGTGACAATCTCTTTATCTGAACAGAAGCTCTTTAATTTCACAAGATCCCAACTGTTGAGAGTTGGTAGCAGTGACTGTGCCATTGGATGTCTGTTTAGGAAGTGTTGGCCTAGCCCAATCAGCTCGAGGGAGTTCCCTATCCTTTCAACTATGGTTTTTAAAGTCTCTGGCCTGATATCAAGGTCCTTGATCCATTTGGAATTAAGTCTTGTACATGGTGACAAGTACGGGTCCAGCTTTAATCTTCTGCATGTGGAGATCCAGTTTTGCCAGCACCATTTGTTGAAGATGCTGTTCTTTTTCCATTGGATTCTTTGGGCCCCTTTGTCAAAGACCAAAGGGCTGTAACTTTGTGGGCTTATATCTGGGTCTTCAATCCTTATCCATTGATCTGTGTGTCTATTTTGGAGCCAGTACCAGGCTGTCTTTATAACTATGGATTTGTAGTATAGACTTAGGTTTGGTATGGTAATACCTCCAGCTGTGTTTTTGTTACTCAGGATTGTTTTTGCTATCCTGGGTCTTTTGTGCCTCCATGTGAACTTTGAGATTGTTTGGTCAACTTCTTTGAAGAATTGCTTTGGGATTTTGATTGGTATAGCATTGAATCTGTATATTGCCTTTGGTAGGATGGTCATTTTTATAATGTTGATTCTGCCAATCCAGGAACAAGGGAGGTCTTTCCACCTTCTGTTGTCTTCTGCAATTTCTTTCTTTAGGGTTTTAAAGTTTTCATTGTAAAGGTCTTTTACCTCCTTAGTTAGGTTTATACCAAGGTATTTCATTTTTTTAGGGGTTATAGTAAATGGCATGGTTTCTCTCAAGGCTTTTTCACTTCTTTCATTCTGGGCATATAGGAAGGCCTCTGATTTTTGCACATTTATTTTGTATCCTGCCACCCTGCTGAACTTCTCAATTAGTTCCAGGAGCTTCCTGATGGAGTTTTTGGGATCCCTCAGGTATAAGATCATGTCATCTGCAAATAGGGATAGCTTGATTTCTTCCTTGCCGATTTGAATCCCTTTTATGTCCCTTTCTTGTTTTATGGCTTCAGCTAAGACTTCAAGTACAATATTGAATAGAAGTGGTGAGAGTGGACAGCCTTGTCTTGTTCCTGATCGAAGTGGGAATGCTTCCAATTGTTCCTCATTGAGCATAATCCTAGCTGTGGGCTTGTTGTATACAGCTTTTATTATATTGATAAAGGTTCCTTCCATTCCTACTGTCTCTAGCGTTTTGATCATAAAAGGCTGTTGGATCTTGTCAAAAGCTTTTTCTGCATCTATCGAGAGTATCATGTGGTCTTGGACTTTGGATTGGTTTACATGATGAATTACATTTATTGATTTGCGTATGTTGAACCAACCTTGTGTGCCGGGGATGAAGCCTACTTGGTCCCCATGAATGATCTTTTTAATATGTTTTTGAATCCGATTTGCTAAGACTTTGTTGAGAATCTTTGCGTCTGTGTTCATCAGGGAGATCGGCCTATAGTTTTCTTTTTTAAGTGAATCTTTATTAGGTTTGGGATTAAAACGATATTAGCTTCATAGAAGGAATTTGGTAGTGTTCCTTCCTTTGCTATTTGATGGAACAGTTTAAGGAGTATTGGTGTTATTAACTCCTTAAATGTCTGGTAGAACTCTGTGCTGAATCCATCTGGTCCAGGACATTTTTTGGTGGGAAGATTCGAGATTACTTCCTCAATTTCCTTATATGTTATAGGACTATTTAAATAATTCACAACTTCTTGATTCAATTTAGGTAAGTTGTGTTTACTTAGAAATTCATCCATCTCTTTTGTGTTGTCAAACTTCACAGAGTATAAGTTTTTGAAATATGATGTTATAATTCTCTGGATTTCTTGGGTATCAGTAGTGATAACTCCATGTTCATTTCTAATTTTGTTAATTTGGGTTTTCTCTCTCTTGCTTTTGGTTAGTTTAGCTAGGGGTGTATCAATCTTGTTGATTTTTTCAAAGAACCAGCTTTTTGATTGGTTGATTTTTTCTATCGTTTTCTTAGTCTCGATTTCAGATATTTCTCCCCTTATTTTGCTAATCTCTTCTCTTCTACTGCTTTTGGGATCAGATTGCTCTAGTTTCTCTAAAGCTTTAAGCTGCATTGTTAAGTTGTTTATTTCTGATGTTTCCATTTTTTTGACGTGGGCATTAAGAGCTATGAACTTACCTCTTAGAACAGCTTTCATTGTGTCCCAGAGATTTTGGTAAGTTGTATTTTCGTTATCATTCACTTTCAGGAAATCTTGAATTTCCTTTTTAATTTCTTCCTGAATCCAGTTCTCATTCAGCATCATAGTGTTAAGTTTCCAGGAGTTAGTGTATTTTCTCTTGTTTGATGTGTTGTGGATGTCCAGCTTTAGGCCGTGGTGGTCTGATAGGGCACAGGTTAGAATTTCAACTTTCTTGTATATGTGTAGATTCATTTTGTGGCCCAATATGTGATCTATTTTGGAGAAAGTTCCGTGTGCTGCTGAGAAAAATGTGTATTCTTTGGTGCGTGGGTGAAAAGTTCGATAGAGATCTGTGAGGTCCATTTCTTTCAGGGTTTGATTAAGTTCCAAAGTGTCTCTGTTAAGCTTTGACCTGTTGATCTATCCCATGTTGACAGGGCGGTGTTGAAGTCCCCAAGAATTATCGTTTGGGGGTTGATTTCTTGCTTTAGACGCTGTAGGGTTTTCTTAATGAATGTGGAGGGGCCCGTATTGGGTGCATATATGTTCAGTATTGTGAAATCTTCCTGGTGAATTGTACCTCTGACTAAAATGTAGTATCCATCCATGTCTCTTATAATTTTTTTTGGTTTGAAATCCACTTTGTCTGATAGCATAATGGCTACCCCTGCCTGTTTTCTGCTTCCATTTGCTTGTAGAATTGTTGACCAGCCTTTTATTTTTAGAGCGTGCCTATCTTTTGTGGTGAGATGGGTTTCCTGCAGGCAACAGATTGATGGATTGTGATTTTTAATCCAAGTTTGTAATCTGTGTCTCTTGATCGGTGAATTAAGTCCATTAACATTTAGTGTTATAATGGAGAAACTATTGTTAATTCCAGACATTTATTATGTTTAGTAGCTTTTATAAGTATATTGCTTCGCTTTTAATGGTGTTATATTTGCCTTCTGTTCTCCTGGATATGCCTGTTTTTTTCTTCACGCTTGAGTATCATTTCTAGCAGTTTTTGAAGGCCTGGTTTGGTGGCCATGTATCCCTTAAAGTTGTCTTTGTGCTGGAAAATTTTTCTTTCTCCCTGGATCATGACTGATAGTTTTGCAGGGTAAATCAGCCTGGGTTGACATTTTTGCTCATTCAATACTTGAAGTATGTCTCTCCAAGCTCTTCTTGCTTTTACTGTTTCGACTGAGAAGTCATTTGTTATTTTAATAGGTTTGCCTTTAAAAGTGACTTGTTTTTTCTCCCTTGAAGCTCTCAGCACCAGTTCTTTATCTTGAATGTGGAGTGTTTTAACTATTATTTGCCGCGGTGTGCTTCTAGTTTGGTCATATCTGTTTGGGGTGCGGAATGCCTCTTGTATATGAATGGGCCTCTCTTTTTTTAGATGAGGAAAGTTTTCCTTGATGATCGTTTGAAAAATTTCCTCAGGGGTGGTATTTTGAGATTCTTGCTCCGGTATTCCATGAATACGCATGTTAGGCTTCTTCAGGGTGTCCCATATCTCTTGGATATTTCTCTCAAGTATCTTTTTGGCTTTAACAACCTCTTCCATTGAGCTGGTTAGTACTCCCACTTTATCTTCAAGGTCTGAAATTCTGTTTTCTGCTTCATTAGTTCTGTTGATAAGACTCTCTGTGGCGTTCTGGGTTGAAGATAACTTGTCTTTTATCTCAGTTTTAAACTCTGCTTGAGTTTGTTTTAACTGCTCTATGCCACTTTTTGTTTCTTGCACTGTTTTTCTCAACTCCTCCAGATGTCTGTTGTGTTCCTCTTCAAAGCGATTGATTCTATTATGTAATTCCTCCCGGATTTCCTCTTTCATAGTATTGAACATGGTAATGATCATATTTTGAAAGTTGTTATCCTACACCAGGATATTTTTATGCTGACTCTTCTCAAGCTATTTTTTCAAGCTGGAAAGACTTTCCTAAGCACTTGAGAAAATGTTCACCTCTCCAGCCCTTGCTTTGTAAGCATGCTTCTGTATTCACACAGTTTCAACTTTTAATTAAAATTTTTGTCTTTGGTTAACAAATAGCTCACACAGTCTTTAAAATATTAGTGACAAGCATATTTTAACCAAAATAAAACCACAAGATAAATTTCAACATGAATTAAAATCTGATAGAATAAAAATGGGAAAAGATTTTATAAAATACTAGTTGGAGACTGTAAAATCTTACTTTCAGTATATTATGTAAACACAACATAAACAGCAATACGAACCAACTAGAAACTATAATACGAACCAAATACTCCATCCAACAATAGCAGAAAACACATTCACATTCCAGTTATTCAGAATAAGCCCAAACAACAAACTCAAATATATCTCAGTAGACTTTTAATAATTTAAATCATAGAATATGTGTTCTCTTTTTTAATGAGTTAAAATTAACATTCAGGAAGAGAAGGAAATTTGGAAATCTTTGAAATTTGTGAAAATATTAAAAATTAACCATAGATTAAAAATAAATCACAAAAGATGATATTATAAAATATTTTCCCATCAATGAAAACAAAAATGTGACTTATGAAAACTTACAGGTTGCAGTCATAATAGTATATGCAGTGAAATTCATAATTGTAAAAAGCTTTTTAAAAAAAGAAGTTTCATTAACCTAACTTTAAACCTAAACTAAAGAAATAAGAATAAAATCAACTCTTAGAAACAGAGAATAGCTAAAGAAACAAGCTTGTGAAACCATGAACAAGTGTAGGCTCACTCCTCAGCATCCAGGATGCAGCCAGTCCAAAGACACTCCACCTCCCTATGGGATGATGCCAGGCACCATGGGAACCCTGCCTGCAGCCTCCCAGTTTTGTGACCTCATCATCACCAGAACCATAGAACGTTCTGCCTTTGGATAGCTGCCTGCAAAGCAGCCAATCAGCAGCAATGCAGAGAACTAACATTCCCCGCCCCCAACATAGACTGACCCTATCTTGGCAGTTCCCATCTGCCACGGTCCCAAGTAGGGTACCAACCCAGAGGCACTCAGGGCTGCAGGGTGAGGGTCCAGGAGCAGTCCTGGCTTGAGTTCCTCATGGACCAGTTCAGCTGCTTCCTGCAGCAGCTGAGCGTTGATTTCCAGAAGGAACATGACCTGAGTAAATACAGACGCCACTGCAGCAACTTGAGCCCAGGGATCAAAGGCAAAGAGTTGGAGATAATGTAGTTGCCCTCTCATGTGTTGGAAGTGCTGCGCATCTACTTGGAGTTAGTGTTATGAGACTCCTTAGCATCCAAAATAAGAGATAAGATTGTGCTTCTGGGGGCTGTGATGGACACCGGAGGCCTGATGGACAACTGGGCCCAGGATCAGTTCCACCTGACAATTATTCTAAGACTGAGGTCATGATGCAGCCCAACAGATAGTTTCATTCTCACCTCCACCTGTGAGAACACTGTGACCATCTGCATGGTCACATCTATAGCCATACACACTCCCATTCATTCATGTCCACCCCATATATGGGCTGTCAGAGTCCACAGTCCAAATCTAGAAGTCCTGGAGTGCCTCTAAAATGGGATCTAAGGGGCTGGATAAGTGGCTCAGGGGTTAAGTCTCTGCCTTGCAGGCGGAAGGTCCTGAGTTGGGATCCTAGACCCCGCGTATAGACACCGAGCGGAAGCGGGGGCGGCCTGCGTTTCTGGTCCTGGTAGAGCGGAGCCTGTGAATCCCGGGGCAGAGTAAACAAGGAGGAGGTGGAGGCAGCCCATGGTGGTTCCCGAATTCGCCCGTGGTTCTACACACACACACACACACACACACACACACACACACATGCCTACACGCACAATTGAATAAATAATAAAAAGGAATTTAAATGGGATCTAAGTCCTTGGGTAAACAGCATGTAAGGGCTGGGTACAAGGGGTGGATTCTCTACATGGCTACTGATTGATAGGGGAATTATCTCCCTGAGTAGTGACTGACTGACTTGCAGGCAGCTCTCCAATCACTGCACAAGCTCTAGTTCTAACTACAAGTAAGGTCCATGAAGACATCACAAGACCTGGTGGCCAAACTATGGTAGCCAGGGTGCCTGACATCATCCTGCTGGGAAGAGGTATTGTTTGGATAGCGTCATCTCAAGATGCTGAGCAGTGAACCGGCTCTTCTCCCAGGCTACAAGGTCTGTTTTCTCTGGGATTCTCTATTGCTAAAACCAGTTTATTTTATTCTTATATCTTCAGTTTAAGTTTGAAGGTAAAACTAATAAGTTGAAAGTTTTTTTTAATAAGAGTGTTTCTTATAATTACAAAGGTTACTTTCGTGAACTGCTTTGACAGAAGTCTATTAGTTTTGATATGTTACATTCTTATCTTCATTTATGGGAAAACATTTTCTAATATCCATTTGATTCTTAGTCTATCATCTAGTTTTTTATTAATTTCCAGAAATTTCTAAATTTCAAAACTTCTTTCTGTTTCTGTGAACTTCAATTCATTATAATAAAAGAACATACTTTCCATGATTTGAACTTTAAAAAGCATTGAGATTTATTTGCATTCGATATTTGGATTTATTCTAAATAGTCTTCCAAGTTCACTTGAGTGTGTTTTCTGCTATTGTTGAGTGGAGTATTTTGTTAGTATGGTAGTTCTACTTGGTTTGCAGTAGTTTTCAGTTTGCTGCTTACATGCTGATACACAAGTGAGATCTTGAAATCCCCCACTATTGTTACATCATCTGTTTTCTCTTGTTATTCTATTAGATTTTAATTCAGCTTGTGAACTTTCTTGTGTCTTACACTTTTCTTAGTGGTGAAAATATGCTTATAGCTACCACCATAAAGACTTGCGTAAGCCATTTGTGATTTTTTAAGGTCATTTTCATTTCTAGTAAAAAAAAAGTTTTACAGCCTTTCTATCTGATATTGCAATAGTCAATCCACCTGACTTGTGGTTACTTTTACAGAAACAAAATATATGCTTTGTGACAGAGTCTCACTGTATACCTCTCACTGACTGGAACTTACTAGGTGAACCAAACCGGCCTCATTTTACAGTAAGACTCTGGCTTCTGGTCACCTTGAGAGTTGGGGTTGCAGGGTTGATCCTTCAAGCTCAGTCAAATATTGACAACTTTTCTTATTTTCCCATTGCTAGTTTCTAACAGTCTCTTTGCTCCCATATAGTTCTGTCTTCTTGCTCTAAGCTCTGATCTTCACAACTTGCATCTTTCTTTGTCTATTGTACAATTTTTGGTATATATTTGCAGTTATTATTGTATGCAAAATTTGTGAACCTGCTCTGCTTTTTTTAGAATGCTAAACTAAACCTACGTTTTCAAATCGTGTGTGCGCATGTGTGCATGTGTGTGTGTGTGTGTGTGTGTGTGTGTGTGTGCGTGCGCATGTACGTGTGTGTGTATGTGTGCATGCGTAGACATGTGTGTGTCATAGCACATGTGTGGAGGAGGTCAGAGGACTAGTATTTGGGAGTTTGTTCTTACCTTATGTCTTGCCCAGAGACTCTTGTGCAGTGCCTTTTACCCCCATGATTCCTAAGTTTTGAGCTAATTTTCTTGTTTCTGCCTCCTGTGACACCATAGGAGTAGTTGAATTCTATGTATGTTTTACCTTATCCAAATTTTTACTGGGTTCTGAGCAAGGGATGCAGGTCTTCAGGCATGCACAAGTGCTTTTATTGACTCAGTCCTTCCCCCAATCCTAAGCCTGTTTATAACACAGATCCATCAAGATAAATATTCAATGAAACGTCTACATGATGTGTTTTACTAAAAAAAGTAGACACCATAACTAAACTAGAATGTAAGTAGACAGCTCAGTTATAGAAAATATCTCATCTTCTAGGGCTTTGGACTCTGTTTCATTTTAAGACCTGTCTTATTTTTTTATTTTTTATTTTCTTTCTTTATTCCTTTTGATACTATCTTTTTTGCATTCATTCCTACCTTCTTTAAAATCAGGTCCCATAAAGGAAGACTGAAGTTGAAATTATGCTTTGTCAGATCACAATTAATATTAGTTTCCTTTTAGAATTATCTCCCTTTCCTTGTAAGAAATATGACAGAGAGAAATGCACAGAAATACACATGGAGAGAGGGGAAGGGAAAGAAGAGGGGAAGTTGATACAGTACCGATGGAAATCAGAGAACAACTTTTATTAGTAGGTTTCGACCTTCTTGGCTTGGATTCAGGTTGCTAGGTTTGCATGCAGGCACCTTTATGCACTGAATAAGATTGGCAACCTGCATCTCCATTTTAGTCTGAATTATTAATAATGGGCATGATTACCTATGTTCTCAGTCACTGAATATCATAATCATTTGCAAGAAACTTATTCATTTTGGCATAATATAGACTACCATGTGTTCTCAGAGCCTGTATGCTAATTTTTTTCTATTTTCTCTATCAGTAAGCATTATGTCTATTTGATTTTAGATTAAAAACAATTTGTCAGTGTATTTCGTTAACTGGTTAGCAGAGTTTTAAAAGATATTTAGTCTTGAAAATCTTTATTTCCACTTATCTTTTGGGATTGGAGCAGACTGTGTATTTGGTGATTAATACCTGTCACATTTTGTGGTGGGTTATTCATGCATGGTTACTCATCACACTGAAATACACAATCTTTTCATGAGATCACATATAGTATTATTACAATATATTTTTGATGCCATTCACCTATTCTATCTGTACTTTTGTGAGACAGGCTATTACACTGTAGCCAAAACTTTGAAAAACATATGAGAAAGTCTGAATATTAAAACCAGAACATTGTATTTAAGACTTTGTCTTAAATTTGGAATTTTGAAATCCAAGTTGCCTGAAAGGCAGGAATTACAGGCTTGATATTTTATGTGGAATCTGAGATCAGAGTTTTTCCTTGAGTGGCAGGCACTTTAACTACCAAAACAACTTCCCACTCTAAGAGATGCTGTGAATATTGACTTTAAAGTATTGTTGTATGCATTAAAGGACGCTCCAGGGATGGGGGGAGGAGGCACTGGGAGATAGGGAGGGAGAGGGGAAGGAAGGAGAAAAAGTGAGAAGGAGCTAGGGGGTCCAGGGAGGGTGGAAGGAGGGAGGGGACTGGTGTACCTATTAAGTTTGTATGAGTGGAAATAAATAAACTAATTAATTAATTTTAAAAAGTATTTTATGGAGAAGTTGTATTACTTCACATATATTTTGAGGTAGCATTTATCTTATTATCAAATATTAGCTGAAATTATGATGCTTGAAATTTAAAGAGTATTATGCACTGCATACCTCCTTTTTCTGGAGACAAAAATATTTTTAACATTGATCACCAAAGTGATTTTTTAAAAATATATATTTCATAATTTTTCCCCTTGGGGATGCCACCTAAGATTCTTTTTATTTTTCCTACATTTTATTTTTTTTCTAATCATACAAGCTCAAGAGGTACCCCCTCTTCTCCGTCCCCCACCCCTCCCCGCATAGTTCACCATTGGACTCTCCCCTTCCCTCTTCCCTTTAAACCCTCCTCCCTCTCTCCCCTTCTCCTGATAACTCCTGTTTCCTCCTTCCCATCTCCTGCAGCATCCCTTTATATGGGTGCCAAACCTTCCTCTGAGTCCTCCATCCTAGTGAGGGTTCAGGACTCATTGGCATATCCGGGGCCCCTTCTTGGGACCTGGTTATTGTGGGAACTCTATTATGAATGTTTAACCCCTTGTCTCTAAGGTTCCTACTGCCTGAAACCTTCTCCCCTGCGATCGGTGTTAGACTTTGGGGGTCATTGAATTCTCAGCCATTATGCAGGTCATGCAAAGTCCAATCCTGGCTGCTGCAACCCTAACTTGTGTAGAGTATCTTGCATATTGTTGATTCTCCCCATCTTTAGGCTCTTACAATCTTGCTGCCCCCTCTTCTGCAACGTTCCCTTGGCTTTAGGGTGGGGAGAGATTTGGCTGGTCTGATTCCAGGTGATTAATGTAGAGTCTTTGATGTTTTGAATTATGGTTTATTGTTGTTTTCAGTTTTGCTTTTCCTGCACTGCCCTTGGCTGCATCCTGATTGATTGTCAAGATGACCTCCTAACCAAAGATAAAAGACTGTTTAAACAATGATCTTAATATAAGAGAAGACTCAAAGGTAGATGAAAGAATAGGAGTAAAACACAGCAGTGGAGGAGGGGTCAGTGTCCCATTTGCCGGAGAGTTATCATCTATATGCCAGTCCCTATATCCTCCCTGATTGGTGAAATCAAACCTGTTCAGTCCCAAGTGACCAGGAAGGGAAATGAGAATGAGCTGTAACAGATGTCTCGCTATTTACAAGCAATACTTGACCGTGGCCTATTTTCTCTACTGAAGTGTATAATCCTTTGCTATTATAGTGGTTATTACAGATATTTACCTTTAAGTATGTCATTAAGTGGGTTTGGAACTAGGAGCCACTTATTAGGGAGTACATACAATGTTTAACTTTCTCTGTCTGGGATATTTCACTCAATATAATTTTTTCTAATTCCATTTCCTGGCAAATTTCATTAATTCATCTTTTTGGATGGCAGAGTAGTTTTCTATTGTATACATGTACCACATTTTCATTATCCATTCATCAGCTGTTGAGCATTTGAATTGATAACGTGACTTTGCTATTGTAATAGAGCTATAATGAACATGGTTGTGCTCATGTCACTGTAGTGAATTGCTGCACTATGAGGGATTAGTCCCAGTAGTGGCCATGGCAAGGTCATATGGCATTTCAATCTTTAACTTTTTTAGAAACCCGCATACTGATCGCCAGAGTGGTTGTATAAGCCTGCATTCCCACAAGCAGTGTATGAGAGTTCCCTTCTCTCCACATCCCTTCTCTCTACATCCTCTCCAGCATTTGGTGGTGTTTGTATTTGTGGATTTTTGCCATCCTGACCTGGATGAGATGATATCTCAGGGAGGTTTTGATTTGCATTTCCTTGATGGCTAGGGATGTGGAGGATTTTTAAAGATATTTGTTAGACATTTCGATTTCATCCCTGGAAAATTTATTTTGAATTCTGAGGCCCAAGAAGTGAGAGACCTTTATAATGAAAACTTTAAAACCCTAAAGAAAGAAATTATAGAAGACATCAGAAGATGGAAAGACTTCCCATACTCCTGGATTGGCAGAATCAACATCATAAAAAATGATCATCTATCAAAAGCAATATACAGATTTAACACTATATCAATCAAAATCCCAAAGCAATTGTTTAAAGATGTTGACCAAACAATCTCAAAATTCATATGGGAACACAAAAGGCCCAGGATAGCAAATGAATTCTGTCAACCAAAACACTGCTGGAGGTATCAACATACAAACCTTAATCTATACTACAAATTTTTAGTAATAAAAACAGCCTGGTACTTGCTCCAAAATAGACATATAGTCAAAGGATAAGGGTTGAAGACCCATATATAAGCCCACACAATTACAGCCATTTGATCTTTGACAAACGGGCCCAATGGAAAAAGAACAGCATCTTCCACAAATGGTGCTGGCAAAACTGGATGTCCACGTGCAGAAGATTAAAACTGGACCTGTACTTGTCACCATGTACAAAAATTAATTCCAAATGGATCAAGGTCCTCAATATTAGGCCAGAGAGTATAAAAACCCTGGTTGAAAGGATAGGGAACTTGCTTGACAACAGTTCCTAAACAGAAATCCATTAGCACAGGCACTAGAACCAAAACTCAACAAATGGGATCTTATGAAATTAAAAAGCTTCCGTTCAGCTAAAGAGATTGTAAACCAAGAAAAAAGGCAACCCACAGAATGGGAGAAAATTTTCACTAACCACATATCTGATAGAGCTCTATTATCTAGAGTGCAGGAAGAACTTAAAGAACTGCATGGCATTTTTACATGGGATCAGGGTTCTGAACTTAGGGTTTTCTGCTTGGAAGACAGAGTCTTAGACCCTGAGCCACCTCTCTAGCCCATTAATCTGATTTTAAATTGGTTTGTTAGTATTTGTTGAAAACAATGTGATCTATATTATTCATGGAAATTGGTATATGGGTTTTTTGTTGCATTTCTTATCTGATTTGGGCATCAGTGTAATATGGGCTTCATATAGTGAGTCTTTTGTGAAGTATTGGTGCTAGGTAACCCTTAGAAGATTAGTAGACTTCAGCAGTGAATCTGTCCAGTGCTGGACTTTTAGGATATCAGTGATTGTGGGAACAGAAAAGGAAACTGTTGCCTACTTTTTTGTCCCTTGATGTGCATGAATGGCACAAAATCTTACTAAGTGTTGGCAGTATCTAGGCTATAATGATCACCACTCCTCCATTAGAGTGCATTTCAGGACAAAGGTGAAGAGATACTTCAATGTGAATAAAGTTTCTAATTGGTTTGACATGTGTTGAATTTGAATTTGACTTCATGACAATGGAGATTGTCTGCGGAGGGCTTGCTATAATCATCTGGACTCTTTAACAAAGGGCTTGGGCCAGAGAGAGTCTCCTATGAGTAGAAACAGGCCACCACTCAGTCCGAAATGATAAGCAAATGAATTCTGTGATCTTGGAAAAGGCTCACGTAGGAGTGCAACCTTAACTGACTCTCTGCAGACTTGTGAGACAGAGTTTGTGTGCACTATACTGCTGACATGAGCAACTGTGAAACAATAAATGGATGTTTTTGTAAATCCTTCAGTTTTTACAAAGTGTTTCACAACAATGAGAAACTAATACAGGCTTATGTGGTTACTGAGCATTAAAAATCCTTACGTTTTCTGCAACCTTGAATTGCAAGGAAATTTTATATTGACATGTAGTTGGTGTCTTGATAGGCATTTCTACCAATTTGACTATAGTCTTGAGCTTTATAGAGCATCATCAAATTAGACCATGAATGAATCAATGTATTAGCTTGTTGTGTTTTTCTGGTGTTCTTTCCACAGGTAATGTTACAGTCATCTTGTCATATGAATAATCAACTAAGGATTGTGAGGTCTAAGAGTGGGGGGGACAAAAAGGAATTATGTAAGTTTGTCAAGGAAGCAAGTAACAAAACTTTGATCTTTTTCTGAATACTGTGATGTTTTGGATGCTTCGTTTATAAAATTTGTAGAACTGCTGTAGTATTCTCACTCTGTATATCTTGTACCTATTTTTCAGTTTATAATTTCATCTCCTTCTTTAAAAAATCCAAGTTTTTTACCATATGACAAAAACCCTCAACATATCATCATGAAGTTCTGCCCTTCAACCTTGGAAGGGGAGGAAAGAGGGTGGGCTATCACCAGAGAACTTATTTCTCTATTTGGCCTCCAGAGGGCACTGAAGCCTAAAGAAATAGATTTTCCTGAGAACAAATTCAATAAAAGTCTCAACCACTTCAGTAGGAGTTCTGACAGGATGTATTTTGAATGGTGACATAGAAATCTTAGATGGCGGGGCTGGAGAGGTGGCTCAGGGGTTAAGCCGCTGCCTTGCAGGCAGAAGGTCCTGAATTCGGATCCTAGACCCCATGTATAGACGCCAGGCGGAAGCGGGGGCGGCCTGTGCTTCTGGTCCTGGTAGGGCGGAGCCTGTGAATCCCCAGGCAGAGTAAACAAGGAGGAGATGGAGGCGTCCATGGTGGTTCCCGAATTCGCCCGTGGTTCTACAAATATACACACACATACACACACGCGCACACGCATACATGCACAATTGAATAAATAATTTTAAAAAAAGAAGAAATCTTAGATGACAAAGAAGGTGGATGGAAACAGTGTCTTTTCCATATAGTCCTTTCAGACCCTATTGAAGACGATATCTAAACCCTATGTCTGTCCTTATAGATCTCAGAGCCACCGATACCCGCTGTCTTTGGTTTTCATATGTTGGAAATCTAGAAAGCAGGGTGCTGCTTCCTAATCATTGTGGCCTGGCTGTTCATCCTGAGACTTGAGGTGCCTCAGGAAGGACTCTCAGTGAGTGTATAAAAGCAGTGTACAGTAGGAAGAGGGAAAGAACTTCATGCACTGATGCCAAATAACAAGTGTTCCAAATTAAACATGAAATCTGCCAAGGTTCTCTATGGGGACAGAAATAACTTTACTGATGGCCTATCTTTTCTTCTTCTTCCCACTCCCTCTCTCTTTACCCGACCTGTCTAGGTTTCCTCTGTGTAGCATGCCAAAAAACGCTATTGAGCGTTACTCCCAGACAGTTTTTCCCCCTCTCTTGCAATTCCATTTCTCCATTTCAGTGCTAACTCTCCAGTAGCAATCAGTTAGTGACTCCTTCAGGGTCTTCACATGCTTTCGACCATGTCCCTCACAGCACCGGCAGTGAGCACCTGTGGCTCTCCCACACCTCCCTGATCTACAGATGCTATGGATAACGTCCACACACAGGAGAGTCTGCCTTGCCTCCTATTTCCTTTATCCACATGCCAATCAATGGAGGATTTTTATTACCACCTGAAACCAAAGACTAAACTTATCTGTATTTAAATATCCAGAAATTGTTATTTCTATTTAATAAGACTTTACCATGGTTGATTAAAAACTAAGAGCCAACTGCTAACAATAGGAAATGGTCACATATAAAATAAATGTGTTGAAATAAAATTGTAAGCTGTAAGAAGAAAAGTATCTTTTTAAAATTTTTGTTTTTTATATAATTAAACAAGCTCAATAAGTAGGTCCCTTGCCCCCTCCTTCTCACTTCCCTCTTCCCTCCTTTCCCTCTTTTATTCCCCTATCCCGCTTTCTCTCCCATACCTCCCTCTCTCCTTTCCCCTTATTCTCCCTCCCTCCCCTACCTTAGTGTTTCCTGCCTTCTCCATCCTGCCCTCCAGAACTTCAGCTTATATGGGCCCTGAAGTTCCCTCTGAGTCGTATACACTAGTGAAGGTTCAGGACTCTATGGCATATCTTGGGGACCCTTCTTGGGCTGCCCACTAATGTAGGAACTCCATTATATCTGTTTAACCCCTTGCCTCTAAAGATCCTACTACCTGAAGCCATCTCCCCTGAGATCCACACTAGCTGTGGAGGCTTGTTGACATGTCAGCCATTGTGCAGGTCAGGCAAGGTCCAATCACATTGCAGTGAGATCATGGCTGCCACAGTCTAGACTTGATGAATCTTCCCATCTTTAGGCTTACAGTCTTGCTGTAGCCTCTTCTGCAAGGTTCCCTGAGCTTTAGGATGGGGAGAGATTTGGATGGTCTCATTCCAGGTGAATATTGTGGGATCATTGGTATTCTGAATTAAAGTTGGTTGTTTTCAATTTTGCAGTTCCTGGACTGCACTTCGCAGCATCCTGTTTGGGTCTTGAGGTCATCTCCTAACCAAAGATAAAAGGCTGTTTAAAAGAAGCTCTTAATATAAAAAGAGCCTTAAAGATAGAGATAAGAATAGGAATAGTGCACAGTAGTGAGTGGGGTCATTCACATGGTTGCCAGTAGGCTACCTTTTAAATGTCAGCACCTATTCCCTCCTTGACTGGGGAGATACTCCTAGCTCTTCAAACCTGCCTAATCCCAAGTGAAAGAAAAAAGTTTTTTTAAAAATAAAACACAGTTCTCATTTCCATGTTTACAGAATTGTTGAATTAATGATTACAGATTAATGATTATTAATGAGTGTTGTTTTTATGAAGGTTCAGCCCAGGTGTAAACATAATTCAGAAGTAATGCTATGCAATACTATAAGGTATCCTAAATTTAAGGAGCCACTACTATCCCTCTTATGCTCAACTTTCAGAGGAAAGAGGATAAACAAGAGAACAACCCTCTACACTGCTGGTTAGATGGTATCTGAAGGTCTTCGAAGGTCATCCCCCACTGCTGAGATTACCCTGAAGGAACATACTCTATTGATCTGACCCTTCACAAAGATAAAGTCACCAATTTCCCCCAACCCTCTGTTCATGAAGCTCCAATCGGGTTATCAGAAACAGGAGCTAACCAATGAAGAAAAGCCACTTTTCCCAGGCCTGACTAAGGATATAAATATTCTGGACCCTGAGAGCCATCTTTGGCACCCTTGCCCCTCATGGAACTCCATATCTGGAATCTATGAGTTCCTACCTGATTTTTCTCTCAGCCCTCATGGATTCCATGCCTGGAGTCTATGAGTTCTCCAGGGCTCTCTTGCCCCTTCTAGATTCAGGTCAGTCCATGAGTTCTGTTCTTTCTCTCCTCAAGTAAACTCTGCCTTAATCCTCTACATGTGTTGTGGTTTCAGTCTTTGACTCCCAAATACAAGAACCTGGACTCATACAGACTCCAGAGACATCCCACATTATTTGGCAAGCCATAGTCAGGGGATCAAATTCCATATCAATTCCACACACTGTTTTCGTATTGCATAATACAAATATATCATAGAGAAATCTAAACTTTATTTCCCAGCTTTAAAGGTTTTGAAATAATCTCTTTTTAATGCACTATTGGTTCCCAGTAGCTAGAGGAAGGTGAAGGAACAGGAAAAGACTCCACACAAATGCAGAAATTGAATGAGGAGGGCAAGTTAATGGAAAGGAGATGACAGAGGAATTACAGAGAAAATATAATCTATTGAGCTTCAAGTTTGAGGCACAGGGAGCTTTTATAGGACAAGGATCAAAAGCCAAAACACATCACCTAGCTATGGTAGCAGTAACTCAAGTGAGAATTGATCCTGTTTTTCCTTCACAAAGTTAAATGTACTTCTTCATTAAAACATTAGTATAAAAATAATTTTAACTAATATTTAGAAACTGAATTGCATGGATTAATTGGGACCATGACATATTTGGGGCATACACATTGGGGGCATACACATTTACTGTATAATATACATTGCTGTAGTTTTTTTTAATCTACAAGCTGTATTGTTACCTGTGATTATCTACAATGACATGCCACAGAGGTTCTAGTTTCTAATGCTGATTGTAGTTTAGTACTCATTCATCATTGTCCCATTATCGCCCCCCTGACAGGATCACATTTTATAACTTGTGTTACAAATCTTGATTATTTCACAAGTGTCCCATTTGCCCATTTTATACCATATAACATGTACATCCTTGTTACTTTCTGTGACTGTAATGTCTTTCACTTCAATTAGTTCACAAGTCAGTAAAGATTCTTTTTTTTCTATTTTTTTATTTATTCAATTGTGCGTATATGTGTGTGTGCCCATGTGTGTATGTATGTGTGTGTGTGTGTGTGTGTGTGTGTGTGTGTGTGTGCATGTATGTGTGTGTGTAGAACCACAGGTGAATGGGAACCACCATGGACCACCTCCACCTCCTCCTTGTTTACTCTGCCCTGGGATTCATAGGCTCCGTCCTACCAGGACCAGAAACACAGGCTGCCCCCACTTCCGCCCGGTGTCTATACATGGGGTCTAGGATCCGAACTCAGGACCTTCTGCCTGCAAGGCAGAGGCTTAACCCCTGAGCCACCTCTCCAACCCAGTCACACCATGTGCATATTTCTGGGATAAATTCTTTCTCTGTGCTCCCAGTTTCATGTCGCCTTTAGGGGGTGCCAGGTGCCTTCATCTTCACAGGTTTCTCTCTGTAATGGTTATTCTTAACTATTGCTGTAAGAGAGAACACCAAAGTCAAACAACTTAAAAGAGAAAGGGAGATTTATTCAATTTACAGTTCCAGAAGGGAGAAACAGACTTTCATGACAGAGGTGGCATGGCTGGTGGCTGAAGCTGGCAGGCTAAGTCACTCCCATCTATGTGGCTGGAGGATTCCTGGAGAGTCTCTCTCCTCCTCAGTCTCTGTTCTATGGTTCCTTCTATCTGGTCCACTACTGAGAGGTTCCAATGAGATCTAGGAGGTTCCCATCAGATCTAGAGCTGGTCTTTGTATTGTAAACGTGTTGATCTGGATAATTTCTCCAGATGGTCTTACCTGATCCTAGTTAATGCCAGGTGTGCCAAGTTGATACCCAAGGTTAACTATCATCACATTTCCTTAGGCCATTTTTAATCTCCATATAAAAACAGTAAGATTTATAATTCCACCTAACATAATTATCCACATATAACCTCAAGCACATTATTTTTCCCAAGATGTGACAAAGTTCCTTGAGAAATGTTTAGTCTTTAATGTTCCATAACATAATATAGATTAACATTATATTACATGGCTTAAATAAATATATTCTTAATATAAGCCATACTCAGTCCAACTGTAAAAGTCTCAGTACAGGCTACATCAATAGTCTCAACATAGTTGCAAGGTCTAAAGTCCAAAGTCTTCTGTAAAATCAAAAGACAAGTTACATACCTCCAACATTCAATAGCACAGAATAAACATTCTCATTCCAAAAGGAAGGAATGGGGGCATATCCAGGAAAAATCAGTCCATAACCAGACCAAAAACCAGCAAGACAAACTCCAAATACTGTAGCTCCAAGTCCAGCAGATGAGCCTCTCGTTGAAATCATCTCAGTTCCAAAGGGCTTCAGTTCCACCCTTCCAAAGCAGCTACCTGTAGAATGTATCACTCTCTTGGGCTGACTCCTTCCAGGGTGTACAGTTCTCCATGGCAGATATCCCACATTGTCTTTGACATCTCTAAAATCTTTACTTCTCAATGGCAAACCAGGCTTTAATTCCATAAACACACATAAATATAGAAGCCCTTCTTGGACCTCTAACTGCAGGCTTCCTGCCACAGGTTGCCTGGATTCCATCATTCTCTGAAATGCCATTCTCTAATATTGCCATTGCATTTTTTATCATCAAATCTTACAGTTTCTTCCTGCCTGATTCCTCACTCTTTTTCATAACTCTGAAGACAACTAAAAAGTGGCCATATCACATTGTCAAGACTATATTGTTTTGAAATTTCCTTCATCAGATACTCCAGTTTAACTTCAGACTAGCTTTCAAGACGAGGGCAAAACTTCACTAAACTCTCCGCCAACACATGGCTCCATGGGTCACTCATCCAATTGCAAACACAGTCTCTGTTCCCCTCTGGACCATCACAAGCTGGGCTTCCACTGTCTGTGTCTCTCACAGCATTGCTCTCTTCGGAGCTCTCTTGAGAAAGGCCCACTTGACCCCACTGCCAAGATCCAAAGACATTCCCAGCACAAAGTCCCAAAGTTCTCCATATTTCTCCCAATGAATAGTTCCAAAGACAAACTAGCCATATCACAGCATTGACCATACTGCTGGGTACTAACTTCTCTCTCAGCTTCATGTTGTGATACTGAGGCAGGATTAGAGCAGCTCTCAAGGTCTTTGAAAGTCTTGGGAATTCCGGAAGGCCATCCCCTACTGCTGGAATCACCCTGAATGAACACCCTTGCTGAGGAACTGACTCCATTCCTCCCTGAGATGAGATAGCCCTATGAAAAGATTATGGAGATGAGCTCTCCATAACCAACATACAACTTGATTTGTAACTCCATGTTGATATGGAGCAACTGGGTTCTGCCCCAATGAGAGCTAACCAATGAGAAAAAGTCAGTTTCCCAGGCTTGTCTAGATTTATAAATATGCCTGACCCTGGCAGCCATCTTTGGCACCCTAGCCCTTCATGGAACTCTAGTACCATGAGTCCATTTCTTGTTCCTTGCTCCTCATGGATTCCATCCCTAGAGTCCATGAGTTCTCCAGCGCCCTACCCCCTCATGCACTCCACACCTGGAGTCCATGAGTTACAGCCTTTCTCTCCTCTAATAAACTCTACCTTAATCCTCTACACGTGTTCTGGTTTCAATCTTCCACTCCGGAACACAAGAACCCCATATCAGTGGAAGATGCTATTAATCTCACAGCAATACCCCCACTACTCGGTACCAATTTCTGTAATGGCTGGAGGATTCCTGGAGAGTCTCTCTTCTCCTCAGTCTCTTGTTCTATGGTTCCTTCTATCTGGTCCACTACTGGGCGGTTCCAAGGAGATCTAGAGAGGTTCCCATCAGATCTAGGGCTAGTCTTTGTATTGTAAATGTGTTGGTCTGGATAATCTCTTCAAGTGGTCTCAGCTGATTTTAACTAATGCCAGGTGTGTCAAGTTGACACTCAGGATGAACTATCACACTCACTCCTTACAACCCCAGGCAATCAGAAAAACTTCCCTTTCCCTCCATGGTGCTCTACCCTCACTCACCCAGGTCTGGGCTGAGGAGGAGCTTGCAAGCACAGAAGGCTGTGAGGCTCAGCAGCACCTCTGGCCTGGCAGTTTGTGGGTGGAGCTCACTGCAGACACAGAGACAGCCTTAGAGGCTTCCTCATAGCCAGACCCAGGGGTTAGGGGCACACTTCTCTCCCACACAACTGACAAGCAGCATGCAGAGGCTGGGCACCCTATTGGGGCTTTCCTGCACCCAGCTTTACTGTGAGTTGGGCTATCCCAAATTCAGGTCACCTGAAAGGGTTTTAAAAAGGAAGAAAGGGAGCCCAAGAGTCTTGGAGAGTTGAGGTCTTTTCAAGTGTTTTTTTCAGGGTTCTGTGAGTCCTACAAGACATCATTTGTGACTATTTCTGCTTCTCAGCAGGTGTGAAAGAACAACAATGGAGCAGAGACCTGCAGCCTTGATTCTCAGGGAAGGGTTCCACACGGGCAGCACAACTTTTCCAACACTTTGACCAATTTACAGTGGTTTTTATCAAAATCCTGGGGGCCACCTGGTCAGCCTGTTTTACAATCCTTCAGGAACCAAGCAGAAGGGAAGACTGACATCCACCACCATCACTGTGGAGCTCCACAGCTTGCTATACATTTCCTCTTCAGGAACCACAGACACAGGTGGTTATTTCTGTGCTGGGAATCCACAGTGCTCCCCGAACACCTGCAGCCCATGCAGAAACTGGATGTCAATGGCCCCTCCGCTGCCAGAGACAGCACCAGGCCATCACAGCAACATTTGTATTTTAATTGATGTATTTGACAGAGTTTTGCCCTCAGGATCTTGGTTTTATCTTCATTTCTCATTGCATGCTTCCTCCTGAAGCAGAAGTATCCAATATGGAACTAGTAGCAGAGAACCTTCAAAGAGTGAATCAAAGTAAATATTTAATTTCTGTGTGCTAATCTCTAAAAAGATAAAGACCAAAAGCCTTGAAATGTGAAGCCATCCTGATAAAATTGCTGGGGACAGTATTTTCCTTCACCATAGCCAGACCTGACTGGCACACAAATGTACCCCATATTATCCGCTCAGTATAAAAAATAAAATCAATGTTTGTATTAATAAGCAAATGTAAAAGAAAAACTTAAAATGTATTTTCCTCTTACATAAGTCATTGCAATTACTCTTTCTGTTGCAGTGAGGAAAGACTCAAACTCAACTTAAGAAAAGATATTTATCTGGTTATGGCTCCAGAAGCATGATACAGTCCATTATGGCAGGGAAAGGCATGGCAGGCTGCAGAAGCTGGATGGGACTTAGGTCATGTCCATCATGGAGGCTAAGATAGGTTGCTGTAGACCATAAGAGTAGGCTGATAGAGGAAAGAGGTCAGGACAAACCAACCTCAAGGACCAGTCTTGTGATTTGCATTCCTTCTGCAAGGCTTTACTTCCTGAAGGTGCCATTAACTTCCCAAAATTTAACACCAGTTAAGAATGCAAACACATGAGCCTGTGGGATACAACTCACGTTCAAGTCATGATATCCATGCTATTTGTATTTGTGACGTTTCTTTGACCAAAGGCCTGATCAGGTATAGAATGTTCTCTGCATACTTGAGAATATCTCCTATGAATAAATGCATGTGGAGCCCTCAACTCTAAGGAGGACATCTAATCCAAGCCATCTCCTTACCAAGGCTCAAGGAACGTCATGGAAGAAAGGACAAGAAGAATATAGGAGCAACAGAGTAGACAGGATTGCTGTCAATGTCCTCTGGGTATCAAGGCGCTGTTGCATTCCTGCACTCACTGTACCCATGTTTATCTACAAAAGATCTGTGCAAGGACAAGCTCATCATTGTAGATGGGGAAGAACTCATGAGACCCACCCCTCTTAGATGGAATATTGTTGGCCAATACTAGCTGTGGAAAGGTGATCACTTCAGTGGTGATCATATCACCTATGGTAAAGTAAATACCCAGGGACGTGCTAATATGGATCAGTGTTACTAAATTCAGTAGGTTACACACACAATAGACATATAAATAAGATGTAAACTTATAAAGAAGAAGATTGCCAGTAGGAGAAAGGTGGAGAAGAGGCAGAACAACATCTAGAAATGGTAAAAATTTATAGCATGCACATAAAAAAACTGACAAAGCCCTTTCTGTTCCCTGCTCCACCAGGCCCCCTGTTCCATTGGGCCCCCTCCTACTCAAAGTAGGAACTGGAAGGCCCCTGGGCCACGCCTCTGGCCCTAGGTCATCTGCAGGTCACACTAGCCAGCTTATCCTTTTCATTCCTGCTCTCAGTGGGCTCCCTCTTGTCAGTGGTAAGGTCAGTGGCCTCAAGCCCAGCTAAAGACACTAACGTATTTTCCTGTGGTGGTGTTCTTCCTTCTCTTCCTTCTGCTTCCTTCCCCCCGCCCAACCCCATAATCATTAAAGAATTTAAAAGTTTTCAAGAATTCAAGAAAGTCTAGAGAAAAACCCAGGCAATGGGCTAGAGGATCAACACCATACATCTGAGGACTTCTAAAATGATCCCAACAAATGGGAGAGAATCTTCATTTCCACCTCTAAGATAAATAAACCTCTTTTACCTTCCTATCGCCATGGAAGTAAAGCTAAAAAGTGCATTACTGTACTAAATCTTCAATTCCTGTCTACTAAACCCACCTTAATTGATATATTAACAATCCAATAGCCTCATCTAATACCAGATAGGCGTATCCAAAACCAAGGCAAACACTAACAATAACTGTGCAAGAGTAGTAATATTGTCTAATTTAGTACAGCAAAAAACACATATCAAGAAGGACATAACAGACAAAACAAAAAATGCCCAAGCCACTGCACAAATCCATGAGGAACAAAAACCAAGACAACAAATCTACAAAACACATCAATCCTATAATGATGGAACCCAGCCACAACAAACTCACAGAAAATAGCCAAGAAAGCCATACCTGAGATAATGATTTTCAAAGCCTGATCTTTACTATGATTAAACAATGAAAGAGGAAATCTGGGAGAAGTTAAATAAGCACATCAACCAATTTGAACAGTAACACAACAGGCACTTGGATGAGATGAG
The DNA here is from genome assembly GCA_023101885.1 of Typhlomys cinereus. Taxonomy (NCBI): domain Eukaryota; kingdom Metazoa; phylum Chordata; class Mammalia; order Rodentia; family Platacanthomyidae; genus Typhlomys; species Typhlomys cinereus. Next base: position 673,849 of record JALPQD010000649.1, read on the forward strand.
AAAAGCAGTTGAAGAAACAAAAATAGCTATAGAACAGTTGAAAGAATATCAAGCAGAGATTAAACTCCAAGTAAAAGAAGGAAGGAAGCCTAACATGCACATTCATGGAATATCAGAACAAGAATTCCAAAATACCACACCTGAGGAAAATTTTCAAGTTATCATAAAGGAAAACAAAGTTCCACATCTAAAGAAAGAGAGGCCCATCCAAATACAAAAGGCATATCACACCCCAAACAGACATGACCAAAATAGAAACTCATCACAGCAAATAATAGTCAAAACACTACACATACAACACAAGGAGAATATACTGAGAGCCTTAAGAGAAAAAAAAATCAAGTCACTTTTAAAAGTAAAATAACAGATGATTTTTCAATGGAAATAGTAAAAACCAGAAGACCTTGGAGAGATATTCTTCAAGTCATGAATGAGCACAAATGTTAACCTAGGCTGATATACCCATCACAACTATCAGTTATGATTGAGAGTGAAAGAAAAATTTTCCATCATAAAGACAAATTAAAGGCTTACATGACCACCAATCTAGGCCTTCAAGAAATGCTAAACACGATACTCAGGCTAGAAGAAAAGAACAACCATATCCAAGAGGACAGAAGGGAACTATGCCACCACCACAATCTACAAGGTAAGTAATGCACTTGTGAAACCCACTAAATAAAAAAAAAAGTCTCCATTATAACCCTAAATGTCAATGGAATTAACTCACCAATCAAAGGACACAGGTTATAAACATGAATTAGAAATCAAAACCCATCCATCTGCTGCCTTCAGGAAACATATCTCACCACAAAAGACAGACATACTGTAAAAGTAAAAGCTGGTCAAAATTCTTCAAACTAATAGAACCAGGAAACAAGCGGAGGTAGCGATTATGGTATCTGACAAAGTAGACTTCAAACCAAAGAAAATCATAAGAGATACAGAAGGATACTATATTTTAGTTACAGGTACAATTCACCAGGAAGACTTCACAATACTCAACATATACACACCTAATATGGGCTCCTCCATATTCATTAAACAAACAGTACAATGTCTAAAACAACAAATCAATTCCAAAATGATAATAGTAAAAGGTGAAAGATTTATGCGATCTGAAGAGAAACCAGAGTATCCAAAATGATAATAGTATGGGATTTCAATACCCCATTCTCAACATAAGATAGGTCAACTAGCCAAAAACTCAACAGAAACACATTGGAACTAAGTCAAACCCTTACCAAAATGGACCGATCTCTACCGAACCTTCCATCCAAGCACCAAGAAATACACATTATTTTCAGCCGCCCACAGAACTCTCTCCAAAATAGACCACATTTTGGGCCACAAAACGAATCTCCACATATACAGGAAAGTTAAAATTATAATCTGTACCCTCTCAGACCAACATGGTCTAAAGCTTGACATCCACAACACAACAAACAGCAGAATATATACTAATTCTTGGAAATTAAACAACATGGTACTGAATGAGAAGTAGATTCAAAATGAAATCAAAAATGAAATTCAAGATTTCCTAGAAACAAATAATAATGAAAATACAACATATCAAAATCTCTGGGACATATAAAAGTGAACGACATACACAGAGTGGACTCCATAGCAAGTGGACACTGGAAAAGGGAAGAGCAAGTCCCTCCTCCTTGCATTTCCTATTATCTGGTCCACCGCTGGAAAGTACCACCCACTATGGGCTGTGTTCTCCACAACAGTCAATCAAGTACCTGCAGACTTGTTCAGGGGCCATTCCCACCATTAACCCTTCACAGCTGCACCCCAGTCAGCAACTGTCAAATTGACATCAAAATGTAACCATAACAATGGCCATGCTACCAAAAGCAATATATAGATTCAATGCTCTACCAATCAAAATTCCAAAGTAATTTTTTAAAAAATTGAATAATCTCAAAATTCATATGGAAGCGCAAAAGGCGCAGGACAGAAAAACAATCCTGGGTAAGAAAAATACTGTTGGAAGTATCACCATACCAAACCTTAATCTACATTACAAATCTATAATAGTAAAAAAAGCTTGGTCCTGGTTCCAAAATAGATATATAGATATATAAAGATAATGGTTGAAGAACCAGATATAAGCCCATACAATTACAGCCATTTGATCTTTGACAAAGAGGTACAAAAAACTCAATGAAAAAAAGAATAGCATCTTAAACAAATAGTGCTGGCAAAACTGGATATCAACATGCAGAAGATTAAAATTGCACCCATATTTGTCGCCATGCACAAAAATCAACTCCAGATGGATCAAGGACCTTAATATTAGGCCAGAGACTGAAAACCCTAGTTTAAAGAGTAGGGAACTCTCTAGAGCGAATTGAGCTAGGCCAATATTTCCTAAACAGAAATCTGATAGCACAGGCACTAGAACCAACACTCAACAAATGGGATCTTATGAAATTAAAGAGCTTCTATTCTGCTAAAGAGATTGTAAACTGAGTAAAAAGACAACACACAGAATGGGAGAAAATCTTCATTGACCACATATTGATAGAGGTTATTATCCAGAGTGCACAAAGAACTTAAAAAATTAAACACCAAGGAAATAAATAGCCCAATTAGAAAATGGGCCCCAGAACTCAAAAGAAACTTTTCCAGTGACAAAATTGAAATGTCTAACAAATATCTTTAAAATACGCTCCACTGTCCCTAGCCGTCAAGGAAATACAAATCAAAATTCCCTGAGATATCATCTCACCTTCATCAGGATGGCAAAAATCCATGATACAAACAACACCGAATGCAGGAGAGGATGTGGAGAGAGGGAACTCTCATACATTGCTGGTGGGAATGCAGGCTTGTACAACCACTCTGGAGATCACTATGTGGATTTCTAAAAAAGACAAGGACTGAAATGCCATATGACCCTGCTATACCACTGTTGGAATAGTCCCCCCAAATGCAGCAATTCACAATAGTAACACAAGCACAGCCGGGTTCATTGCAGCATTATTTACAATAGCAAAATCATGGAATCAACTCAAATCCCAGATAGTTGATGAATGGATAATAAAAATGTGGTACATTTATGCAATGGAATACTACTCAGCCATCAAAAAGATGAATTAATGAAATTTGCCAGGAAATGGATGGAATTAGAAGAAATTATATTGAGTGAAGTATCCCAAACACAGAAAGTTAGATGCCATGTGTACTTCCTAATAAGTGGATCCTAGTTACAACCCCGCTTAATGACATACTCAAAGGTAAATCTCTGTAATTACAAAGGAGTATAAAAAAGAAAGAAGGGGAAAGAAGACCTCAAAAGAAAGGAGAAAAAAAGAACACACTTCAATAGAGAAATTAGGCCATGTTCATGTACTGCAGGTAAGTAGCAAGACATCTGATGCAGCTCACTCTCACTTCCCTTCCTGTTCACTTGGGACTGAACAGGTTTGATCTTCCCAATCAGGGAGGATATAGGAACTGGCAGATAGATGGTAATCAACTGGCAAATAGGACACTGATTCCTCTCACTTCTGTGTCCTACTCCTATTCTTCCATCTACCTTTGAGTCTCTTCTTATACTAAGATCATCTTTTAAACAGTATTTTATCCTTGGTTAGGAGGTGACCTTGACAACCAGTCAGGTGCAGCCAAGGGTAGTGCAGGAACAGTGCAAAACTGAAAACAACAACAAAGCATAATTCATAACACCAAAAACCCTATGATATTCACCTGGAACCAGACCAGCCAAATCTCTCCCTAGCCTCAAGCTCCAGGAACCTTAGAAAAGAGGGAGCCGCACAATTGTAAGAACCTAAAGATGATGAGGACCAATGATATGCAAGATGCTCCACACCAGTCAGGGCTGAAGTAGCCAGGATAGAGCCACAATGTCATTGGACTTTGCCTGACCTGCACAATGGCCGACATGTCAACAACCCCCCCAAAGTCTACTATGGATCACAGGGGAAAATGCTTCAGGCAGTCGGATCCTTAGAGGCAAGGGGTTAAACAGTCATAATAGAGTTCCCATACTACTAGCAGGCAACCTCAAGAAGGGGCCCAAAACTATATTATTGAGTCCTGAACCCTCACTAGTGTAGATGACTCAGAGGGAAATTCAGTGCTGAGATATTGTGCCCCATGGCCTGAGCAGCCACCAGGTTCTCAGCCTTTCCAGGGTACAGATGAGTATTGTTGGGAACACGAAGACATTCAAATAAATGCCCTTATAATATAGAGAACATTTATTCTATTTATTCTGTTTCTCCAAAGAACTCAGTAAGATAAAAAGAAAAATCTCTGACTATTTTCATGATTAAATTATTTGTTTCTACCTGCAGTTCTTCCAATTTTGCTTTAAGTATTTTTGGATGACTATTAAGTTTATATGTATTTACGACTGTTGTATTTACTCATGTACTGTTTCATTTCTTTGACCATATTAGTTATTATTATTCTTTCGAGTTTTTGCCTGTAATTTCATGTAGGTCATTCTAATGGAGGTCATTACTCTTAGATTAGAATGTTTATGAGGAGGTAGGTTATCTTGATTATTATGTGACAAGTCACTTGTGCATCAGGGCTTAGGTCTTTGGTTATTTTTTATTTATTAAAATTCATTTGTCAGCCTGGCATCTCTGTGACAACTCTTACATATTCCCCATAACATTTACTTAGAATTCAAGGCTGTCCCTCTTCCTTAGAACCTTAAGCAGTAGTAAGCTCATTTTTTTCTAATGAGACTGAAGCCTCTTAATTTGGACTGCCAATATATGACTGGCTGCATCATTAAAGCCTTCACCTAAATATTTCTTTATGTTGTGATTTGAATGTAAATGGATCATGTGTTCCTACTTGGGGCACTGTTTGGAGAGAGAATGAAGTCTATCACTGAGGACAATCTTTGTGATTTGAAAACAACACAACCTCTCTCTCTCTCTCTCTCTCTCTCTCTCTCTCTCTCTCTCTCTCTCTCTCTCTCTTCCCAGTCTCTTTCTCATTCTCTCTAACTCCTGATGTGAAGTGCAAGGTGTATCAGACTCCTGCTTCTGTAACCATGTATTCTTCATCCTGATGGGTTCTACGATTCTATTCCCTCTGCAACCATAAGACAAAATGATAAAACCTTTATCCCTTCATTTCTTGGGTCAGAACACCTTTTAGCACCAACTAAAGAGTAACTAGAGCACTCAGCACCTTAACCTCAAACATATCCTGACTTCCCAGTCTTTGAATCCTAACATTAATGTTGTGACCCTTGGGGAGAATATGTGACTGAGATGAATTGTGTGTGGGAAAGGGATGTATCTCTTCCACTGTGCTGTACAATCCATTTCCATAATATTTTGTTCTCTAGCCAAGAATTTGAGCAAAGAAGCCAGGATGAACTTGACCTGGCACTGCATGCTTTCTTTTCCCTACAGGGACTTGTGTCCTTGTGACTTCCCTGCCATGATGGCCTGAAGCTTAGAACTGTGAGCCAGTTGAATACTTTGTCTTAAATTGTTATAGGCAGGTATTTTCTTGTAGTAATGGGTGAATAAACTTAGGCAGAGATTGGTGTTGAGAACAGTGTGCTGTGGTCAACCTACCACATTGTTTAAGCCTTTGGAACTGATTTGTGGAATGTATGTTGGAAGAATTTAAACTTTGATCTTCAAAACATGTCTAATGTTGGAAACAAAACTTGATGGAACATTCTGGCAGATGCACAGAGATCAGAAACACTCCAAGAGATATGGAATGGTGTAAATCTGGCTTATGTAGTATTAGAGGTAGATTGCAGTTCCTGGTTTATCCCCAGAATACATACTAAAATATCATGTTTTCTCAACCTGCAGATTCCCTGATGGTTTTACAAACAACTTTGGCCACATTTTATCCCTCTTTACCAATGCTGTTCTTTTTCTCCTCTCCTTCTCTCCACTGAAAGATACCCACCCAAGTCATCAATGTTCCAGCCTCACTCACATTTCTCCACATGCCATTCATGCTCCACCATGAGGCACAAATGGAGAAGCATGTTTGTTAATGAATAAACAGAGGAATGGGAGAAAGAACTGCAGAGGAGGCACATACAGTTGGTTCTCAGACACTATTTCTTCCCCCTCCTTGCAGCAGAGTTTTGATCAAATGCTTAGGCCATTTGGCAATTCTGAGTTCCTTCACAGTTGCTTAGAAAGCTCATGGATAAAATGAGAAGTTATTGCTCCTTCTACATAATCAGGTTCAATCCTCTTTGAATTTTTTGTCATAATAATAATACTTGTTCAATGACTATTTGTTGCTGGTCAGCTGTTATATATATTTATGATAAGTATTCCACAAAATCTTTTGTATCTATGTAATTCTTCTTCCTATGAATCAACTAAATAACCAATGTCTATGCTTATATCATTTATGTATGATTTAAGACTTAGTGAACTCTGTTCTTGCATAGATCAAATTTAAGATGCATTGACTTGGTATGTCTTGGTATTAAAGTTTATTTTTTACTATTATTGACATTTGAAAAAACAAAACTTATTCTTGAAGGTTTCAATATTAGCCAAAGTCAAATAAGATACATGTCTAAAATTTAAAATCCAGTGAAACTTGACATTTTAAAATTTAGAATGTATTTAAAGACATACAAAGCATCATAAAGTTAAAAATATTCCCAATATCCTTTTGCTATATCATAAATATAATTTATATTTTACAATGAATTTTAAGAAAATAAATAACTTCATGTCTTCAGTTTCATGCTTTTGTTTGTAATTATTACAGATATTTGGGTGAATATACATATTTTCTGTGTTTTGACAAGGTTTCCAAGCTCAGCAAGTGAGTTCCCTGCATCCAAACTTGAAAACCTAAATTCAGTCCCAGAAAGAAAAAGGAAACTTAACTTTTGAAAGTTTTCCTCTGATCTGCACCTATATGTCATGACATAAATGTGCATGTCTCCTTATTCTTTCTCTAACTCTTTCTCTCCCTCAAATGAATAAGTAAGTGAAGTATGACAAATTGTTTGTGTCACTTACAAAAAGGCATTTTTAGGATTTTGTAAACAAATACAAGCCAAGAACTCAAAATCAAACATGATAGATATGAAATACATTAGAAAAATAAAGAATATAGAAATGCTTTAAATAATAAAGGTTTTTCATGAAAAGTTTATCCTAAGGTAAAGAATTGCACAAATGAATAAAAACAGATGACAACAAAATTAGAAAGCTAAAGTGTATTGTGAAAAGGATTAAAAATGTTGAAACTTATAAAATGATGATATGGGATGAAAGGGACAACTCAGGAAGTAGGTTACCTACCCAGCAAGTCCACTGACCTGAGATTGATCTCCAGAAACCCATATGGTGAAGGCAAAAAACTAACTTCAGATGTCGTTTTCTGATCAAACATGGCATTCATGTGACATATTCTCTCTCTCTCCCTCCCTCTCTCTCTCTTTTCTAAGTAAAATATTAAAAAGAAGGATAACATGAATATGAACTAGTGACTAATCATTAAAAGCAATTTAAAGTTTTTATAATAAAGATTTAAAATGAGATAAAACTGAAACACATTAGGCTGATTAGATGCCTCTTTCCCTCAGCTTCAGCCTCTACTCTTTAGGCTACATTGTGTTCTTGATTATTGTAACCATTAAATTTAATACTTCCATCATCTATCAGAAGCACATGTCATGTCAGGCACAGAGAAGAATAGAGAAAGTAAGAATTGGGTCACGATGGCTAAGAGAATGATATGAAGCAGAGATTTTTTTTCCTTAATAGCTTTACCAATTATTCTTCTCCCCTGAAAATGACCCTCCTGGTACTCAGCCTCAGCTGCAACTGATCTTAGGAATAAGCCTCCTAGTAAACTATGACAAATATTTGGCCCTCCCATACACAAAATGTGTTGCCCGTGCAACAGGGTATCTATGAGCCAAAATTCCCATAGAAAAGTCACGTCTGTATTGCTAGAACCTCAGCAATCAGCATCAGCGATTATGGAGAGGTAGAATGTTGCCCATCTAGAGACAGATAATCTTGGACTAGTTTAGCCACTTAAATATCTAGTTTATTGCCTACCTTGTACATGTGACATCATATCCCTATGACAGGAGCTCCTGTGCCAAGAGTCCAGGAAGTGTCTTTAGACAATGTCATCTGGCGATCCAGTGAAAGATCTTAAGTTCTTTTCAGAAGATACCCTCACCAACAGGTACATATGATCAGCTGGAATACTTTGAGACACTCCTGTTCTGAGCCATAGTTCTTCTAGACTAGTCCTTATTATACTAAATGTATTTATGAGAGAGCACTTACTCCAGAGTAAAATCACCCTCATGTATGCCAACGCTCACCTTGGCTAACCTTTCCTCAGCCTTTTAAAATCATAAATACCCTAAACATCATCTATTCCTTCCAATATTACAACTGTTGAAATACCCCACAGCATGTAACATATATAATTAAACTGCTTCTTTCTAAAATCTCACTTGTCTCCCTTGGCTGTGTGCCTGCACTTGAAGCTTTGACAACAAAAAACCAGCACAGGCTCAAGGTGGTCTTTGGGAAACACCATCTTATAGAAAATACATACAAGACCAGTCTTTCTAGTCTTCCTCCTGTCACCAGTTACTGACCCATAAAGCAAGCCTTAGGACAGTGCTTAAAATTGCATTCTATTAAAAAAAAAAAAAAGCACAAGTGGAGGTTTATTCCTTCCTACTAGACCATTGTGTACCTGATACATAGTCAATAAATTTTCATTATGTATATTAAAGAAAGGGGATCTAATCTATAGACTTACAAGAATAGAAAAACAAAAAAAAAATCGCCTTCTAATTTCTGCCAATCTATTTTCCTGGCAGGAACTGCAAAGCTACATAACAGTTCTACTGGGATTCACCCATGGGAGCCTGCCAAAGACTCCAAACAGCATCTCTTATCTGTGACAGACACTTCCAATACCATTAGGTCTGCTGGATCATATGGCCCAAGCGGCAAGGCAGCCTAGCAGCTTGAACCAGCTGAAGAGCCTTCTCTTGTTCTGGGCCCCACTCAAAGCTAGCAGCTTTTCGAGTTACTTGGTATATGGGCCTGAGTAACACACCCAAGTGAGGAATATGCTACCTCCAAAATCCAAAATTCACTAAACATTGTGCTTCTTTCTTGGTGGTAGGAGGGGCCAGGTGTAGCAACTTATCTTTTACTTTGGAGGTAATATCTCTGTATGCCCCACACATTGAACTCCTAGAAATTTTACTGAGGTAGATGGTCTTTGGATCTTGGTTGGATTTATTTCCAGTCCTCTGATGAGCATATGGCTTACCAAAGAATTCAAAGTGGTTGCCACCTCCTGCTTGCTTGGTCCAATCAGCATAATATCATCTATATAATGGACCGGTGTGATGCCTTGTGGGAGAGACAGGCAATCAAGATCTCTACGAACCAAGTTATGGCACAGGGCTGGAGAGTTAATATATCCTTGAAGAAGAACAGTAAAGGTATACTGCTGGCCTTGCCAGCTGAAAGCAAATTGCTTCTGATGGTGCTTATGAATAGATATTGAGAAAAAAGCTTTTGCAAGGTCAATAGCTACATGTCAAGTACCAGAAGATGTGTTAATTTGCTCAAGCAAAGAAATTACATCTGGCACAGCAGCTGCAACTGGAGTCACAGCTTAAGTTTTCGATACTCAACTGTCATTCTCCATGATTCATCTGTCTTCTGTACAGGCCAAATAGGAGAATTAAAGGGAGAGGTGGTAGGAACCACCACCCTTGCACCCTTCAAGTCCTTCATGGTGGCACTAATTTCTGTGATCACTCCAGGGATATGATACAGCTTCTGGTTCACTATTTTCCCTGGCAGAGGCAATTCTAAAGGCTTCCATTTGGCCTTTCCTACCATAGTAGCCCTTACTCCACAGTTCAAGGAACCAATATGGGGATTCTGCCAACTTCTGAGTATATCTACACCAATTATACATTCTGGAACTGGGGAAATAACCACAGGATGAGTCCAGGTACCCACTGGATCTGCTGTGAGATGAACATTAGCCGAAACACCATCAATCACTTGTCCCCCATAAGCCCCTACTTTAACTGGAGGGCAACAATGCTTTTTAGGATCTCCAGGAATCAAAGTCTACTCAGAACCAGTATCCAGTAGGCCCTGATATGTTTAATCATTTCCTTTCCCCCAATGTACAGTAACTCTTGTAAAAGGCTGTAGATCTCTTTGGGGAAGGGCAGGAGAAATATTAATAGTAAAGGTCTTTGTTATTGTGCCTAAGTCCTTCTTCAAGGTGACCCAGCCTTCCCTTCATTCAAGGGGTTCTGAATCTGCAAACTGAACTAAATCTGGAAACTGATTGACAGGTCATGATTCTTTACTAATGTGATTCAAAGCAGCCCTTCCTTCATTTACTGTAGAAAGTTTCAGCTTATATAAATCATATAAAAATTTTGTAGGCTTCTTATCGATTTGACTCTTGGGAACACCATGATTAATTAATCTAAGCAAGTCACACCACCATGAATACTGTTCTCTCTACACTGTGAATTATGGTTGGTATGCTTACTTTGCCACTGGCATTCAGTGCTGCCACTTGGTCCCTGTTGCTCCTGGATCTACCTAGGCCCATTAGATTTAATTCTTCTAATTGCACAGCTGCATCACCAATTGTTAATGATGGTGCAAGAAGAAGAGCAATGGTGAGTCTCTTCAAATTTGGTGGCGCCCCTCTCACCAATTTATATAATATAGTCTTGGTGAAAGGCATATCATCTGGATTCTGCCACTGAGAGTTAGATTTTAAATGATAAATCCAGTCAAGCATACCAATTTCCCTGAGCCTTTTAATCACATCATCAACACTAAACCAAGAAATATCTGGTATCTCCAGCTCTCTTTCAGAAAGCCAAAAGCTAATAAATATTTCAGGCATCCACTCAAATAAACTCTTGGCACCACTTTTAACTCTATGAGCTGTAGCATTAAACCTAGAATTTCTACTCAGTGGACCACTTCAATAAACTCAGTTCAATCCAGTTTTATACTCCTTCCACCAGTACCCCACAGGATATTCTCCAGATTGCTACTTAAACGTGTTACAAACTCATGAAGTTCTCTAGGAGTGTAACGAACCTCCTCATGTACCACACTTTCTATGTCACCTCTAAGGGCTTGCTTAGACCTGAGTCTGGTAATAGACCTAGAGGCAACCACAGGTGGACCCTCTGCAATATCAGCATTGTCCTGAGGGAAAATCCTTACCCCCTCCTCAACCAAAGAAGGGTTAGTTTCCTCAGGCAAAGGCTGAGACTAAGATGCTGTAGGAGGTGGGGGTGGGGATTTATTCTCTACCAAAGTGGTAAGACCACTTCCCCAGATGAAAGAGGCCCATCAGAATTTGAGGGTTCAGTGGCCTCAGCCTCCTCTGAGTCTTCTAATATATCAACATCCCAGTTTTTAGGATCCCAGTCCTTTCCAATCAGTGCTCTGACTTCAACTGCAGACACCTTCTGAGACTGGGACTTTAATTTACGTTGCAACTCAGCCAATCTAATAATTAAGGCTTGAATTTGATTTTCAGCAGTTCGAGCCCTATTACTAATAGAGAGAAGATTCTCTTCCAGAACACATCTAGAAACTTCCAAGTTGTTTACACGCATCTGAAGCTGGTTATTTTCATCTCTGATGAAAGGTCCCCTTTCCTTCTCTATTTTATCCAAAGATGCTTCCAAAGCACACTTAGAAGCCTTTAGATTTTTTTATGCTTATCTTGAGCTTGGTAATTTCACCTAGGAGACTTTGTTTCTCATTTTGTACTTTATCCAGAGATGTTAAAAGCAACCAGCCAGCATCATTATTTTCCTTATATTATCAAAAGTAATATACACAGAATCACTAAACACCATATTCCTTTATCTATCATCCCCACTTTTATCAGTTCTTTGATAAGTTCACACCAAGGAGTTTTGGTGATCTTCATATCACTAAGGCAGTCTTTAGTAGCTGGAGGTTCATTGTGTTGGAAAACTAGCTCCAGATAAGCTCAAGCTTACTAGAGAAATTCATCTTTATATTTCTGTTCTTCCAGAACTACTCCTGGTACCAAAATCTGTATTAATCAGGGTTCTCTGAAGAGACCTAACTTGTAGAATGTAATATATATATATAAATAAGTTTATTAAAATAACACAATAAAAATAGTGTCCTTCAAGGTAGCCACCCGCAGCAATCTCATTTTTGACCGGAATGTTCCACAAAGCCAAAAGATCCCAAGAAGGTTTCAAGCTTTTACTTCTCTGGAGGGTTGAAGATGCTGGGTTTCTACGTCGGTGAAGAACAGCAGGGCTCCGACGTCAGCGATGAACAGCAAACAGCAGCAAGGCCTAGAGACCAGGCTCCAAAGGCAGCAGGAACAGCAACAATGTGGTGGAAAAGATGAAGCTCCAAGTCAGCCAAGGATGGAGGCAGCAGCAGCAACAAAGAAGGCCACGATGCTCTAAAAGCAAACGGCATACACAGAGTGGACTCCACAGCAAGTGGACACCGGATCAGGGAAGAGCAAGTCCCTCCTCCTTGCACCTCCTATTATCCGGCCCACTACTGGAAAGTACCACCCACTATGGGCTGGGTTCTCCACAGCAATCAGTCAAGTATCTATAGGCTTGTTCAGAGGCCATTCTAACCATTAACCTTCCACAGCTGCACCCCAAACAGTCTGCAACTGTCAAGCTGATACCAAAATGCAACCATAACACCCAGATACCCATCCTTTCTTTAAAGTCATTCTTGTGTTTCTTTTCTATATAAACAAAAAGGCTGGAAATATTAGAACCTAGACCATCTGAGTACTGTTGTGAAAAGTCTCAGAGACTCGGCCAGTACTCCTGCAGCTTCTCTTCCCCCATGGGTACCGTGAAGATCTGGCTGCCACACAAATTTCCCAGAAGACTCCAACAGATCCAGGAGGCTTCTCCATTCACAGTTCTCACAAAGAGCAAAACTTTTCCCCTCCCCCTGATACCCAAGAGCCAAGCTTCATGCACACTAGGCAAGCTCCCTACCAACTGAGCCACATCCCAGCACCTCTAAGTTAAGAAGTTTACACTTGCTGATCTTCAGTGCCCACCTAACACTCAAGGCCTTTGCAGAGTCCATCCCTGGCCTCCTCATGCTGGGTGTCCAAGGCACTTCTCATCATCTTCAGCCAGTTTTCCATGATCCATAAAGATCTGGGAGTGCAGCTTGTGTAACCTCATCCTTCCTGCCAGGCAGGAGAGCAGTCTGTCAAGCTGGACCCTTTGCATCTGCACTCAGAGGAGAGAATGGGATGGAGAACCAGCTGACACACAACTGTGGCCCTTGGTCAAATACACGGAGGTGACTCTTCCCAGAGCACACTGATCCAGAAGGAGTTGTGCCGGTGGACATTCTAGGCACGGGCGATTTCAACAGCAAGAAGAACAAGGTATGGAAAAAGGTAATGGTCTCTCTCAAGGTTGCATTCTCTGCCCCTGGACTCCAGCACTCCTTAGGAGCCACAGAGAATCCTGTGCTCTCAATTTGAGGGACTTGATGACTATGTTAGGGTTAAGTTTACTTTCTATGTTCTCGCATCCAACAGGGCAGTGACTACATGGGAGTGGCTGAAGAACCAGAGAGGGAGGAAGTACGTGGTAGATCTGGTGAAAGTAGACATGGGTAAGTGGCATATAAGAAGAATCAGCAATAGAGAAGCCTAAAGGGAAGCAGAAGATACCAAGGTACACTGGTATGGAGAAGCCAAGGCCACACAGCCTGGCAGCCAGTCACCAAAGAACGGAGAGCTGGTTGTATCAGTTTCTTTTGCATGGCATAACAAAACACATGGCAAAAACAATTTAGAAGGAAGAGACTTTATTTTGGCTGATGGTATCAGAGGGTTCAGTCCATCAGAGTGGGGAGGGAGTGCCGGAGCAGAGAAGTTCACTTATGTGGTCAGGTAGCATAGAAAGAGGATTCCAGGAAAAGTGCAATGAAAATTCAGAGACAGAAAATAACTTGTTCAAGATCACACAGCCAGCTTGTGACAGAATGTGTTGGGGCTCCATCTTTTCCCTATTCTTTAAGATAAGGGTCCTTTGCCTTAGTGGGTCAGCCTAGGACTGGCCGTATGAGCCTCAGTTTCTTCAGGGTCTCAGTTCTGGCAGCAGAGATACCAGCCTTGGGTAGGTCCAGGCCAGAAGAGGCAGCAATAGCTGGGGAGAGGCCACCTCTTTTCCCGGAAGGAGTACAGTTGTAGCTCGTTGGGATATGCTGGGCAGAGCATCAAAGCCGACAGATCTGACTTGGATTGTGCTCCTAGGAGGTTGGCTGGAGAGAAGGGCCAGTTCCCGGCATGCTCTGATTGGCCTCGCTCCCGCACATTCCTGTGGTTTCTTACACTGCTCAGGACACGTTACTGATGGCGCCCCTCTGCCCACAAAGAACAGAGCAGGGACAAGGGCTCTCTGGCTGCCAGCCTCACCTTCCCCCAAAACAATGATATAGTAAGACAGCCTTGCTGCACCACTTAGACTTCAGCGTGCAACTTCAGATGCTGTCTTCTCACCCTTCCCTTCTGGGGAGAAATGGTTCTGGGTGGGCCACCTTACTGCCCTCTCACAGGTCCAGGTGGTCTTGTTTTAAGATTTGCTTTTCTGCGACTTCCATAACTTTACTAAATCGTCCCAGCCAGGAGCTAGTGTGGAGCCCGCCATCATTGCACCTGTCAATATACATTTATTAATTATCTGTAGCTTACCAGGACCACGTGATAGAGAAGTGAGAGAAGTCCTGTCCTTGTGGGGCACCCAGCCTCTGGGCTTTCAGTCTTCCACAGAGTGGAAGCTTGATGTTCACTGATGAATCTCAGGTGTCCAGATCAATTATAATTTGGCAGGCAGGAGAGCACTGAGTGTTTGAATTTTCTTATCCAAATGTAAGCTTATTCTGAAGTTGTTTGGCACTAAGTCGTCCCCTTGCCTCTTAGGGCCTGTTTTTTTTCCCTCTCCCTAGCCAATGGACAATATATTTTAAGTCTCATTCTATGAAGCTAAAAGATTTAAGGGTGGAAGGAGAGGGGAGAGTATGGTGGTATCAAAGCTTCACCCATTGTGATCAAAGGATCTCTGTATTTAAAAATCTAGGGTAATACATTAGAATTCTTCCTAAGGCATTTACTATGAGCTAGGGGCTGAGCAAGGAAATAGGATGCTGGGTCGTCTTGTCAGAAAGAGGCCAAGTAAAGAGATGTCTCAAAGGGGTGGGGGCTGCAGCACACCAAACCCTAGTGGACATATTAGCAAGCCTGTTCTCCAGTGCACATTCTGCCACTCAGCAGCTAGGGACCCAGGCAAACAAGTTTGAAACCTGCCGCTGTAGATCAAGCTCTCTCAGCCTCGTGGCATTTGAAACCAGATCATTCTTTGTTATAGGAACCTGTGCTAGCAAACTCCACCTGCCAGAATATCTCAGGTATCAGCTGGGCTTGCAGGGCTGTGACTTGCCCAGCCGGTGACTGTCTCCCTGAGTCCCTTCTATAAGAATGACTTCTCCTTACGTTAGAGGAAGGGATTGTTGGGGGTGAAAGAAGAGTCTGGGTGATTTCCTGGGATGTCAGGATGGCGTGGGTTTCTTTGTGTCATGTGACACTTCTTTCAGTGCAGTGATGTAGTGCTAAGCTCTACATGGCTCTGGGGCACCACTCGCCTGTAAATAACATCTCCGGTCTCTGCAGATGTGGAAATGCACACATGCCTCACGTCTAGAAGGAGCATCCTCTGCAGCTTTCATGTGTCAGGTTACATTTCAGTACTGTCTTCTCCTAAAAGTTTGTAACTTACTGGGAAAAGGTCCTAAAGCATTGGAGTTTTGGCCCCAAGTAAAACCCAAAAAGTCTTTCAAATCCCAGCGTAATGATTAAGAACAAAAGGTAAAAGATTGGTGGATGTTAATGGGTGTTGGTTTCCATAGCACTCTCTGTCCCCTAATGACTAAGAAGTGACAGAACTTAAGTTCCATATTAGGGTCACATTTGAAAGTGGGATGAGCGAAGTGGGTGTGAACAGGGCTGTGCCTGGGCACACTGTGTTCAGTCACAGGACGCAATGACAGTGCCATGTGCTTCTCATCGTGCTGTCACGGGAGCGTCTTCATCTCTTCCCTCCACCTGTTCCCATGCGTTAATTACTTTCCTTGTTGCAGTGATCAAATACTTGGCAAGAAGCAATTATGAGAAAGAAGGCTGTGTTTAGGCTAACAGTTGCAAGGAGATGGTCCATTATACTGAGGAAGACTTGGCAACAAGCACAGGGGCCAGCTGGTCACATTACATGGGCACTCACGAAGAGGAAAGCAAACAGGAAGTGGTGCTGGGCTATACAACCTCAAGTCCTGCCCCCAGCTTGTCACTTCCTCCAGCAAGACTCTGCCTCCTAAAGGGTCTACAACCAGTGCTGCTCTCTGAAGACCAAGTGTTCCAACACATGAGCCTATAGGAGACAGTTCACACTCACCACACCACACTCAAGTGTGACTGCTGTCTCTAGAAATTAATTTACACTCGTGTTCTTGGTCAGAATTTCAGCTTCATCCCTTGCCCTTGAAATGTTTCCATGCTCCACTTTCTACCACAGAATTCTATCTCAAGCTTGCTTTTTTCAGAGTCAATGCTGAAACCGTTAAATCAGTTAGGGGCTGTAGACTGCCTAGTTCTTGAGCCCACTGCCTAAAAGAGGGGTAGAGGTTATATGAGAGGGACAAACAAAGTACTATGGGAACCCATGCTGAGATCTTTTGGTTGGGACAGGAAATTTCTGGAGTGTAAAACTTTTGCTTGCCATTGAGAAATAAGGGACATACCATCATCTATGCTGCTTACAGGCAAAGGTGGAAAAATTATAGGGTGCAAAATAAATGTTCAGTAATTGTGACATTGTCTAACTTCATTTCAGGGAGCGGAAGATGGGGACTGTAAGTACCTTCCAGTTGTTTTTAAACGATGATCGACACTACCTAATCCTAATGCTTGGCTCTCTGGGTCGGATGAAGATGTCAAAGTGCATCCATTGCTTCATCTCTACTGCTAGCCACAGAATCTTTGCTGTCTCCATTTTCTTTCTCAATCTAGCAAGCTATCCAAAGTCAGTGAGTGAGAGGCTGTTTTGCAATGAAACAAAGTGCTCAAACTGCAAAGTAGAATTCTGAGGGAGAGCCTGAAGGTGAATCTACAGACTTTCCTGTGTTTTTCTACTTCTCAGCAACAGATGTGTTCTGGGGCTATGGTGCTTACAATAGCAAAAGCTTTGGAGTGGACAACTTGGACTTAACTCAGTCCTTTTGCTTGATACCTTTGTGGTCTTAGGCAGGTGGATGGACAGGTGCACATGTATGTGCAAGTATGTGTGCCAATGCCAAGGTCAACGCCAGGAGTCTTCCTCAGTCTCTCTCCTTATTCAGAGAGTCTCTCACTGCACTTGGAACTTACTGATTTGGGTAGACAGAAATCCTCCTGCCTCCATCCCACTTCCAGTGCTGTGATGTGCCTCTGAGTTTCTTTCTTTTTTTTTTTTTTTTTACATGGGTGCTGGGGATCTGGGCTCAAGTCCTCATGCCTGCACAGCAAGTGCTGCACCGACCGAGTCATCTCCCAAGCCCTATGTGGCTTCTTTGAACCTCTGTTTTCTTGTCTGCAAAATGGAGAGCTAGGGATTTCTGCCCCATGGCTATTGGAAGGACCAAATGAGGACACAGCCCACTGAGAAGACTCAGGGATGACTGCCCAGTGGGAAGCGTGCTTCCCTGTGGGGACAAGTGCTGCTGGCAGCAGGGGGAGGCAGAACTGGGGAGAGGCTCACGAAACTTCCAGCTTCATCGAAAGAATTATTTTCTCATTCATTGATACTTTCATATACAAATGCAATGAATTTATGTCACTTTCACCTCTTACTACATCCAACCCCTCTCCTTTTCCATTGTATACTTTTTCCTTTCCATCCAGTTTCTCTCCTACTTTCATATCTTTTTGCTTGTGTGGCCCACTGGGCAAGTGTCTGAATACACGCTGAGGCACGAATGACCTATCAGTGGGTAAATCATTGAGAAAAGTAGTTTCCCTTCTTATATTTCACATTAACTTTCAATAGTCTCTCAGGGAGGTGTGCAGCCTGTTGAGATCTTCCCCCGTCCATGGTGAAATGTTGACAGATTACATCTTGTGCAGGTCTTATGCACTTGTTGTAGTGAGTTCTGGGGTGTAGAAGCCCTGTCATGACCAGGCTCTTACATCCTTACTGTCCCCTCTTCTAAATGATTCCCCAAGCCTTGGAATGAGGGGTAGTTTAGATGTCCTGTTTAGGGCCAAGTAGTCCATAGTCACTTATTGTCCACATTTTGGCCGATTGTGGCTCTGTGTGTCAAACACCTTCCATTGCAAAAGGATGCTTCTTGGTTGAGAACTAAGAATGTTTTAATCTATGGGTATAATGATAAGTGTTTAAATGGCAGTTTGATATCAAGTATTATAGTTAAACCTTGGAAGCTTATTCCTACCTAGGGCCTATGGTTTCCCTTCAATGGGTTTTTGACTTAGTTTATGGTATTAGGCATGTGTTCCTTGCCTTAAAGCAATTGGTTTCCCCCGATACTATGTATACTGTACACACCAATGGTCACCTCTTGCTTGGGCAGAATTTTAAAGGACCAATAGTCTTTAATGAGGGGAAATAGGGGAAGGAATACATGAGACAGAGAGTATCATGGAGCAGGTAGCCATGTTTTAGCAAACACTATGCAATAAGTTTTAAACAGAGCTGGTTAATCATTCTATGGGAATCTTGATATTTTCTTAAATTCTTTTTACTATTTTGCCAATAAAGCCCTACAAATGTAAACTTATTCCAATAGTCTCTATGACTATAATGGAAACTTATTTTAATATGAAATATAAACACACATAAGTCATATGTTAGAATAAGTATATTGTGATAGATGTTATGGTTTTGTCCAAACAAAATTTTGTGTATGTGTCCTGAGTCCCCTGATTAAAAAACAAAAAACTGGCCCATGTACAGTCTATTCACTGGCTTTCTGCATCTCAACTCTATAATATTAATGCAGAACATGTTTGTGTACTATGTGGAACTGAAGATGTCAATGCTTTTGTTACTAGTTTAGCATGATCAAGCCTCACGCGTAAGCCAAAGTCTTCCAGCAAGCAGCTGAATGCCAGTTTTCACGAGGCGATAACTCAGTAAAGCTGTTCTTCATCTTTTGAGTTGCTCTTACCGACCTTAAAGAAATATGCA
The DNA here is from genome assembly GCA_023101885.1 of Typhlomys cinereus. Taxonomy (NCBI): domain Eukaryota; kingdom Metazoa; phylum Chordata; class Mammalia; order Rodentia; family Platacanthomyidae; genus Typhlomys; species Typhlomys cinereus. Next base: position 693,170 of record JALPQD010000649.1, read on the forward strand.
TTTTATGAGGTCCTAATCATATTATTTCTGGAATCAGAAACACATAGTATTTCAATGCTCAATTCACAACACTGTTTATTGCTAATAAACGTGGCAAATTAGTTCAAATGAGCTGGAGCTTGGGCAACAGCATGCCAGCTTGCTGGGTTGCTGCAGTTCCTGCCTGCTGATGTGCAAATTCTTCTGAGCCGGCAACCCACGCCCACCAGGGCAAGGTAATGCATGTGTTCTTCAGCCACTTCATTTGAATGATTGGGAAACATTCACTTATACTGCATGCCTTCATTTGGAGCCAATTTAATTTTAATCACAAGAAACATTAGGCTAACATTGACTATAAGGTAGTCAGTCATAATAGCTGTCAGCCAATTCTTTTTACAAATTACAAAAAGTGAAAATTGCAAAAAAAGTCTCTAGAGATAAATGAGACCAAGGACCAGAAAACTATAAGAGTAGAGAGGGTGATGGAGACCAGAAAGGTCAGGAAGAGAAGGGCTCGGAAGGGAGAGTGCCAGAGCCAGCTGCCTCTGAGCTGAAGAAGGAATGACAGATGCTTGGGCAAAAGCATCTTCAATGGAAAGCCACGTGTCAGGCTGGCCTGAAGAACCTGTGCCAGTTTCCTGTTGAAGAAGCTGAGCTGCGGAGCTGAGAGGGAGGGACTCTCTCTCTCTCTCTCTCTCTCTCTCTCTCTCTCTCTCTCTCTCTCTCTCTCTCTGTTTCTGTCTCTGTCTATCTGTCTGTCTCTGTCTCTGTCTCTGTCTCTGTTTCTCTCTCTCTGTCTCTGTCTCTCTCTCTCTCTCTCTCTCTCTCTCTCTCACACACACACACACACACACACACACATGTGCACATGTACCCATATTTCCTCCTGTTGGAAGGCGCTCGCTGAAATTACAAGGTAGGAAGAGTTGGAAGGATACTTTATTAAGGTGTCCTGTTCTCAAATTTTCTCCCATCCCTGTCCAAAAGCTGAAAACACCACTGAGTGAGTGATTTAGATTATTTCTGCCTCACGGTTCTGGGGGCTGGGGGCTGATATCAAGGGGCTGTCACTTCCTGGTTCACATCATGATGGCCATCTTCTCACCATGTCCTTGCATCATGGAAAGGGGAATTTAAAAAAATATAAAGAAATAAGAGCACTAATCCTGTTACTAAGGGCTACAACCTCCTGGCTTAATCACTCTACTTCTTAAAGCTATGACTTCTGGGATTAGGGCATCATTCTATGGATTTTCAAGGCACACAAACATTCAATTCATAGCATTTCAAATACCTTCTTTCATTTCATTAAGAAAACTCTTTTTTCAGTAAATCTCTGTAATACCTACTGTAATCACAAAAGATTATAAACAGGACAGGACGCAGCCAAGAGCAATGCAGGAAAAGCAAAACTGAAAACAAAAACAAACCATAATTCAAAACACCAAAGACTCTACATTAATCACCTGGAATCAGACCAACCAACTCTCTCCCCATCCTAAAGCTCAGGGAGCCTTGCGGAAGAGATTGTAAGAGTCTAAAGATGGGAAGGACCAACAATATGTAAAATACTCCACATACGTTAAGGTTGCAGCAGCCAGAATTAGACTTTGCCTGACCTGCACAATGGCTGATATATCAACAATTCCCCAAAGTCTAGCATGGATCACAGGGGAGAAGGCTCCAGGCAGTAAGATCCTTAGAGACAAGGGATTAATAGTTATAATATAGTTCCCATACTAACAGGGGGCCCAAAGAAGGGGCTTCGGGCTCTGCCACTAGGTCCTGAACCCTCACTAGGGTGGAAGGTTCACGGGGAGGTTTAGCATTCCCATAAAAGGGTGTTCCAGGGGATGGGAGGGAGGAAAGGGGAAGCACTGGGGGGGGGAGGAAGGGAGGGGAGTGAAAGGAAGGGTGAAAGGGGGGAGAGTGTGATGGGAGACGACTGGGGAGGGGAGGAGGGAGAGAGAGGACCGAGTACCTATTGCGCTCCTATAATTAGGAAAAAAATAAAATGTGGGAGAAAAAAAAAAGAAAGGTCCTTTTCGTGCTGATAGTCTGGATGACAAAATTATGTTCATACAAAACAGCATTTTTTAAAGGAAAATGATAGCATTTCACATTACCCTTTTTGCCAGCTACTTCTGAGGAAGCCCCAGCAAACCTCTGAATTTTCTGAGTCTGTAGGAGGGAAATTTCATTAGCTTTAGAGCTACTGGAGTCATTTACAAAGAAGGCATTTCCTACCTTGAGCGCTGGGGCAGAGCAGAGACTGGTATTCATATGGCCTGTGGCTCCGCCTCTCGCTGGCTGTGTGGCTGTACTGAGCCTGAGAGGCAAGCACACAGCAGGCTCCATCCCTAACAGCACGCAGGATGCAGGACGGACATCTATGCAATAGCTCATTGTAGCAGCCTGAGGGTTTCTGGGTTTTGTTCCCAGAATCAGACATGGCCATTCTCGTTACTCCCACAGTATGAACAGAACAGCCACTCCCGGCTCAATCAGCTCCTTGTCATGAACATAATAAGACTGAGCAGAAATGAGGCTTTGCTTGACTGAAGTCATCTTTATTTAATCTGTCAATACAATCAAGAGCCTGTAAGCTTACGGTTTCATTTCGTTTATGGCTATATAACTTTATAATTTTCATAATTTAAAATTTTAATATCACTTATAATTTTTACTTCTAATTTCTAATTTTATTTATAATTTGTGCTGCACAGCTCTTTTAGTTTGATTAATGCTCAGGTCCATGTAGAGAGGTGACGGATTCAATTCATCTGACATGGCACCATTTCAAATCATGTTGGATTTCTGAGCATTTTTAAACTATAATCATGAACTTTTGTACTTCAAATACCTGTAAAAATAGATACAAGATATACATCACCATGTTGGCAAAAGCAACTGTCTGTCTCTGTCTCTGTGCATGTTTGGGGGGGGGGGAGTATATGCACAGGTGTATGTGGTTCCGCGTGCCGGTGCATGCTCAGAGGCCAGAGGAGAGCGTTGTGGCCACTATCAGTCTGCACATATTCTTCTGAGTCAGGGTCTCTCCCTGAACCTAGTGTTGAGATCTAGCGAGCTCCAGTGATCCTGCTGTCTCTCCCCCACCTTCCAACAACCCCCTCTTGTGCTGAGGTTCAGGATCCCTGCCTTGTTACTTGGGTGCTGGGATCTGAACTCTGGTCTTTATGATTGTGCAGAAAGTGCCCTTAACTGTGGACCCTCTTTCCAGCCCCTGACACAAAATAATATACAGGTAGGGTTTGATCTGCTTCTTCATTGCCTTTGTAATTATTTTTATACTCTTCTGGCTGCAAGGTTTTCCATTCTTCCTGAGAGACAGATGTTTCATGTTCCAAAAGACATTTTCAGGCACACCACTGTTTTATAGTTTTCTAGAAAGGAAAAAGAATGTAGCCAATTAAACCATGACACATGCTTCCTTGTTAGAATTTTACTTTTGTATTATCGTAAGTGTAGGATCTGGGGTTCTTTTCCAAGTTATCAACCTGTACTCTGCTAGTTTTAATCTGGGGACAGTTTTGGCTGATGTGTGTTAGATGTCTGTCTCAGGATCATTTACACACAGGCATCTCCCTTCCCAGATCTAAAAGGCACTGTGTACTGCTTTTTGAGAGAACTCGGAAGTGTTGTCTGTGAGCATTTGGTCACCTATATCAAATGCATACCTTACTTTCCTGCTTCCAGGTCTTTCCATGTAAAAATAAAATATTTTCCTGTCAATGCTAAATCAGAACACAAGCTGTTGTTGTTGCTGCTGCTGCTGCTGCTGCTGCTGCTGCTGCTGCTGCTGCTGCTGCTACTGCTTCTTCTTCTTCTCCTCCTCTCCTCCTCCTCTTCCTTTTCCTCCTTCTCCTCCTCCTCCTCCGCGTCCTCCTCCTCCTCCTTCTCCTCTTCCTTCTCCTCCTTCTCCTCCTTCTCCTTCTCCTTCTCCTTCTCCTTCTCCTCCTCCTCCTCCTTTCCTCCTCCTCCTCTTCCTCCTCCTCCTCCTTGTCCTCCTCCTCCTCCTTCTCCTCTTCCTTCTCCTTCTTCTCCTCCTTCTCCTTCTCCTTCTCCTTCTCCTTCTCCTTCTTCTCACATAGACTTTTTAAGGACTTTGGGGGGGGGGGTGCGGATTTGAAACCAGACAAAGTGTGAGTAATTATAAAGGTGATATTAATATGAATCAACTTCCCACATTTGGAAGTGTTCCTTCTGCTGCTTTGGCTCATGGCTATATCTTTCTAGTTGTCACTGGTTGTGTGTGTGTGTGTGTGTGTGTGTGTGTGTGTGTGTGTGTGCGCGTGCTTGTGTGTGTGTGTGTTTGTGTGTGTGTGTCTATGTGTGTGTGTCCCCAGTGCTCCTTTTCCTGTAAGAACACAGTGATAGAGAGGCAGGGACTCACTCCACTGAAGTATGACTTCATCGTTAATTAACTCTGCCTGCTCCACTTTCCATATAAGGTTTGAGTTTCTGGGGATCAGGAACTTATATAGTTGAGAGGGACACAATTCACCCCATAATATGTGGGGACACATAGCAATTGACCTAGGTGTTTCTGCTCCAGAGAGACAGTCTCTCACCAGTCTATCATGGAGTATACATGCAACACGTTCTCAGCTCTTCTATGTCTTTGTAGCAAAGATGGATAACTTTCCACCATTTTCTTCTTGCTTAAACACACACACATACACACACACACACACACACACACACACACACACACACGGCCTTTTTCTTTTAAGTGAAAACAAAAAATTATGGAATGGGGCTGGAGAGATGGCTCAGGGTTAAGATTCTGTCATGCAAGCAGAAGGTCCCGATTTCAGATCCCAGGTCCCGCATAAAAACGCCAGGCAGAAACAGTGGCATCCTGCACTTCTGGCCCTAGTGGGTGGATCCTGGGAAATCCCAGAGCAAAGCAAGGAGGTAGAACCAAACCAGATGATTGCCGAAGTCACCCTTGCTCCTTCACAGGAACATACAGTGCCCTCTGATACACACACACACACACACACGCACACACACACACACACACACACACACACAATAAATAAATAAATAAATAAATATTTTTAAATGCTGTTAAAATAATATCATGGAATGATATTATGCCAAACTCTAGAGTGATTTCTCAGTGATAATTTTTTAATCATAAAGTTTTTCTCACATTACTTGCTTGACATTTAAAGTCATCTTGTATTAAAACACTCCTCTGTATTAAAATGTGTAGGTTGTTCAAGAACCATTACACTAAAACCTTTCACTTCTATAAGACCTTCACCTGGTGTTGATTCGTGCTCATAAATGTTTAAAGACAAGCTCTTTGCTTAAAATGAAAGTAATAACCTTCAAACCTATGATTTGTGCAGTTCGCCGGTGCCTGCAGTGTATACACTCCCACTGTTGCTGTTTTCACTTTACTGATGTAATGATACATGGGCAGAGGTCAGACCACTCTTGGATGCTGGGACACCCTGGTTCCACTCTATTACAACCTATAGGCCTTTACCAGCAATGGACTTCTTTACTTTTTCATGTTTTCTTGGTGTTGGGGATGGAAGCCGGGGCCTCATCCACACTAAGCTCCATTTCCAGTCCAAAGTTTATATTAACCTGATCACTTGTATTGACTGTGAACCTGACACTAGGAATCAGGACTTGGGCCCAGCCGAGAGGGAGGCTCTAGATTAGAGTTGGCCTCTGAGCATGTCTGTAGAAGATTCTCTTCATTACATATTTAATGTGGGAAGACGCAGCCTGTTGTGGGCTGTACCATCCCTTAGTCAGGTGGTCTGAATGGGAAAAAAATGAGAACCAATCACAGGTAAGCAGACAAGAATGCAAACATGTGCTGGCCTTGCCTTCTGCTCCTGCTATGGAGGTGATGCGCCCAGTTTCCTGATTTGGTGATTCTCCTACCACAATGGACTGAAACCTGGAATAGCGAGCTGAGTATATACAAAACCCCTTTCTCCCTTAAATCGTTTGGGTCATGTATTTCTTACAACAATGAGTAATTAAGCTAAAACACACCTATGCCAGCTATTTTCTGTACACGGGTCCTGTTTTGACTTGATATTTAGCTCCAAAGGGACCAGCCCTAGGCAACACCTGCCTCACAACCTTGCCATGGGGGCCACTGAGCACAGGGGCTGCTCCCCGGAGTGCTCTTGCAGAACCAAGGTCTGTAAGCAGCCTCTTTCAACAGGGTTGACCTGTTCTGCTCGCTGCATGCCTGTCTCACTTCAGAGAAAGCTCCCGGCCCACTCCAAGATTCTAGAAGCTTCAGATCTGGTGTAGTGAGCACCCAGGAGTTCCAGCAACAGACCCTTCCTTACCAAGGAAGCAACTGGTAATTGATATTGCTTACTGCAATCGCCAACATGCTCAAGATTCAGCTTGCCACCCTTAATTTCCTGCTTGGAGTTTTCTGTGCCACAGAAACTGTTTTTCCAGCTTGCTACAGTGTTCATAACGTTAGTATGTATGTGTGTATGTACACACATGTGTGTGTCATATACACATGCATACATGGACATGAACACACACACACACTTTTTTTTAATTTTTCTCCCTACATTACTGTGGTGCCTGAGACCACAATTCTTCTCTTTTAAATTTTAGCATGGGTGGCAAAGGTCAAGGTATCATCCTATCATTTCTAAGCAATTGGCTTGGGATTCCTCACCTACCCTATTTTGGGCATCAAGAGTGGTTTCATTCTTTCAGTTTTTCTTAACATTTACTTGGAGAGAGAGAGTCATTCTTTCAGTTTTTCTTAACATTTACTTGGAGAGAGAGAGTCATTCTTTCAGTTTTTCTTAACATTTACTTGGAGAGAGAGAGACAGACAGAGAGAAAGAGAGAGAATGAGAGAGAGAGAGAGAGAGAGAGGCACCATGCCACCCGCATATCAGAGCAGGAGAAGGCATAGCATGTTCCGGGAATCAAGAGAACTGTCTGAACAGGTTATAAAAGGCAGAATTGGCACAGTATATACAAGGGATAATATAGAAAAATCACCCGTAGGAACAATGGGAAAGGCTGGTGGGGTATGTGCCATCTATCTTATCAAAAGGCAGGTCATAATATAGAATCCCACAAGCCAAAGCCTGGTTCCTCTCAACAGCAAGCAGTGGCTTCTCTATTTCTAATCATTATTTGACAATAATAGATCCATCTAGGGAAGCAAAGAGCTGGGACGCTAATATGAGTCCAATTGCTTTTAGGTTACACAAGAACAAGCCCAAAGAAAAATGTTTTCCCCCTTTCACCCAGCCTTCCCTTTTTTCTTTTGCTTTGTATTCAGCTTTGGCGATCTACTCTTCATTGCTGTTGATCTTTGACATGGGGAAAGGGTTTTGAGAAAGATGCTTTAAGGGACAGACTCTTCACATGAGACATCAGCAGTAGTTCATCCACACCGCCAACCCGATCTTTCAACCCTCTGGTCTTTTAGCACTGTATGTGCTGCCTGTGAATTCCAGAGATTCCTGAGCTAAGGGAATATATCAGGAGAAGACTCTTGGACTAGGAGAAGAGGATGATGGCCAAGTATGTTGCTGAAGCCTTTGGTTTGTTGCTCCTCACAGACAGTTTCAACTCAGTGGAAAACCTCCGGATAGGAAGTGCCCTTTGCCACGCTTAACACATGAACTTATCTTTTTTCTTTTGCTGTCAAAGAAGAGATGAAGCCCCCAGGGCCTAAGAAAATGAAAAGACAATAAAAGGATTAAAATCATAACATTTAGGGAAAAAGAGAAAGGAATAATATTTTACCTGGACAGATGCATGACATGAGATGAAAATGTAAAAATAGTCAGTTGGAACTTGGCACATGTTCCTGAGAATTATCAAGATGGAATGTGTTTAAATGGTGTACCAGTTATTCTTCTGTGTCGCTGTGAGACAACACAACAAGTCTTACACAACTTAAAGGTAGAAAGGGAGATTTATTCCACTTACAGTTCCAAAGGGGAGATACATACAGTCCTTTATAACAGCACAGGCATGGCTGTCTGGCAAGAGCTGGAGGAAACTCAAGTCTCATCCCTCAAGGAGGCTGAGAGCTGCTGTAAGCTCAGGGGCAGACTCACTCACTAACTGAAGCAAGGTGGGGCTAACCAACCTCGCAGCCTATATCCGTGGTGACTGCCTTCCTCCAGCAAGACTCCACCTCCTAAAAGTGCCATGACCTTCCCAAACAATTAAAGATTCAAACACATGAGCCTGCGTGACTCGGGATATTTTTAGGGGCTACAGATGGTCAGTCCTGAGTCATCCTGAAGAAGAAGGACCATGGAGTCCTGGCTGCCTTGGTGCTCAAGGATCTCAAGGTCAGAACAGCCATGCATTAGTTACTTTTCCTTCACCATGATAGAATAGTTGACAGAACCTTCAAAGAGAGGAGGGACAGGTTTTGGCTCATGGCTTGGTGGGGGCTTGGATGTGTGGTCTGTCATGGCGGCACAGAGGAAGGGGCTTACATCTGGGTGGTAGGAGCTTACGCCTCTGCTGACTTACATTCTGGTAGCCAAACAGGAAACAACAAGTTCTGGATGGAATGGGGCTGGCCAATCGCCCTCCAGACCTATTTCTACTGCCCCTTGGTCCTGTGTGAGTTAGCGAGACCCTCCGGCCAAAGGAATCCACAACCTCACAAAAACAGCACCACCTGCTGAGGACTGAGTGTCCAAACACATGATTCTGTGGGGGATGCTTCACTTTCAAAGCATGGCAGGAAGTGTAGTAAGATGGTGTGAGATTAAGCAAACAGGAGTGGGGGTATTCAGCAAGCAGTTTAGACATTTATCTTCATGTTCTAGAATCCCAGGCCTTTTGAGTGACCAGTTAAAAATATTATTCTTGTAGAGTTGGTAATTTTCTCTTTGGCAAATGATTTCATCCTCCCTCTCCCCCCATTGGAAATAAGATAAGTGTCCAAATTAGAAGCTGGAAAAACCTATGGTGAAAAATAAACCCATTAATACGTGGCCAATTGTTTTGTTTCTTCGCATAAGGATGACTGTACAGATAACAGGCAGTATACAAGAAACAAAGCTCAGACCCACAACCTACCACAGCTGTCCAGACAGCAGGTTTCACCATACACAGCCTAGGAAATGAGTTTCTCACTCTTACAACTTATGGAAGATCAGACTGTCGCCTCCGGTAACAATCCAGAAGTCAGGCTATCACTTCTGTGACCATGTGCACCAATGGTCAAAGCTCTGTTGTAGCTTTCCTAACTTTTGTTCCTGACAACCAGCCAGAGACAATCAATCATTCTCTGCCCATTCGTGCAGAAAGCTGAACTCTCAGTTCACTGATTCTCAGAACACAGGCCTCAGACTTCACTCAAGAACTCCTAAAGCTTTCTCCTTCCTCTTCTGCCTTTTACTCTCAGCCACATTCATGTGACAGCATCTGCTCTCCTCACTGTAATAAGCAAGCCTGGGTTGTTGCTTTCGCCTTTTTCACTTAGTTGATCTCTGTTTATTTCTATACTTGCTTACACCCATCAAATTTGAACCATCAAGTTTCCTGGCTTCTTGTTATGCCAGAATGAGAGAGAGAGACAGAGAGAGTGAGACAGACAGACAGAGACAGAGAGAGAAAGAGAGGTGAGAAAGGTCATTAGTAGTTTCTGGAAGAGACGCAGGCTGCTGCTGGAAGGAGAAAGCGAGGCAGGGAGAAACCTAAGGGGTGATGAGAGGAGACAGGAGACCTGGTGTCTACATGAAAATAAACAGTGAGAAACTTGGCACTTTGATCAAACGTGTCCTGCATCTGAAGGGTCCTGTGTGAAGGAGGTTTCAGAAAAATTCTTCATCATTTCATATCCTTTGTTTTGTTTTCATTGTACTAGACAAAACTGGAATCTGAAGTGGGGTTTTTTTTTCCCCTTTTTTCCTGATTTGACTTTTGTCCTCTGAAACAGTTGGGGAAGGATTTGACCTTCCAACTTCCTGAAAAAATTCTTTCACAGAGGGTGAAATTTGCTTCTGTGCCCAACACAAGATTGCTTTTGGAAACGCTGGTGGAAAATGAATCAGATGTGGTGTGTGTGGTTGGTTCATGTTACAAACACAAGGACAGGGCATTTGGAATCAGAGGAGGAAGCGTCGGTCCCTGTTTGCTCTTTGCTAGTTCAGAGGTGCAACCCGTAGAGGCCTAGTCATCCTTGCCTCCAGTCTTAAGCCACAGATGACACAGGAAAGAGGGGCTGATGGGAATATCCCTGATGGTCATCTAAGGGAATTACAAGAGCTTTCCTCAGAATTCCTTGGCCTCTGATATTAGTCTTCATTCTCTGATGGAAAGTTGGAAGACAAGAGTTTTGTCAACACTTTCTGATTCTGACCAAAAAAAAAAAAAAATCAAGCCAAAAATGTGTATGTTCGATCTTTTTTTTTCGAGATTATGTTTGCAACTGAAAATTTAGATTTTTGGATAGTGATTTTAAGTAAGCAGTTGTCATTTGTAAGATTCAATAGGAAGTTGATTATGACATTTCAATGTTGAATGAGTTATGCATTTATTCATATCGGACTCTAGCTTTTCTCTCTCTGAGTTTTCTTTCATATGCAGCTTTTAACAATAGGAATATGTCCTAAAAATACACATCCTTAGCTGATTTCACTATTGTGTAAACCTTAGAGATGCATTTACATAAACAGATGGAACAACATAGCACACACACAGCCTGAATCATTATCATCATATCATGAGATCATGTTGCATATATAGTCCACCAGCAAACTGAATCATCATTATATGGTTCACGACTGTGAATATTTTTTTCCATGGCTTGATTACATTCTTCTAGAAAGAGGGGTCCATGCCTTTATGCCTGTGTCCTTGTAGCTCTGCCACTCAAAGAGTGGTTGAGGAACCAGAAGATCAGCTTACCTGGAAGCTGGCTAGAAATATGAATATATCCAGGTGATGTGTATAGTCTAAAATCTGAGAAACAAATTACTGTAATCTTACTTTATGCTAAGTCAAAGGTCATTAAATGCTTTCCAAATCAGATGTCACTGGGAAATTTTGCTTTTTTAAACTATAAGGGTTTTATCAACATATGCTAATCATACAAAGTAACGGGTTTCATTTTAACATTTGCATACATGTATATAATGTATTTTGATCATATTGCCCTCTTCCGTTACCTTCTCTTGTCCCATCCCACTCCACTGATTCCCTGGAAAATCTGTTTTCATAAAGCATTGTTATTTGGTGAAAGGTTTCTGGTATGTGAGGAGGAACCAGTTTGTTATTTGGATAGCTACTTCTCCAAATAGCATGATCGATTTTATACTAGAAATAACTTGCAATAGGCATCTTTGCTGTATTCTACAGTCTAAGATGCCCAGGGAGGTAGGAGACCTATACACTGAGGTTGCCTTCTGGGAACAATGAGAAGTCTGCTCTTGGGGATGATTGGAGGTTAAAGCTTGTGCTCACAGAAGCAAAGTTTAGGACAAGGTGGCTTGAGGAATCTGATGCTCTTTGTGACTCCGTTTCTAGAGTGAACACTTGAACATGAGTGACCTGCAGCGATTTGTGGAGGAAAAGACAGAGTTTTTGGAAAAGGCCATCAGGCAGTGTTTTGCCCACATCACCCGGCCCCTGCAGGAAGGGGTCCACGTTCCCAGTCATCCTACCGACGCATCCTGGGGGCTTTCCTGGTGGTGAGTAGTCCTCTCCAGGGATCATCTGTACTGTTCGGCAAGGTTGACTTGATCTCCAGTCATCCTGTCTCATTCTACTTTCTATAATAAGGAAGAAGAAAAGTGGTCATGGTGGGCTCCCACCTGTGACCCCACCACTTGGAAGGATTGCTGTGTTTCACACCAGTCTGGACTGCACAGCTAGTTCCAGGCTCACCTGGAGAACTACAGAGTGAGGCCTGGCTTCAAATAGCAAACGGCAGCTAGAAGACAGCTGAGAAAGAGAGAAACTTGTGTGAAGAAAGTCACAAATAAGGAAATGTTCCTCTGCATCTAGCGGAGGCTAAAACAGTTGCAGTTCCTGAGTAGCATAGCTGGAATTTAGTCTGAGCTTCTTAATTTAGAGGCATTTCCACCAAATATCTACTGTGGAACCCTGAGCAAGGCACAATCTTTTAAGGATCTTGATCCCATTTAGACATTTCTCGATTTTCTCTCTGTAGAATGGGGATGCCAGGTGCTTGGCTCACTTATGAGTGGCATTGTTGTCAACACTGTTTACAGTACTGAAAGAGCCTGCTGAAGACTGTCACTTGACTTGTAAACTGTTTTCTTTATCAATCAGTTGTATGAGGTGTCCAAGGAATAGGAATCTTTGTACAAGGCAGAATTATCTAAGCCTGGGGAGTAACAGAAGAGCTCACCGTATTGGTTTGCTCGAGCAGTCATGAGCAGATACCACAAACACAGTGGATGACTTGAAGTACAGATAATCCCTCCTACACACAGTACCAGGGGCTGGACGTCCAAAATCAGATGCTGTTAGGGTTGGTTTCTGCTGAGGTGTCTCTCCTTTATTTGTAGACATCTTGCTTGCTATGTTCTCCCATGGTCTTTTTTCGTGTGTGTGTGTGTATGTGTGTATGTGTGTGTGTGTGTGTGTGTGTGTGTGTGTGTGTGTGTGTGTCCGTGTGTCTGTGTCTGTGTGTGTATGTGCATGAACATGTCGATGTTTGTACACATATATGCACGTATATACTGATATGTGTGTGTGTGTGTGTGTATACTCCTAGTGTCTTTTTTCTCTTATAAGGACATCCATTCTATATATCTAATTACTTCCTTAAAGACTCCATCTCCAAATACAGTAACCCTGGGGATTAGGGCTTCAACACATAAGCTTTGCGGGCAGAAGAGCATGATTCAGTCTGAAATGCAGAGAATGCATGAAACAAGATGTAACAAGATGACATGGAATTTAAGGTCTGGACACAGAGAGTAGCAGTTTGAGTATCTTCTGAACTTTTGGGGTCAGGCATCCAAGCACCCATACATGCACTTGTCACGTCATGCACATCCATCATCCTCAAATGTAGGCAAAGTGCTCACTGTGGTCTAGATACAGTGTGATACGTCATTCAATTCTCACACAATTCTGTGGGGAACAGTTTTATTGATTTTCATTGTATAGCATCAGAGAAATTGAACCCCACTGACAGGTCAGTGGTCTTTCCATAGGCAGAGGAATAAAGGGGAAGGACAACAGCCTTCTAGGCCAGGATGAACAAGACACAGCTAGGGGCACGCAGGTGGAGCCTTGTAATTGCGGCATCTGTCCTCTTTTCCAAGAACCAAACCAAAGCAGGGAAGATGGTTAAGGAAATCATCTGCTGCTCCCTAAAGTTCAAGGGAAATGTTACCAAGAAAGGACCTGAGGATTTGGCCTTTGAGGTTATTCTTTGGTGACTGGCAGGAAGCCTCTAAGACAGCCCAGGATCCCTTACCTCCTGGTACCTCCCTTATGGAGTTTCCTCCCAGGCTGGTCTTTGACCAGGGAATGTTCTAGAATGCTAGGTGTGGTATCTGGCTTGATCTACTGGGCTACGGAGAAAGCACTTGCTCAGGAAGTCAGCCTCTTGTGTGGAGGGAAGCTGAGCCCACCCATCTGGAGCTACCTTGCTGTCCAAGACCCTTGGAAGCAAATCCTCCACCCCATTCAGATACCACGCCCCAGAAGAGATTCTGAGCCAGAGGCAATGGCCAAGCTATCCCCATAGCCTCATGTACCAGATCTGTGAGAGATGACAAATGTCTACTCTTCTTTAAAGGACCTGTTTCACTACATTTGAAGAATCTGTTTCATAGCAATAAATAGCAAAGCGAGCCTGGAGGGAAATAGCTTCTATCCCATGAAAGAAAAAGCCAGGTGACAACCCGCGAATGACAGAGTGGGGCTGAAAAGACAAGCGGGGGAGGCACTATAAGGCAAGCTGTTTGTGAAAAGAAGGGATGTCAATCATTCTGAGACCTCATTAGGATGCTAATGCAACCATGGTCCCCTCCTGAATCAGCCACTCTGTGACTTTCTTCCCTGTGACAGGTGCCACTGTCAGATAAAGTGTTTACTTGTGATCACAGTCTTAGGCAAACACATACACAAGCATCATTTCTTATCTAACATAATAGCATAACCTCAATGTCAAAAATAGGAGAAAGGTGAAGTATACAAGTCTGAACGCATAAGTATATATATTATTACCTTTTATGTTTCACTAACTTTTAAGATATTATAAAAGCTAGCAACTTTGCTTATCCCTGTGATGAAATACGCAGCAGAAGGTACTGAGGTGAAGATCAGCTTATTTCGGCTCACAGTTCACCATGGTAGGGCAGGTGATTCGAGATCTGGTCAAGTAGACAATATTAACCCTCCCAACGGGGTTGTGATCAACATGGTCCAGGGCACTTTGGAAGCCCAGAGCTGGGGATCAGCCATCCTTAAGAAATGACCGTGATCTGGTTCATGACAAGTTTCAAGACTTCCAATTGCCTCTGCTCCATCCTGTGATTCTTGGTTAATGGCCTTTGGCCAAAGACAATGCAAATCTGACCCTGTGACTTTCTAGTTAATTCTTACTAATCCTGATAATTTGCTAATTGCCTAGATTAGTAGAGGTTTTCACCAGACACTGAAAATTGTTTGCCTGAATAACGGTGTCTACACCTTGAGGACTTTGGCCAGAATTGACCTGAACGCAACCATCTCTCAGCCTTTCTGTGACCAGATCGACCCAATGTTTGGAGACATTTTTAGGTAAAGATCTTTCATCTTGCTCCTTTGAGAACAAACATCTGCAAAAGTCAAGCCAGAGTCTCAGATTTAAGGATTTCTTCTTTGGATCTGCAAGTGTAAAGAATAGCTAACTGGTCACTAGAGAAAGGAAGTTGAGCCTTTGGCAAAACACAAAAGCCTTCTTGGTTTGGTTTGCTTCAAAATGCCCCACAGTGACCTGCAGCAGGAATGGAAATCGTGCTTTCAGACTAATATTATGATTCCCGTTACTTCCCAGTATCTCCTCCATGCAGCAGGGGATTCGTTTTCTTAGAGATCGGAGCCCAGGGCAGGGTATTTTGATTGGAGAGCACAGGATTCAGAAGTACAAGGCCTTCAGAACTTTCTCCGAATGCAAAAAGAGAAGTGGTTCAGCCAGGATGCTGGCCGCTTCTGACACGCGCATGAAGAAGCATGGCCTGAGGTGGGGTGAGGCACCTTCTCCATGCCCGCTCCTTCCTCCTTCCCTGACCTCCAGCTCTTCCCTCCCTCAACAGCCTCCAGTGCAGAGACCTGTCTACCATTCTCCGCCTTTGTCCTCACTGCCTCTATTCTTCCTCCCCTCCCATCTTTCTCTCAACCTATTTGATCGTGCCATCCCCCCTATATCCACTCTGCTCCATGGACAACTGTGGGGAAAAAAATAACATGCAAGAACAGTGCTCAGCACAGCCCACCACCTCTGACTCCCTGTGGCCCTGTGTCACCCCTATGCTGCAACAAGCCTGGCACAGTGCCAAGAAGCATTTGATTTTATCACTAGATGCTCCCTCCCAGTAACTAGTAATCCTACAGAGTGGCTTCAGTCTTTTTTAGGAATGATTTTCTAATTAATTAATTAGAGGGAGAGAGAAATATAGACATATAGAAATATAGATATATTGTACTGGCTACTCTTTGTGTTGCTGTGAGAGAGCACCCAAAGTCAAGCAACTTAAAGGGAGAAAGGGAAATTTATTCAGCTTATGGGTCCAGAGAGGAGATACAGTCTTTCATGGTAGAAGTGGCCTGGCTGATGGCAGAAGCTGGAGTTGGTCTGAGTCATGTCCTTCATGGAGGCTGAGAGCTGCAAGACTGCCAAGCGTACCCCTTGTTCACTTAAGCTGTTTTGTCGTGACTTTAGCAGCAACCATGCAGGCTGAGGACAACATCAGGTTTGCTAGCAGGCTCCTCACCTGCACAACTGCCTCACTGGCTCAGGCTTTGATCTCTGCACAGGCACAAGCAGACCCAGAAGGACCACATGACTTTCTCAGTGTCTCAGCTCACAGGTGCAAAGCCTCATTAAGCTCTGTAGCCTCTTGTTTGTAATGATGTCTTGGCCAGCGAGAAATGATTTTCCCTTCTTCTCTCCTTAAATAGGACTCATCTTCTAAGGGATAGTTCAAGTCCCACCCTTCCCAGCTGAAACGCTTAAGCAGTAGACGGTGAGATGGAGGAAAGATGGGAAGTCTAGCTCTGCCTCTCCCTAGTTGTATGATGCTGGACAAGTCCACCATCCTCTCTCTCAAACCTGATTTTTCTCATCTGTAAAATGAGCATCAACATAGTGACTATGTAAGTCTCAAGGTCAAAGGCTGGGCACATGAGAGGACTTTGGTAAGTGTTAGCTCTTATGGGCTTTGTCTTAACAATTAGTGAAAGGGATATCAACCTGTTTTCATGCTGTCCAACCCCTGTGGTAGACACCCTTGTCTCTTGACCCTTCAAGCTGTGCTGTTCCACCAGGATGAGAAATCATCTGGCCACACCCTGATGGCACATATTGATGCTTTCAACCAACCCCTGGAGGAGAGGATGGCAAAAATCGGGATGGGAAATGGCTTGTATTAGTCAGGGTTCTCTGAAGAAACAGAATCTATAGAATGTAATATATGTATATATATAAACAAGCCTTTATTATTTATTATTTATTCAATTGTGCATGTATGCGTGTGTGCATGTGTATATGTATGCGTGTGTGCATGTGTATATGTATGTGTGTGTATGTATGTGTGTGTGTGTAGAACCACAGACGAATTCCAGAACCACTATGAATGCCTCCACCTCCTCTTTGTTTACTCTGCCCCGGGATTCACAGGCTCCGCCCTACCAGGACCAGAAACACAGGCCACCAGGCTTCCGCCCGGCGTCTATACATGGAGTCTAGGATCCGAACTGCCTTCCGCCTGCAAGGCAGAGGCTTAACCCCTGAGCCACCTCTCCAGCTCCCTATAAACAAGTTTATTAAGAAATAACTCACAGTAAAAATAGTGTCCTTCAAGGTAGCCGCCCGCAGCAGCCTCCTTCCTGGCTGGAATGTTCCACAAAGCCTAAAGATCCCGAGAGGGTCTCAAGCCTTTGCTCCTCCAGAGGGTTGAAGATGCTGGGTTCCAACGTTGGTGAAGAACAGCGAACAGCAGCGAGGCCTAGAGACCAGGCTCCAAAGGCAGAGGGAACAGCAACAACGTGATGGAAAAGGTGAAGCTCAAAGTCAGCCAAAGATGGAGGCAGCAGCAGCAACAACAAAGAAGGTCATGATTCTCTAAAGGCGAAGAACATGAACGCAGAGTGGACTCCACAGCAAGTCGACACCGGATCAGGGAAGAGCAAGTCCCTCTTCTTGCACCTCCTATTACCACCGTAAAGTACCACCCACTATGGGCTGGGTTCTCCACAGCAATCAGTCAAGTATCTACGGGCTTGTTCAGGGGCCATTCTAACCCTTAACCTTCCACAGCTGTGCCCTAAACAGTCTGAAACTGTCAAGTTAACGTCAAAATGCAACCATAACAGGCTGGAAATATGATGGCTACAAGTGGACTTTCCTGATCCAGGAGGTAAATTCCTCACACGTGAAGGGGGTGTGACTTTCTTGTCAAGCAGAATTTAGGACTCTCTGTCTACCTGCTTAGACCCCTGGGGTTTCAGGGTCTGGATGTACTTCTTGGAGGCCCTAGAAAATACAATACACTTCGGAAGGGAAACGGAGGTCCCACAACCACCTTGAAGGTGTGGGACACCAAGACAAGCTTTGCTCCACGTGAAGCAACTGATGGGGCACCCTTGACCCAGATCCCAGAATGTTCAAAGAATACTTAGATGTACAAAAATCCACATTTCCTGGTAATATTATAATTAACCTTTTCATAATTTTTGCTAATACTATGAAGTCATCTAAAGAAGCTAACTAAACATGGCAGCCAAAATCTTTGATTCTGTGTGGGTGTGACTATGGGTGGCATGTGGGAGTCAGAGTTCAGCCCCAGCTGTCACCTCTCATTTATTCATTTATCTATGTATTTAATTATAGATGGGATCTTTCACGGATCTGGAACTACCTGGTTAGCTGGTCAGCCAGTGAGCCCCGGGTATCTGCCCATCTCTGCCTCCCCAATGTTGTGATTACTAATCCACCACTGTTCCAGGCTTTTGTACATGGGTGTAAGAATTGAACTCATGCTGTCATGTCTGCACCCCAAGCACTTCACTGACCGAGCTGTCTCCTCAGCCTCTAGTCTGTTAGTCGCTAGATCTGGTGACTCTTCATCCATAATTTTTCCCTAGAAACAGCCCAAATCATGTGGCAATGCTAAGGATTAAGCTAGTACCTCCTCTGGTCCCCCAAACGGTCCCTTTCCAAACCCCTGCTCAGGCCCGCACTCAGTCCAGCATGTATTTATTGGGTGGTTTGTGCTATTAGGATCTAGCCCTGTGGGAGTTCTTTGGAATATAAAGATGCTCAGAATCAAGTCCTGCCCACGGTGCTCATGGATGAGTTGAGGAGATGGCATGCAGACAGCCAACCACAGGAAGACAGAAGGACAAGGTAGCCATATACAAGCACATACCTCTGTCAGAGGAAGGACCATCCCGCATGGCCTTGTGTTAACACTTTTCTCAGATAAACGCCATCCTGGGAAGCCTGGAGAGCCACATCCTTTGAAGGAAGAGGAGAATCTATGAGTCTGTTACCAGCTCTATCCAGAAACATCTGAAGCCCTGTTATGAAGGTGGGCTCCGATGGAGTATGGGGGCAGTTAGTTCCTCTTCCTGGTCTTAGGGGATCTTCCTGTCACTCTGTTGTTTCAAAATTCTGCTGTTCCCATCCCATGAATGTGCCCTTCCCACTTTAAGTCCTGGTAACCTCAGTATATGCAAGGAAGGAATTGAAGGACATGGAGAACAGACATCAAGGAGCCTCTCTATCTGGGTGGGTACCCCCATACTGTGGCTCAGTACCCAGCTGTCACTCATGTCTTCTTTAAATGCTATGGGCCTACCCTTGTCTTCTGTTTAATTCACACATTGGACTTTCTGAATGATAGTCATCTAGATATTGGCTGTTACATTTCTCTGTGTCTATATATATCTATACATATGTGTCTATATATATCTATACATATGTGTATGCACACACACGTACATACATGTACTTCTTTGTTGCATTCTTTTTAGATACCACAGATCTTTCAAACAGTGATATGACTGACTCTCTCTCTCTCTCTCTTTCTCTCTCTCTCTCTCTCTTTCTCTCTCTCTCTCTAGGTCAGAGACAGTGCAGATCACCGGCAAAAAAAAGCATGTTTATTAACCAGCTCAATGGAAGAGATTGATAAAGCCAAAAAGATACTGGAGAGGAACATTCAAGAGATATGGGACATCCTGAAGAAGCCTAACATGCGCATTCATGGAATACCAGAACAAGAATCCCAAAATACCACACCAGAGGAAATATTTCAATTCATCATAAATGAAAACTTCCCACAACTAAAGAATGAGAGGCCTATCCAAATACAAAAGGCATTTCGCACTCCAAACAAATATGACCAAAATAGAAAATCGCCACGGCAAATAATAGTCAAAACACTCCACATTTAAGACAAAGAAAAGGTGCTGAGAGCTTCAAGAGAAAAAAAAGCAAGTCACTTTTAAAGGTAAACCTATTAGAATAACAAATGACTACTCAATGGAAACAGTAAAAGCAAGAAGAGCTTGGAGAGACATACTTCAAGTATTAAATGAGCAAAAATGCCAACCCAGACTGATATACCCGGCAAAACTATATGTCATGATTGAGGGAGAAAGAAAAGTTTTCCAGCACAAAGACAACTTGAAGGGATACATGTCTACCAAACCAGGGCTTCAAAAAGTTCTAGAAATGATACTCAAGCTTGAAGAAAAGAACAAGCGTATCCAGGAGGACAGAAGGGAAGTATAATACCACCAAAACATAAATATCAAACAACATGCTTAAAAAGTCTACTAAGCATAAAAAATGTCCAGAATTAAAAATAATTTCTCCATTATAACATTAAATGTCAATGGTATTAACTCGCCGATTAAGAGACACAGATTACAAACTTGGATTAAAAACCACAATCCAACAATCTGCTGCCTTCAGGAAACTCATCTCACCACAAAAGATAGGCACATCCTAAGAATGAAAGGCTAGTCCAAAATCTTGCAAGCTAATGGAACCAGGAAACAGGCAGGAGTAGCAATTATGCTTTCAGACAAAGTGGACTTCAAAACAAAGAAAATCATAAGAGACACAGATGGATACTACATTTTAGTCACAGGTACAATTCACCAGGAAGACTTCACAATACTGAACATTTATACACCCAATACGGGCCCCTCCACATTCATTAAGAAAACCCTACAGCGCCTAAAGCAAGAAATCAACCCCCAAACGATAATTCTTGGGGACTTCAACACTGCCCTGTCAACATGGGATAGATCAACAGGTCAAAAGCTTAACAGAGACACTTTGGAACTTAATCAAACCCTGAAAGAAATGGACCTTACAGATCTCTATCGAACTTTTCACCCACGCACCAAAGAATACACATTTTTCTCAGCAGCACATGGAACTTTTTCCAAAATAGATCACATATCGGGCCACAAAATGAATCTACACATATACAAAAAAGTTGAAATTCTAACCTGTGCCCTATCAGACCACCATGACCTAAAGCTGGACATCCACAACACAACAAACAAGAGAAAATACACTAACTCCTGCAAACTTAACAATATGATGCTGAATGAGAACTGGATTCAGGAAGAAATTAAAAAGGAAATTCAAGATTTCCTGAAAGTGAATGATAATGAAAATACAACTTACCAAAATCTCTGGGACACAATGAAAGCTGTTCTAAGAGGTAAGTTCATAGCTCTTAATGCCTACATCGAAAAAATGGAAACATCAGAAATAAATAACTTAACGATGCAGCTTAAGGCTTTAGAGAAACTTGAGCAATCTGATCCCAAAAGTAGTAGAAGAGAGGAGATTAGCAAAATAAGGGGAGAAATATCTGAAATCGAGACTAAGAAAATGATAGAAAAAAATCAACCAGTAAAAAAGCTGGTTCTTTGAAAAAAATCACTAAGATTGATTGATACACCCCTAGCTAAATTAAACAAAAGCAACAGAGAACCCAAATTAACAAAATTAGAAATGAACATGGAGTTATCACTACTGATACCCAAGAAATCCAGAGAATTATAACATCATATTTCAAAAACTTATACGCTGTGAAGTTTGACAACACAAAAGAGATGGATGAATTCCTAAGTAAACACAACCGACCTAAATTGAATCAGGAAGTTGTGAATTATTTAAATAGTCCTATAACATACAAGGAAATTGAAGAAGTAATCTCGAATCTTCCCACCAAAAAATGTCCTGGACCAGATGGATTCAGCACAGAATTCTACCAGATATTTAAGGAGTTAATAACACCAATACTCCTTAAACTGTTCCATCAAATAGCAAAGGAAGGAACACTACCAAATTCCTTCTATGAAGCTAATATCGTCTTAATCCCAAAACCTAATAAAGATTCACTTAAAAAAGAAAACTATAGGCCGATCTCTCTGATGAACACAGACGCAAAGATTCTCAACAAACTCTTAGCAAATTGGATTCAAAAACATATCAAAAAGATCATTCACAGAGACCAAGTAGGCTTCATCCCCGGCACGCAAGGTTGGTTCAACATACGAAAATCAATAAATGTAATTCATCATGTAAACAAGTCCAAAGACCAAGACCACATGATACTCTCGATAGATGCAGAAAAAGCCTTTGACAAGATCCAACAGCCTTTTATGATCAAAACGCTAGAGACAGTAGGAATGGAAGGAACCTTTATCAATATAATAAAAGCTGTATACAACAAGCCCACAGCAAGGATTATGCTCAATGGGGAACAATTGGAAGCATTCCCACTACGATCAGGAACTAGACAAGGCTGTCCACTCTCACCACTTCTATTCAATATTGTACTTGAAGTCTTAGCTGAAGCCATAAGACAAGAAAGGGACATAAAAGGGATTCAAATCGGCAAGGAAGAAGTCAAGCTATCCCTATTTGCAGATGACATGATCTTATACCTGAGGGATCCCATAAACTCCACCAGGAAGCTCCTGGAACTAATTGAGAAGTTCAGCAGGGTGGCAGGATACAAAATAAATGTGCAAAACTCAGAGGCCTTCCTATATGCCCAGAATGAAAGAAGTGAAAACCTTGAGAGAAACAATCCCATTTACTGTAGCCCCTAAAAAAATGAAATACCTTGGTATAAACCTAACCAGGGAGGTAAAAGACCTTTACAATGAAAACTTTAAAACCCTCAAGAAAGAAATTGCAGACAACACCAGAAGGTGGAAAGACCTCCCATGTTCCTGGATTGGCAGAATCAACATTGTAAAAATGACCATCCTACCAAAGGCAATATACAAATTCAATGCTATACCAATTAAAATCCCAAAGCAATTCTTCAAAGAAGTTGACCAAATAATCTCAAAATTCATATGGAGGCACAAAAGACCCAGGATAGCAAAGACAATCCTGAGTAACAAAAACACTGCTGGAGGTATTACTATACCAAACCTTAGTCTATACTACAAATCCATAGTTATAAAAACAGCCTGGTACTGGCTCCAAAATAGACACACAGATCAATGGATAAGGGTTGAA
Source organism: Typhlomys cinereus (assembly GCA_023101885.1). NCBI lineage: Eukaryota > Metazoa > Chordata > Mammalia > Rodentia > Platacanthomyidae > Typhlomys > Typhlomys cinereus. The sequence continues at coordinate 715,914 of JALPQD010000649.1, forward strand.
GACCCAGATATAAGCCCACAAAAATACAGCCATTTGGTCTTTGACAAAGGGGCCCAAAGAATCCAATGGAAAAAGAACAGCATCTTCAACAAATGGTGCTGGCAAAACTGGATCTCCTCATGCAGAAGATTAAAGCTGGACCCGTACTTGTCACCATGTACAAGACTTAATTCCAAATGGATCAAGGACCTTGATATCAGGCCAGAGACTATAAAAATCATAACTGAACGGATAGGGAACTCCCTTGAGCTGATTGGGCTAGGCCAACATTTCCTAAACAGACATCCAATGGCACCGTCACTGCTACCAACTCTCAACAGTTGGGATCTTGTGAAATTAAAGAGCTTCTGTTCAGATAAAGAGATTGTAACACGAGCTGAAAGGCAACCCACAGAATGGGAGAAAATCTTCACTAACCACATATCTGATAGAGCTCTACTGTCCAGAGTGCACAAAGAACTTAGAAAATTAAACACCAAGGAAACCAATGGCCCAATTAAAAAATGGGCCCTGGAACTTAAAAGAAATTTTACCAGAGATGAAATTAAAATGTCTAACAAATATCTTAAAAAATGCTCCACTTCTTTAGCCATCAGGGAAATGCAAATCAAAACCTCCCTGAGATATCATCTCACCCCGGTCAGGATGGCAAAAATCCACAATACAAACAACAACAAGTGCTGGAGAGGATGTGGAGAGAGGGGAACTCTACTGCATTGCTGGTGGGAATGCAGGCTCATACAGCCACTCTGGCAAACCGTCTGGAGATTCTTAAAGAAATTAAAGATTGAAATGCCATATGACCCTGCGATTCCACTTTTGGGAATAACCCCCCATGCAGCAGAGGTTCGCCTCAATAGCACAAGCACGACCATGTTCATAGCAGCACTGTTTACAATAGCAAAGTCATGGAATCAACCCAAATGTCCAAGAGTTGAGGAGTGGATAAGGAAACTGTGGTACATCTATACAATGGAGTACTACTCAGCCATCAAAAATGATGAATTACTGGAATTTGCTGGGAAACGGATGTCATTAGAAACAATTATATTAAGTGAAGTATCCCAAACCCAGAAAGTTAAGTGCCATTTGTACTCCCTAATAGGTGGCTCCTAGTACTAAACTCACCCAGCCCACATTGAGACACTCAAAGGTAAACCTATGTAACACAGTAATTGCAAGGCTTATGAACAGGAGGGATGGGGTTGGAGGGCCACACCAGTCACAAGGAGAGAGGGGACCATGTTACAGCATAGAAAATCGGCCTCCAAGGAATGCAAGTAAGTAATGTGACACCTGGTTAAGTTCACAGACGTTCGTTCCTGATCATGTACAAATGAGGGGATATGATCTCACCAGAAGGGGAGGGCACATAGTCTGGCAGATGAAAGGTGATCATTTTGCAAATGGGTGACTGACCCCTCCCTCACCGAGGTTTTCTGCTTTTATTACATCTACCCTTGAATGTGCTATTATAACAAGACTCCAGTTTAACAATTTTTTGTCTCTGATCAGGGGGTGACATACAGTGCCCATCAGGATGGAGTGAAGGGCATTGCAGGAGCAGCAAAACTGCAAAAGAAAATCAACAAACCACAATCCAGAACTTCAGAGACTCTATATCAACCACATAGAACTAAGCCAGCCTAATCTCCTCCCATCCTGAAGCTCAGGGACATTTGCGGAAGAGGGGGCGGTAAGATTGTAAGAGCAAAAGGATGGGAGGAGCAATGATCTGAAGATTCTCTACACTAGTTAGGGCTGAAGCAATCATAATAGGACTTTGCATGCCCTGCGCAATGTCCAACACACTATTGACCTCACAAAGTCTAGCATCAGCTAAAGGCACCAAGATCCTTGGAGGCAAGGGATTGACAGCCACAGTAGTGTTCCTATGCTTAAGGGGAACACGAGAAAGGGTTCAGGGAAATGCCACTGGGTCCTTGTACGTCATCGGAGAGGAGGACCAAGAAGAGAGTTAGGCATACACAATAAAGGACTCTCTGGGAATTGGGGGGGAGGCACTGGGAGACGGGGAGGGAGGGAAGGGGAGCAGGGGATTCAGGGGGAGGAGGAGGGGGAGGGAACTGGTCTACCTATTAAGTTTGTATGAGCGGAAATAATAATAAAAAATATTAAAAAAAAAAAAGCATGTTTGAGGATGAAGGACATCATTAGAAGAGAAGTGGAGCAGCAAGTACTCTGTACCTGCATGGGGAGTCCTGGGTACTCTGCACTTGCATGGGGATCAGTTACATAGCTAGCGGAGGATTGTGCATGCTGTTTGAAGGTATAAAATACCTCCAAACAGGACACAGCTGTATGAAAAGATCTCTAGCATGTAATAGAAAGACAAAAAATTCAAAATGAAAAAGTGTGTGTCATGTAGCCATCTGAAGAGCGAGGTCTTATGCTTCAAGAGTATAGTTTACCCCTCCAGCCCACCAAGAATCTTCTAACCATCCAGGCCTTGCAGACAAAAGACATTGTCCCATGTTTGATCCAAGTTACACCAGCCGATTTTTAACCCATGTCCTTTTTCTCTCTTACAACAAATGAAGGGAGATTGTGTCCAGGCCAAAGAAAATAAAAAAAGATAAAGAAGGCCAAATAGCAAACACCTTGTTAGGGTTTGCCTGGTTGTTCAGAACGGAAACCCCTAGACCAGAGAATACACATTCCTTCACCTACTGAGTGATTACAGCCCCTTCCAAGAGGCCCAGTGGGCCCCGAGGTACTGCAGACCCAGCAATGACCAAGACAGATGTCTTTTAAGAGTGATCCCTGTGCTGGGAGCAAGTCTTCAGGTAAGAAAGAGGTGACGAGGCGACCTGGCTTGATTCAGTTATTTATAAAACACACGCAGCCCTGCCCCAGTTCTTTAGAGCCCTGGAGGAGTTGGGCTGAGGAGCACAGATCTTGGATCACATACCCAAAAACTGTCTATTCTGCAAGCGCCCTTCCAGAGCCTGTATTCTGGCAAGGACAGGAGTGCTAAGGACTTATTTCCTGGCAACTGGATGCTTGTTGTCTGCTCCTCCACAGATGTCAGGAGTGAGTACAAGAAGATGGAGAAGCTCTACGGAAGCCTGAAGGAGGTCGCCGAGAACGCACAGCTGCAGAAGGGCATGCAGGATTTCCTCCTGGGCGTGTCCCCCAGCAAAGTGAGTCCCAAAAAACAGAACCTTAATTCTCAGAATTTAGGGGAAGAAAACAATCCCAAAGTTAAATGATCAGAATTATTTTTTGCATTTTGAAATCTAATAAGGAACACTTCTCAACTGTCTGATACAAAGTATATCATTGTTTCTGACATAATTTTATGTTATAGGAAAAATGTGGTTTTGAATCCTTAATGGAAGTTTTAAGCTCTGAGGATGAGAAGTTTATGTTTCATTGAAGATATTTGTTAATCGAAAAGTTAAACATGGTGGATCAAGTTGCCACACTTGGATTTAGATATCCAACTCTTTTTTTCCACCTTAGTAGTAATGAGATTTTGAAGAAGGAAGCATTACTGTCCCCTGGGAAAAAACTCGGGGCTGGGAACCAGCTAGATTTGGGACCTGGCTTTTATTTTTGGGTATGTGATCCAAGTTCTGTGCTCCTCAGCCCAACTCCTCGAGGGCGCTAAAGAACTGGGGCAGGGCTGCAGGTAGAGCTCAGTGATAGAGCACTGCCTAGTACATGCAAGGCCTTGAGTCTAATCCCCCAAAGAACTTTTGTTTATGTGGGTTTGAGAGAGAGAGAGAGAGAGAGAGAGAGAGACTATATGCAATTAAATCTAAGAAAAATCTAAGTATCTTTCTATGAATTTATTTTAAAATGGCAACATCTCTGTTAGCATAAGTTTGTTTTTTTTTTTTAGAAAAATTCTAATTTCCAAAAAGTATTCAATGAGAAGCGTGGCTGGCTGTTTTTGTCCTTTTGCAAATCTTTTCTTTATTCTCTGGTTAAACAGAAGATAGTCAGATCCTTTATCTACTCTAGTCTGTTGTGCATTGTTTTCGGCTGGGTTATGTGAAGAAACTCAGTTTCACATAGATAAGCTCATAGTGGAAATATAGGGAATTATCTTAATTTTTATGTTTATTCATTTAGCATGTGTGTGTGTGTGTGTGTGTGTGTGTGTGTGTGTGTGTGTGTGCCTGCCTTGTACCACAGTGGAGTCAGAGTTCTGTCCTTTGACTGTGTAAGCTCCAGAGATCAAATTCAGACAAGCTTTCCAATGTGGTAGAAGGACAGAAGACATTTAACTCGTAACTACTTGGGGGCTTCTGGGGATGGAAATCAGGTGTCCAAGGATGCAAGCAGAGTTATCTCACCCGGCCCTCTTTACTCCCTTTCAGAAGTCAGTTGACTCTTGACTTCTTGAGATCGTCCTATCTCAGGCTCACCCTGGCTTGCTAGACTGGCTGAACTCTGAGTAGCTGAAGGATCTCTCAGGTACACTGAGAACAAGAATCTCTCAGAATGAGACACTCAGATGTCCTTCTTCTGCCTACCTCTTCCTCCTCGGGACCCTTCTTTTCCTGATAGTCTCTCTTTGGCTTCTCCCTGGAAAACCCACACCTTTCCTCTGGCAACTCTACTCTTCTCTACCCCTTACGGAAAACTCAAGAGCTCGGGCTTTTGTCAGAAGTTCATGGAGACCCTCTACTCATGTCTGTCCATTTTGTTTTGCTCTTGGTTTGTTTTGATACTGGGGACTAAATCCAGGCTCTTGCACATGCAGAGCAAGCACTTGCTAATGAGTTTCATCTCTAGACAGAGTTTCACAAGGAGTCCTGTGCTGCCATCAGGCCTGTCTCTGTCTCCAGGAGGAGACCTGGCCCCCGTGAGCAACACACTGCTCCACAGCAGATGAGATTGTCAACAAGGACATGGTTAGCTTCTCCGGTACGGGGAGAGTGACTCTCAAATACAATTTCTTCACCCGCCCCTATCAGGAGCATCAGTAAGATACTTCTGAGGGCTGTCACCAAATCTACTGCTCCACCAGGTAGTGTCAACTTCAGGCAGCCTCTTTCTGACCCTGAGTCCCTAGAGAGATGTCACTTTTACCTTCCACGTGATATTACAAGAGCCATGACTGGGGCTCCAACTCACAATTTTAGTTTATGACCAATGTGCTCTGCTTAAGACAGCAAGAATTTCAAAATGTGCATTACCCACTTTGAACTAATAAAACCCTTTTCAGTGCCAAATGACATAAAGGGATGTGTCCTTATGGAGCAGGGGTACATTATTACATTATGATTCGATATCATTAGTGTTGCCATGGCTGTGAACAATTCAAAGAGAAACTCCCATTTCTACCTTTTGTGAGAGCACTTTACCATGTGCAGGGTAGCAAGGGCCCTTTCTTCTCTTCAGTTTCTCTTCTATTTCTTCCAGTTCCAGCCAAATTACTTTGTACAGCATGAACTTGTCTGGTATTTTTTTTTTCTATCTAAAATCCTATATCTCGTCTTCTGCTCTCAGTCATATAGTTTAAGCTGAGAGACTTGAGAATGATCCAGGAAATCTGGAGAATGTGTTCTGTGATGAAGCTACTTTGCATCTCTATTGTGAATTCTGGCTGCATAATCTCCATTCAGCATCTCCCACTTACGTTTGCTCTGGATGATGTACACAAAGTCTTGCTTTTGAAAAAGGGATGTTAACTTTTTGTCTCTAGCCAGGGGGTGACATACAATGCCCATCAGGATGGAGTGAAGGGCATTGCAGGAGCAGCAAAACTGCAAAAGAAAATCAGCAAACCACAATCCAGAACTTCAGAGACTCTATATCAACAACCTAGAATTAGGCCAGCCTAATCTTTCTCCATCCTGAAGCTCAGGGAAATTTGCGGAAGAGGGGGCGGTAAGATTGTGACAGCACAAGGATGGGAGGAGTAATGATATGCAAGATACTCCACACAAGTTAGGGCCGAAGCAATCATAATTGGACTTTGCATGCCCTGCGCAATGTCCAACACACTATTGACCCCGCAAAGTCTAGTATTTGCTAAAGGCACCAAGATCCTTGGAGACAAGGGATTGACAGCCACAGTAGTATTCCTGTGCTTAAGGGGAACACAGGAAAGGGTTCAGGGAAATGCCACTGGGTCCTTGTACGTCATCAGAGAGGAGGGCCCAGAGGAGAGTCAGGCATGCACATTAAAGGATTCTCCAGGTTTGGGGGGGGAGGCATTGGGGGATGGGGATGGAGGGGTGAGGGGAGGGGGAGCAGGGGGGTCGGGAGGAGGAGGAGGGAGGGAGGGAACCGGTGTACCTACTAAGTTTGTATGAGCCGAAATAATAATAAAAAATGTTAAAAAAAAAGAAAAGAAAAGAAAAGAAAAAGGGATGTTAGACGGCCAGAGTATTTTTCTTGGGCATCTTTGTCATGAAATGGTAGAATTGGCCTCAAGAAAGAGCTACAGCTAGTTAGTAGGGAAATAGCTGATGGCAGCGGCCTGGGAGATGAAGTCTCTCTTCTTCTTCCCCTCTGTTCTCTCTCTTTCTCTCTCTCTTTCTCTTTCTCTCTGAAATTAGTACCTATGTTAGTAGAGAGGTTTTTTTATTTTTTCCATTTTCAAGTGTTTGTGTGTATGGATTATGTGCATGTGTGTACACATGTTTGTATGTGGATAAGGCATGTTGTGTGTGTGTGTGTGTGTGTGTGTGTGTGTGTGCTGGTACATGTGCATATAAGTGTACATGTATTTGGAGACTCAAGATTAATATAAAAAAATACCTTTACCACTCTTCTACCTTATTGTTTAGAGTCTTGGTCTCTATAAGAAATGGTCTATATCTTTCTCTCAAGTCAAGCATGCTTTTCAAATGCAAACTAGCTAACCCAGAGCCCAGAATTCCAACCACTTTCTGCAATGAATTCCACTCTGGGCCATTTTATCTCTCATTAATTAGAGACAGCTCCACGCCCAGGGCCTGCTGGGATTACCCATACTAGCCAAGCCTATGTCTCACAAGTTCTTTCTGGCTCTTGCCCTCTCTCCCTCAGCGTCCCTGTTGGCCCCTAGTGGATGACATGTCCTCTCTCTTAGGAACTGTAAATAGCAAATTATTTTTTCCAGGGTTGTTGCCTCTTCAAATATTCCACTGATAAAAGTTTAAGCAATTTCTGTAGACATGGAGAAGCCAAAGATCCATGCCACATCCCAGACAGTGTGCTTTAAAAAAAAAAGAAGTATGAAAATAAATATAAAAATATCAGTGAAGAAGTTGGAAATAAAAAGGCTCTTGGGAAGCAGGGCTTGGGTGTGAGGGTTTAAGCAGCTGTTGCTTTCATAATATCTTGCAGAATTATTTTATTATTAAATGCATGCATGCATATCTTTGATTGAAATTGAGAAAATAAAATTTCCATTTTGTTCTGTGATATAAGTCACACATCAGGAAAGAAGAGAAAGAAAGAAAAAAAACCTTCTAGCATTTTCTGAGTCCACACTTGCCTGCCACCATGTCCTCTGTCCCTCTTTTCCATTTATCTGTATAATTGACTTTCTTTCATGTTTGCTGTTCCTTGTAGATTTCCCCTCTTTCCCTCTTTATGGCACAATTGCAGCTGAAACATGCTTACTGTTGCTACTTACACTGTCTACTGACATTACATTTCCTGTTCTTAGTCCTCATTAAAAACATGCCTTTAGGCATGTCTGGAATGTCCCTTCTCTCCCTGACCATAACAAGCTAAGTGGAGAAATCAGTTGTAAGTTACTTATCACCATGGAGAAGGTTTCTTTCACACCCCTTTCAGATGTGGGGGAGACACCAGTAGAGCCAGGCCAGTCACTCAACACTCTAGGTGGTATCCTGTTGAGACTAGATTCCTGGATATAAACAGATGAACTCCTTGGTGGAATTTCCAGCCATCAGGGCGACAGTCAGATATAAGCTGCTCGACTGTGAACAAGATATTCTACCTACAGAGGAGAATCTGCTTCTCCGTCCAGAAAGCTCAGAGAAAACCCCACGTCGTGCACCTGAGTGTGCTCTCCATAGGTGAACAATGCACTTTCTTGTCCAATTTATGAACTTTGCCTTCCTGGTCATCTTTTCCACCAGATACATCTAGAAGTAAACATGTTGTATGACATATAATCTTATCAAAGCAGAATTCAGGGGCTCTGTGACCCTCGTATTTTTATTCATTGTTTCCTGACCTCTTTCTGACTTCCATCAACCTCAAAGTCATGCCACAAGAGCTTTTCTTCCGTATGTGTCCCCTGAGAAGCCTGTAGTCCTGCCTTGTATGTAGGAAGGTACATCCTTCCAACATCGGTATCTGGCTCACATGCATCCCATTAAGTCTCTTCCTAAGAGTGAATTTCAGCCCACACTTTCACCCTGTTTTGAGAAATTTCTTATGGTTCACTTGGATAAACACATTTGGCTAATCACATTGCAATTATTCCATCATTTTATTCCTAATCAATGTGTCAACTTATTTTCAAGAGAGATCCCCTGGGTCATTGAGTTAGACAACACGAGGCACCACAGAAGGATATTGCTCTTGGGTCTCTGACCTCACACACATGCCAGGGTGGAGGTTGGTTGGCTTTATAGTCTCTGACCCGGGATCAGCATCAGAAAACCTGGACTGTGTCCTGAAATTCCTCATCCCCACACCTTCAGGGGAACAAATTAAAATGAGCTGAGCATGGGGAGACCGAGCAGATGGCTGGGCAGACTGCATGGTGGGTGAGAAGCAAGGGGCTCCATACGCAGAGGCTCTTGCTTTCCTCCCTCCTCCCCCCCGTAGCCTCGGACTCAATGCCAGCTATCAGCAGCTGGACACTGGAGAGACCGCATAGCGATTAGTATCCCATTTATCAGGAGCTGTCATCTCTGAAGAGCAGCAACCACAGATGGTGTTTGGGCAGCCAGTTTGCATTGTTACAGAACCTCACGAATACCCTTGAGACCCGGAGGGCGAGATGTAGAATCAAGGCTTTTCACATAAGAGAATGGAGCTCACAGGAATTCTGTGGCTTTACCACATTCGCAGAATTGGGGGAGGATGAACTAGGGTCCAGGACAGGCTTGGAACCCAGTCTTCTCTCTTCCAGACTCCTCTCAAGTTCACTGTCAGTGAACTTCAGCAGCAAGTGTTGACTTTCCACTTGCTCTGGGTCCACTGCAGGGACAGAGGTTGGATCAGGGGTCCTATGGGAATGACATAGTCCCAAGAGAGCATAATTCTCTGACGTCATTCTGTGTGTCCCACACAGAAAGCAGAGTCCACGGGAAGAGTTCTAAATCATTGAAATGTGCTGTCCTTCCATATTAAATATTCAGACTTTAGTACTTTTATTTCCATAGATCTGCCCACTTCAAAAGTCTAGCTAACTCTCCTGCAATGCAGTCGCATTTCCCCAGTGCTTCCTGGGGCAAAATGTTAGTGTGATTGAATGGAAGCACACTGGTTTGGGACTGGTTAAGTGACAAGAAGATGTGCTTTGAGCTAAGGCTACCTGAAGAGCTTTTTCCCACTAGAAAAAATGTGGATATGTATCTCACATTAAAAGAAATGAATACTGGTGGGGGGGGTGTTGGATGTGGTGGCTGCTTGCAATTCTGACCCTGGAAGACAGCGCCTAGGAAACCCCAGAGCAAAGCAATAAGGAGGTACAGCAAAGCAGGATGATTCCTGAATCACCTTGGGGCCTCCACAGGCGCACACACACACACACACACACACACACATTCATGTCCTCTTGTACACTTGTATCTGCATACACATGTACAAACACACAGATATGCGATTGAGAGATAGATGGACGGACGGACAGACAGACAGATAGATAGATAGATAGATTGATAGATAGATAGACATAGATAGATAGATAGACATAGATAGACATAGATAGATAGATAGATAGATAGATAGACATAGATAGATAGATAGATAGACATAGATAGATAGATAGATAGAGATAGATAGATAGATAGACATAGATACATAGATAGATAGATAGACATAGATAGACATAGATAGATAGATAGATAGATAGAGATAGATAGATAGATAGATAGATAGATAGATAGAGATAGATAGATAGAGATAGATAGATAGAGATAGATAGATAGATAGATAGAGATAGATAGATAGATATAGATAGATAGATAGATAGATAGATAGATAGACATAGATAGATAGACATAGATAGATAGATAGATAGATAGATAGATAGATAGATAGATAGACATAGATAGATAGATAGATAGATAGATAGATAGATAGATAGATAGATAGATAGATAGATAGAGATAGATAGATAGATAGATAGATAGATATAGATAGATAGACATAGATAGATAGATAGAGATAGATAGATAGATAGATAGATAGATAGATAGATAGATAGAGATAGATAGATGGATGGATGGATAGATAGATAGATAGATAGATAGATAGATAGACATAGATAGATAGATAGATAGATAGATAGATAGATAGATAGATAGAGATAGATAGATAGATAGATAGATAGATAGATAGATAGATAGATAGATATAGATAGATAGACATAGATAGATAGATAGAGATAGATAGATAGATAGATAGATAGATAGATAGATAGATAGATAGATAGATAGATAGATAGCCTTTTCTCTAGGCCATTACCCAGGGGTCCCTGAACAACCTGATTGGAAAAAACCAAAATGCCCATCAACAGCAGGAACAAGTTGTGCACCAAGCCTTTAGTGTTATGTCACTCAGCAAAAAGAAAAAAAAAGCTAAGAATGAACTAGTTATGATCATCAGTATGGATAAAACTTACCCTTATGAGAAGTGAAATAAACCAGAAACATAAGCGGGAAGAAAAATCACCTGGCTTGAAGCCACTGGGCTTGAAAAGGCTCACTGCATTCCTCTCACAATTTTACAGCTTAACAGTTCCAGGCAGATTTGTGCAGAAAACGAAATCCTATCCAAGTCTGTACTGTTAATTGTGGATGGCAAAGGACAGGCAAAAAACAGCTTGGCCTGTGCCCGGATCTCATCTCTCTCATTGGTTCACATCCTTGCAGTTCTGTACTTGTGAGAGATGCCTGTGTAGTGAGTGAATAAATGGCCTTGTGCTTTAGGCTCCAGTGGGTATTACAACTTGAACCTGAAATCCTCAGCTAGTCCCTAGCTGGCAATACTATTTTAGAGGATTATGGAACCTTTGGGAGGTGAGGCCTACATTACAGAAATGGGTCACTGGGGCAGACCTCTTCCGGTTACACCGAGCCCATCTTTCTGTCTGCTTCTTGGTCCACCAGGATGTGATCAGCCTCCATCCCATGTGCTTGTCACGGCGAACTGAGATGCTCTGTCATGACTTCCTTGTCATGAAGACCATGACTTTCATGGTCTGAAGTCATGAGCCCACACAAATCTTTCTTTCCTGATTTTTGCCAGTCAGATCAACAGAGAAGGTAATGTGCATAGTAGGAATGTCCCCAGGTCCTGTGGACTGTCTTAGTTCATGTGAGTTGCAGGTAGGATACTTGATGCTGGGTAAATTACAACTAATAGAAGTTGTTCTCTAAGTGCTGGAGCTGGAAGTCCAAAGTCAAGGCACTGTAGCCTCTGGCTTATTCTTACTGTGTGTTCAGGTGGCAGGAGGGAGGGAGGCAAGAGAGAGAATGAGGGCTAGAATCCACCTGGAGCAGATAGATGGAAAAAATCATTTCCGAAAGCCCTTCTCACAGCCATGGTAGTCCCAGCATCCTCCTATTAGGCCCTATCACATTGGGGGCTACTTTTCCAGCACATGAATTTCAGGGAGGTGGGGGGAACAAATTCAAGCCACAGCACTAAACCACCACATTTCTTGCTGATGCATGCATCTCGACTTTGGGTGTCACATGTGAGCACATGGTGGGCTGGCTGTAAGATTCCATTCCCGGGAATGCTGGTGAATTGTTGGGTGAGGAAAGCATTCTTGCTGTCATTGGTAGTGTGGGAAAGTGATTATGAGCCCAGACTCTACAGTCAGCCTTTCAGGGAACTGACGTGGCCAGTTCCCTCTGCCTTGGTGTTGGTGCGCTTGGTGTTGTCCATCAAGCTGGACAAAGAACTGTAACCAGTAATCATAAGAGAATAAATTCCTTGTTCCCTTAACCCATTTGATGGTCATTTATCAGCAACCGTGCAGGCGGACTGTAACAGAGGGTCAACTAGATGGCATGAGCTCAATGCATTGATGTTTGACAAACACTTGGAATTGCCTAGTATATCCCATAAAGTGCTCTCCTCCTCTCCATCTTCCTTTACCTCTCCTTTTCCTCCTCTTCCACCTCCTTTTCATCATTATAATTATGCAGTTAGGGCCTTTTCTCCCTATAAGAGTTTCCTGTTGGAACTGTCTCTGGGGACAGTGGGACGAGCAGTGGTTGGAAATGACTAAGTCCTTTCTGTCTCAAGTGGGCAGAACTGAGCTTGGTGGGCTTTTCTTGTGCTCTGTGACCCCGGATCCCAAGAGCTGCATATTTAATTCTCAAAGAAGAATCTATTTATGAGCTTATCTGCTGGGCACTGTCCTACAGAGGCCACCATGCCACCTGACTCTGCCACTGTAGGTCACACTTTTCTGGAGATTTCTCCCCACTTTCTTGCATGCCTCCTCATCTGAATGTCATTGTTCCTCTAACGTTTGGTTAGATCTCCTTTGTACTGTTCTCTTCTTCCATTTGTGCACCTGCATGCGCTCAGGTGCATGTACATATGTGTGCACATGTGTGTGGGGGCAGAGGTCAAGTATGGATGTCATTTCTCATGAGCCATGCAGCTTGTGAGGTGGGGGGTCTCTCACTGTCCTGGAATTCACCAAGTAGGCTGAGCTACAAGCCCCAGAGATCTTCCTGTGTCTAGAAAACCACCTTCCTCTTCCTCTCCACACTGATGCTATGAGGACCCGCCACCACATGCAGAGGTTTATGCAGTTTGGGGGATCAAACTTGTGAGTACCAGTCCTCCTGCACGGTAAGCCATTTCCATAGAGCTTCTTGGGGGAGGGGTTGGTTTTTAAAATTTTACTTATTATTGCACAATTTTATATGCATGAGCATATATACAGGTGAACATATATATTTATATGCATACGTAATGCTCTTTGTTCCAAGCCCCCATTCAACTACTTCTTTTTCCAAGTCCCTCTCCTACTTTCATGTTTTTTCTTTCTCTCAGTGAAATTCTTCTGGTTGGGCTAACAGTTCTCTGAGAAACAGCCCAGCTCCCAGACAGCGACTTTCCTTGCTCCCCCATTCTTTGGCGATTGTGCAGTGCACATGAGGAATCGCATTGAATTTGTGTTACAGTGTGCCTACCAGTTGCTGATTAAATTATGTCCAAACAGTTTAGGGGAACAAGGGATTGTTACAGTGCTAGTCCAGCTGGGAAGGAGAATCTATACTCACACCAGGAGCTGAGGGAACTAGCCACATTGTATCCACAGGGATTGCTGAGAAACAGGCAAACCTGCAAGTGTGCCAAAGCATACCGAAGTGTGCCCACGTGCTATGCCAGTTCCTTCCATCTTATCCACCTGCCCAGGGAATCGTCCCTCCCACCTTGGGCTGGATCTTCCTGCAACAATTACACAATCTCCCGCAGGAGTGCTCAGAGCTTGCCATAACTGTTAATTCTTCACAGATGTGCCCGAAGCACAGCCATGGGCTGTCCAGTCGATGCCTCTATCTAACCAGCACAGCTTCAGAGCCTCTTGGGCATTCTGCTAAATATTCCCAGAGCGAGTGTTCTGAATCCTTTGGGATGTGACCTCAGAAAAATGCATAAAGCCAAGTTTGCTGAATGAATTGAGCCATGCCAATTCCATCCCATAAATAAATTTACAAGGCCGATTTCCTTGGGCGCTTCGCAAGCCAGGCCTAGCTACTATTTCCCCAGAAGCCATTCAAAAAGTGTCTTGAGCAGGGCCTCCAGCGTAGGTCCTGGAGCACCCAAAACCAAGGCGGGCTCGCTGGGAACTGAAGTTCTGCGCCCAGCGGCAAAGCCCGGAGCGGCCACAAGAGGGGGCGCGTGTTCCAGACCCCGCCAGCTGAGCGTCCGCCGCGGCTCCAAGAACTTTTTAAAGGCTGGTGGAGCAGCTGCAGCTCCCACCCAGTCAGTACCTAGCAGGGCCACCGGTGCCTGCACGGCTCCGGATCTTCCCGAGGCTGTCGGCGCTGCATCAAGACAGGGTAGCCCAGGTGCACACCTCCACACGATCACCGGATTGAGTCTAGCCTCCTGAGCCGATCCTCCTACAACTGTGACCCCCCTAGGAAACCCTTGCAGCCTCTTTCTATGACTCCGTTTGCATTCGGCTGGCTGTGGAGACAAGCTCTGAGAGGCTGCCTGGGTCTCAGTGGGGCAGTATCCGGTTCTCCAAGGATCATGGCTCATGCCAGGAACTAAGAAGACAGCTTCAGTGCAGCTTCTCAGGTGAGTCTTGACCTTGCCTTTGACGTGGTACCTACTAGACCACCGGGTTCAGAAGGAGCATGGAGGTGTGCCTGATGAAGCAGCGGTTTGGGAAGTCTTGAGGACATGCACCCCCCTGGAGGTGTCTGCTCTGAGTGGGAGGGTCCCAGCTGGCTGCGTGCAGAGGGAGCCCATTGCCTTGGTGACGTCTCTGCCTGGTTCATGTCACAGTTCTAGAGTCTGTACTGGGGTGCATGAGTCGGGATAGTAACGCTTAGTCGTGTGTGTGTGTGTGTGTGTGTGTGTGTGTGTGTGTGTGTGTGTCTGTGTGTCTGTATGTGCTGTGCTGTGTGTGTGAGAGATAGAGAATATAAGAGGCTATTAAAGATATCTACACCTCTAATGTGAGTTATAATCTAGCTTCACCAAGAAGTTAGTAGGATTTAAAACCTGCTTCACAGTTTTCTTTCAGGGGCCACATTTGCAGTGCTTTTACTTGGTTTATATGAACTTTAAAAATGAAGCTGGCAGGATGGCTCAGTAGGTAAAGATATTTGCTGTGCAAGCTGGGTGACTGAGTTCAATCCTTGAAACCTATGTAAAGGTAGAGAGAGAGCTGACTTCACCAAATTGTCCTCTGCCTTCCACATGTGCACCGCGCCATATGCCCTCCATCACCACACACGATAATAATAAATAAAAAATGTAAACACTGGGCAATCCGAAAAAAAGCTGACAGACCTGCAGAGCTAGAAGGCGGGATCCAAAGAAGTCGCCTTTTAGAATGACAAGCAAGGCCCCTGACATCCCTTCAGCAGGAGGCTGAGGTCTCAAGAGGGACCAAGAGGCCCCAGATTTCCACCCCCAGCCTTCTGCTGTAGCCATGATGGCTTTTGCAAAGGAACCCCACACACCTTCATATCTCAGATGGACTGAACAACATGGAAGCTTCAGGAACCTGAGGACCCTCACTCCCACCCCATCTGGCAGGGCGCTGATTAAACCACCAGCTAAGCTACCCCATGTGACCTGCTGTTGTAAGACCCTCCTTCATGCAGCGGGTCATAAGATGCCCACAGTTCCTAGAGGGGGGGCAGGGCCCTCCTTTTGCAGGGGCGGGATGGACATTCGGGAGGCTAGATGAGGTCAGCTAATAGATAAGAGGTGCTGTGAGCTCCCCACCCCCACACGCCTGTGCAGAGGTCCTGCGACTGTCCAAGGGCGGTTTCAGATGTAGAATCTGGAAGTAGATCCGTGGCCTCTACTCCACCCTCTGCTGGCAAGTGACTCATAACCACCACCCCCCACCAAGAGATCAGCAGAGTCCCCTCCCTATTTACAGGGTGGCCTCGGCTCTCCCTAGCAAAGTTGAAGCCCCAGGGCATCAGTCACAGGGACCTGCGGCTTCTAATTTCCGCCCAGATTTGCCTTCCCGGCTCTCCCTCTGCCCAAGCCCTCACTGTAAGGCCGATGCCTTTTTGAGGTGCAGCGCTCTCTCTTTCTCTGCCTGGTATGGAACCCTAACAGTAGCCACTGAAGGAGGCCGACACATTAGTGGAATAAGCCCCATGGTTGAGCTCTATGTGGGAGGCTCACCAAATCTGGTGTGTTCTCTGCTCTGATGTCCGATAGTGTCGGTCTTGCTTCTTGGTTTTAGTGGATGAACTGTTGATTGGATCCATGCCCTGAGGGGTGTGTGCACGAGACAGCAGTGTGTGGTACTCTTGGCAACCAGTCAACCAGTCCTGCACTGTTCCAGAGCACACACTTGGGCCAAAGGTGATACAGCCCAGGATCTGGGCACCTGGCACCTGCCCTCAATTCCTTAAAGAGAGAGATGGCCCCAGATGAAACCAGAACAAGGCAAAGAATGCTTAGGCTCCATGTCCAAGTAACAAACCTCTGAGGGTTTCCAAACTCATCCCTCTCACATCTGGCCTTGCTGGGCCCCAGCCCCTCTTCTTCCCAGACTCCCCTGGGCTCTTGCTCAGACCAGCTGATCGGTGGGGAGGAGAGAGGAGAGGGGTCATGAGGAGGGCACATTCCAGATACCAGTGTCCTTGAGTTGATCTGGAGAGGTGGGGAAAGTGGAAGATGGGGTTCTATGGGATAGCATCCTGTGGATTCTGGGGATCTCAGACTGAAAACACTGTCGTCTTTGGCAGAGCAGGAGTTATGGAAGGCTCTGCTTTGCAGCTCCCAGAGTAAAGCCAGAGGGTGGGGGCCGCATCCAGCACTCATGAAACGGGGAGGATCCCCTGTAACTGAGCAGTGATTGAGGCTGCCCAGTGCCCCACCTAGAGACCTTGCTGGGTGGCGGCTTTGAACAGAGACCAAGTACTAGGAACACAGCAGATCAGAGGCCACAAGGGAAAAAGACCGAGGGTGGGGGGAAGGAGGGACAGCTAGGTGGGAGGCATCTGTGCAGGAGCTGAGATCCCGGTGGAGCTATGGATCACTCCATCTTCCCTGTCTCCTGCAGGCTGGACGAAAGGCCAAGAGAATGGGCACATCGTAGCTCTGTGTGCCTGTAGTCTCATTACTCGGAGAGACAAGACCCAGAGTCCCTCCTCTGTTGGGGTCAAGTGTCTTCCCAGCCCCAAAGGTCTCTGAAGATCGTGAGAATGGGCTTCACTCTGGGCCCGTCTGCCTTCGTTATCCCTGTTGGCAGGATAGGGCTCCACTTCCTTCGCACCCTGCCTTGAGAGAGAATCATGATCCCCACGGTCCCTGGCCATGAAACCCACCTGTGTCATTTCACCAGGCCATGAACCCCAGTGGCTTCTCAGGATCTCAGGGCTGGGTTTGTGGGGTTTGCTCAGTTCTGGGCCTGGTGCCATCCTTCTAAAGGGTCTTTCCCTCCCCTCCCCCCCTTTTCTTTTCCCTCCTTTTCCCTCCCCCTCTCTTCCCACCCCTCTTTTCCACCTCTTTCACTCTTTTCTTCCCTCACTCCTTTCCTCCCTCCCCTCTCTTTTTCCCCTCCCTCCTCCTCTCCTTCCCTCCCTTTCTTCTTCTCTCCCTCTTTCCCTTCCTCTCTTCTCTTCCTTGTTTCTTTTGACCAGGCAGTTAAAGAGCATCAGAAAAGAAGGTTGACAGAAACTTAAGGTCACTTAAAACTGTGCCAAAAGTAGAGGAATGAGTAAAATTACGGGGCATATATGTGAGGAAAAAAATGAAGAATTTTGTGTAAATAAACATGTTGTAATTTGGTTTTATAAAGAGGATTTTTCTCATTGCACAAAGAATGCAAATGTATTATAGAAAATTCAGACAATATGCAAGCACAAAGCAGCATAACCCCCCCATCCCTTTGCAGCCTGAGTCCTGTGATGCATCTCTGTTCTGGAGCCACACGTGCAGGCTCCAAGGAGGTCTTCCAGTTACATGGTTATGTATTACAGAGCAGGATGAGTTTCAATTTCCTTTCCATTGCTACCATAAAACGTCCTGACAAAAAGCAACCTGATAGGAAAAAGGATTGATTTCGTTCTCAATTCCAGCTTACGGTCCATCATGGTGTGGAATTCGCAGCTACAGGGGGCTTGAAAGAATCAGTCCCATTGCATACACGGTCCAGAGTAGCAGATGAATTCATGCAACGGTTAGCTCCCTTTCTTCTCTTCCTGTCTGGGACCCCTTGCCCAGGGAACAGAGCCACCCACCACCCACAGTGGGCGGGTCTTCCCACCTCTATTAACCGGATCAGGATAATCCCCACAGGGTGGCCCAGAGGCTCCGTTCATAGGTGATTTCAGGTCTAATCCAGTTGAAAACTGATACTAACCAGCACAGATGGTGTGAGCCATAGTGCTGTGCAGACACCACACAGCTGGGTCACTTCAAGTGATGGGATTTCCCAAGTGAGTGTGTGCAGACGTGGGACTCGAGGCCCTCCAGCCTAGAGCCTATCCCTGGTCTAAGGCTTTGCCTCAGTGTCTGTGACTGGCTGAGGCTGCCCCTCTCCCTGCCCCCTTCTCTGCCTCCTCCCCTTTCTCCCCCGTCCCCCAGCTCCCTGGGAGACGGACCCATGTAGCCACCTGTGGGTGAGGGGGCAGTTCTGGCCTTCTCAGCTGTGTTGGCCACTGGCCAGGGACTTTCACCCATGTATCTGGTTTCCCTCATTCCATTCCGAGCCTGGGTCACATGCTGCCTAGGGCTCAAGGCCTTTCTCTTGGCTACCCTTCGGGCAGCAATGTCTCCCTCAGGTGCTGCCCAGCATGGCCACAGTGTCCAGGGTTCCAGCTCCACTTCAGAGGTGTGGAAAGGGAAGGACGATTGCTCTGGACAGAGAGATGGTTCAGGGCTTGGCATGTTAGCATTGAGCAGAGAGTGGAGGGGATTAGGGTCCCGAGGACACAGAAAGCTTCCCAGTCTGGGACTTAGTTCTGCCATTTATTTGTTTGCTCTGTAGCTGACCCTGTCTCCTGTGGCACCTTCTGTCTTTGCAGCAGCGACCCCAAAAAGATGGATAACAAAGCCATGTACCTGCACACCGTGAGCGACCGCGACACCGGCTCTATCTTTGAAGAGCCCTTTGATGGCAGAAGCTTATCCAAATTGAACTTGTGTGAGGACGGTGAGTGCCTCTAGCTCCCTTTGGGGGTTGGGAGACTGTCTGTGGGGTGGGCAAGCCCTCTGCCTCCAGCCAACCTTGTCATTGTGCTCTCAGAGCATGACGCTATTCTCCTATTGCAGCTGTGGGCAGCCAGTCCATGAAAGGTCTAGCGGTGGGTTTGCTCGCTCATTCATTCCAAGGGGAGAACCCATCTTATAGACAGGCTGAGAGCAGCATGAGGAGCCACAGCAGCAGGCCCGCAATCAGCGCTGGCTGCTGACCCTGAGTAGGTGCTAATAAAATGCCTGCAACATAAACAAGCCCATCCCTCGCTCTCGTGCTTAGCGTGTGTGTAGAAGAGGAGAGCACAGCCCAGCTCCCAGGAGAACCGGGATGACGCTTATGGGACAGTTCCGCAGAGGCTTCTGGGCCATCTGTGCGGGTGTTTTCTCTGGCCCAGTACTTTTGTTTTGTCCCGCCCCACCCAGCTGCATCTATCCTGAACTCTTTCAAGAGCAAAGACTCTCTCCACTGGTATCTTTCTCCCCGCTGATGCTGATGTAGAAAGGGGAGGGGTGTCTCAGGGGGGACAGGAGGGAACAGTCACATCAGGAAAAAGAGGCAAGGAGATCCGGGCTTCTGAGCAGCCGTCCCTCAGCCTGCTTGCATGAACTCCTCCCCCAACCCCCATTCTACTCTTCTTCTGGATTCCAGTCTACAAACACATTTTGATTGTGCCAAGTTATGTGCAAGACGACGGGATGCTTCCAAGAGCATCTGAATCAGTCCTTGGCCTCAAAAGGTTCACAGTGTCATTGGGAGGAGGGGTTGGCTTGAGCACAGCCCCCCACCCCCAAGGTGGAAACAGCTGAGGATGTTGAGGTCAGTCTGGGAGATGGCTTTTCAGCAAAGGTCTTAGAACTGAGTGTATTAGCTACTTTTCTCATTGCTGTGACAAAATGGCTGGCGAAAGTAACCTAAGGTGGGAAGGGTTCCTTTTAGCACACGGAGGGTTCCGTCCATCGGCAGAGAAGGCAGGTAGCAGGAGTCTGAGGCCACTGGTCATATCGCCTCTGCAGACAGGATTCAGAGGGAGAAGAATGCTGGTGCTCTGCTTGCTTGCATGCTGGAACCCCAGCCTGTGGCACCCTTCATGCTCAGTTAATGCTCCCTGGAAACATCCTCGCGGATATGCCCAGGTGATTGTAAATCACATCAAGTTGACGATGAAGATTAGCTATCACACCAAGATAGATTTATAAGAGATGAGACTCAGAAAGGTTCTGCCCACCTGTTTCCCAGCCTGGGCCAGGGTCTTGCCCCCTTGGGAAAGGAAGGTCCAGAGGGCAGGTCCTGCTGAGGACATCAGCAAAGATGATGCTGGTCAGCATCCTTAGTTCAGTTCTGTCCCCTCCGACAGATGGATTCAGAGGTGAAGTTTGGTCAAAAAGACCTGGGTATTCACAGTGAGCTGGCTGGAGGGGTTCAGGAGAGCCAGCCTAGAAGGCCCCAGGGAAAGAGAACCCCAAGATTACAGACTGGCAGGCCTTCTTCATGCTTCATCTCCTGGTCCCTTTTCTGAACCTCAAAAAGA
This sequence comes from Typhlomys cinereus, assembly GCA_023101885.1. NCBI lineage: Eukaryota > Metazoa > Chordata > Mammalia > Rodentia > Platacanthomyidae > Typhlomys > Typhlomys cinereus. Next base: position 736,490 of record JALPQD010000649.1, read on the forward strand.
TCATTTGGAGCAAAGCTCTGCTTGCCAGCCCCCAGCTGTAGGATCCGCTGGGGAGTGGTTTGGGAGACATGCTGGTGATGTGCTGAGTGAGGGTTTCCCCAGGGTTTGATTCCCCAGGGTGCAGCGGAGTTAGAAGCTGCGGATCCCTCTTGGGCCTCAGAGTCCTTATTTGCCTCATGGGCACATACAGAGTGTATCTGAAGGCTGTGCATTAGGGATGTAATGCAGGTGCAGGATGTAACCCCAGCCTACACCAAAGCTCAGGAGTGGCCCCCCACTTCCACATGACTCAAAATCCAGCCCCCCCACCACCACAACTCTGCACTTCTCTCTTACACTCCCCTGACCTTCTGGGTGGGCCTGCCAGTGGTTTATCCAGCCTCAGCTCTGGAGGATGGGGCCTTCCCCTGAGTGCATACAGCCGAGGCTCCCAACTCACTCTTGAACTGGCTCTCCTAGACTTCTGGCCTTTGATCCAATCTTACCTCCTAGGGTCCTGGGGCTAACCTGTCCCCTGGCTGCCCATGCCCCTCCCTCACTTCTCATTTCCTTTCTTCCGCTGTCCTATTCCTTTCCAGCACACTTTGCAATTTGCGTATTTATTATACTGGTTATTCTGTGCTCCCCATGGCAACAAGCATATAGGCGAGAACCTCCCAGGCCCAATGTGTAGCAAGAGCTCACTGAGTACTCAATGACTGAGCCAGCAAGCAAGTGAACAAGGAACCTTGAACCAAGGACCTTGAAATCCACAAGAGGGAAAGTCAGGACCTTCTTGCCCTGGCTGGTCTACCTTTCTCTGTGCCTGACAGGTTGGCCTCTGCCAGGAGAAGCCAACAGTGCAGGCCTATGATGGTGCCAGTCTCTGGCTTGATTTACTTCTCTTTCATGTCTAAGAGGACACTCAAGCCACATAGGGTCTGTTTCTAAGGATTTGGCTGTTTCTTTGCTCCTCCTCTCTGAACAGTAAAACAGAGAGGGAGTGGAGAGAGGAGCTGGGAGGGGGAAGAAGAAGAGGATGAAGAGGGATGAAGAAGGGAGAGAGGCGTGGACCAGGGCTACCCTGTGAACCTTCAGTAAATTAGAACTGCAAAGTGTTGGATCTGGAGGGCGTTCCAAGCCCCTTTCAGGGCGGCCTCCTTGAGTGAAGGTGGGAGGAGAGAGGGAGAATGGAGGATGCTGACTAGAAGCTGGCCCTGCGGTCTAGAGCACAGCCCAGCTGATAAGGTGTGACTCTGATCTGAATGTCCTTAAAGACACAGGAGGTAAATGCTCATGTGAGCCAGAGGTTTCAGCCTATCTGCATCTTCTCTGACCAACTAGGTTTCTAGGTTCTATCTTAGCCCCTTTTCCCTGTCACCCTCAATGTGAATCTGTGAGATCTGCCTGTGCCTTTCTATTCTTGCCTTTGTGTCTTCAGAAGCTTCTGGAGCAATCTCGGCCTCCCTGCCTCATATTGTCTACCTGCCGGCACTCCATCATCTAAAGCCCCACTCCCCTGTCCCAGACCCGATAGATCATGACTTCCAAGCACATCCCTGCTCGGGATCTCAGAGCCTACATTAGTCAGTTCCAAGTCACTATGACAAAAACCACATACAGACAGAAAGATTTATCTTGGCTCACTGACACAGAGATTTCTACCCATGTTGGCTGGATCCATTGCTTTGGGCCCCTGGTGAGACAGAACATATGAGAGTGGGAGATCGAATGGAAGAGGCCCCTCACCTTGTGGTGTCCAAGAAGCAAAGAGATATAGATAGGAGCCCAGGACAGGACAAAGCCTCCAAGGACACGTCTCCAGTGACCTACTTCTTCCAACTAGCCTGCCAATGATGTCATCACATTATAAATCCATTCATGAGCCCAGAGTCATAAGCTGGGGACCAAGCCCTGGACACATGAGCTTTTCTCAGCAGACCATCATACTCATATCAAGCCATCGGTCCTGCCATCTGAAATGCTCAGTGCTCCTGCTGGGCTGAGGCGAGCCTTCTCTTCAGGGTGGCATGGCTACTCATCCTGACCGGGCTCTGAGAGCCTCAAAGCCAGGGGAGGTGACTGGCTCTTCTCTAGATTCTCCAGGCACTTTGCATGTGGCCGACTTGGGAAGTCTTTGTGACTGTTAGCAAGTGACTTGTCCAAGGCTGTTCAAGTAGTTAGTGGCAGGAAGGAAACCCAACTGGGGGTCTCCTTACCTGTAATCTCTATTCTCTTCTGGAAAAGGAATTCAAATGTATTAGACTGGTGGTTGGGAGGAGTGATTTCCTTCACCTCTCAATTCAGGACTGACAGAGAAATAGATTAGCAGCTCATTAGAATCTAAACAAAATCTGACTATATCTGACAAGACTGTATCATTCAGGGGCATGGCTTGGGCCATTGGTTTACAGTTCGGCTCAATCTTTAAAGATCTAGGCTGGAGTTCATGGGAGAGCTGATACCCACTCTACCAGTGACCATGAGGACCTGCACCTGATACCCACCCTTACCATTTTTCCCAACCCTTCCAGAGGGTCAAGGTCAAGGAATATGGAGCCACAGGCAACTCACTCCCCCATCCAACAAAGCAGCTGAAGGGCTCAGAGTTCCTCTTGTGTAGGCTAGAGCAGAAACTAGAGAAAGAAAGTAGTCCTTTTTAGGCAAAGTGAGAGGGGAAGTCTTGGGGTGGCAGCATGATGCTGCTGGCTGGGCTGGGGGCTCACTGCCCAGGGAACTTCCTTCATGCAAAGGAAGAACCCCTCCCCCAGCAAAGTAACTGCTGCTCTCTCCATTCTACACGGCATTACTGTTTCTCTTTCCTTCTCGTCCCCTTCTTCTTCTTTCCTACCCCTCCCCTCCTCTTATCTTCTCTCCTTTCCCCTGTTCCCGCCTAGCTTCTCTGTGACACATCATTGTAGCCTCCAGGAAAGTGCATGTGTCCCACCGCCTGTCCTCTGCTCCGTGACACTTTTGAAAGTTCTCTTCTTTTGTCCTTGGTTGGACCACCTCTGGGAGTCCTGTCTCCTTCCCACACGTTTTCCTTCAGCATCCTTCTGGATGTCATTGCTGATAGGAAGGCTAAAGGCTGGGACTAGAGTCTCCCAGATAATAGCAGACCACCTCCACTCCCTGTGGCCTCAGGACCGCTTTGAAAGGGCCAATCCCAGAAGGGACCTCAAAGGCTCTTCAGCCATGTGGTCTCGCTCAATCATTCTTCTAAACAGAAACCCAAAGTGAGGCCAGCTTCCCATTCTCTGCCTTCGTCCAAAGCTCCTTCCCCTCCCTCCCATCTCGTCTCACCTTCCCTCTGCAGCCTTTATTTCTGATCAGCCAGGGACCTCCCCAGTTCAGCACCAGGAGACAGAAAAGACCTGGGAGTGGGTGGGGCCTGGCTGAGCCCAGGCTCCTTTGCAGCACTTTTGGAGGAGCAGAGAGAGGTGTTAGTGTCAGAAAAACATCGCCGTCCTGCTTGCCTTGTGGCCTCAGCCCCTCCACCATGCACGTGGCAGCATCCGTGGCCGCCCATGGGAAGCGAGTGGAGGTAATGAGTTGCACATGCTCCTGGCAGTGGCTGGATGCCTGCAGCCAGAGCTCTCTGGTCCTGTGTTCCTTCCTCATAAAATTAAATTATTCTCCCTGGGGATTTCCTGTATCCACCTTCCATCCATCAAACTTCAGTACTTCATTTGGCATAGTCGACGGCTGCTGGGTGGATGCCCAGGAATGGGAATGGTTTTCCCGGGAGAGCAGGGGTTAGGATCGTGCCAGGGATCACCACCCTTTACAGGTGGAGCAACATCGAGGTGGTAACTCAAACAGCGAAACACCAGGGACCTGTCCCATTAAGTACGAGCTGAGAACCAAGCACTAGAACTTGGATCTGAGCACCGGACATGCTTGCCTTCTGGAAGCATCTCTTGCCAAATGGATCATCCCTTTAAGACAGGAGCAGCTTAGGGGAGAAGAGCCCCCTGCCCCCAACACTAGTGTGTTGGGTTTAGAATTGAATACTTAGTCCACAGACTTCCAGGTGATCAGGGGCCTCAGGCTGGGTGCAGGGCCCCTCTGTTCCTGCTTGTTGCTATTCTGCACCCTGTTCTCTGCATCTGGGGTTCAGGTACTGGGGTGTCCTGTAAGAGATGGGAGGAGGAAATATACGTGGCATTGGGCATGCATTACTCTGCATTTGCTCTGTGGATTTGCTTTGGGCTGGGGGTCCTTTGCAAGTTTGTTTTCTCTTAAAAGAATATATGCACGCACACACACACACACACACACACACACACACACACATGCATGTGCGTCATGCCATATGGGTAGAAAGGACAACTTTTGGAATCAGTTCTCTCCTTCCACCATGAGGGCTTCCAGAGATCAGACTCAGGTCACCAGGTTTGTGAGCAGGCACCTGTCCAGTTGAGCCACCTCTCCAGCCCTGCAAATGTATTTTTGTCCTGGGTTCCAGCAGCTGCTGTTCACCCCTGAGCCTGGGAACCTATGGGTATTTGCAGCTCAAGGCCCCTGCTCTCTCCCCTATGGGCATTTCACAGTTACTACTCTTCCTCCCTTCATATCAATCATGTCTATTAAACTGTGCAACTTCTGCCTTGGAAGGGCCCAGGCCTTCAAATGCTCAGTGTCTTGGCTTCTAAATGAGAATATCTTTAAGCTCCCATGATTGGGGGGTTGATGAAATGACAGAGTGGCATAAAGAATCCAAATGCAGTAGACAGTTACCCCACATCTACTTTCCTCCCTTTCCATTTGGAGCCCCCACAACCCATAGGAAGCATGAAAGGAGGAGAAGGAGGAGAGATGAGCAGCTTGTAAGAAGCTACTGCCATCAGCATCTGATGGAGATCCAATCCCTTCTCAGTGGGTATATTCTAAGGATGCTAAAGACAGCCCTCTGGATTAGTGGGTGTCCCAGGAGATGTAGGTGCTCAAGGAGATTGAGCAACTTCTTTAACTTCCTTTCCAAACAAGGGGATCAGTGAGATTTCTGGGTCCCGAGGTCTTCCTAGGTCTGCTGTATGGAGTAATATATCCTTTCCTCCTCGCTCTACACAAAGGCTCTTTGATTCCAGGAGACCTTGGGGGCAGGAGGATAATCGAAAGGCCAAGAGATACATGTGGAGACACTAGAGTCTCACAGAGATAGTGAAGAGAGGGCCACAGACCAGCAGTGTTCCTTCCCATAGCTGGACACACGCACACGCACACATGCACGCACATGCACACGTATGCACGCATCCACTTACATACACACACACACACATACATGAGCCCCACTCTGCTTTGCTCCACCCTCATCTCCTGAATGTGCTGTCTCCCAAATAGCATTTTCTAGATTAGGGGATGGTGACCCTGGGCTGAGGGGAATACACAGCCTGGACCAGTAGATTGGAATTGTCTGGAATGGTCTGGCTTGGAGGTAGCCTGAGGTGAGGGCAGAGTCCTGGGCAGTAGGTGGGCTTCAAAGACACCCTGTGTGGAGGGACAGTGAAGACAAGCAGGGCCTCACCTGTTCCTCTCTATCCTCTTATTCCTGGTCTCCATTCATTTCTTCATCTCCATCTTTCAAGCAGACATTTCCAGGGACTGTGTTGGCACTGTGCACTGGTTACACACGAGTGGGTACAAAGAGTCAGGAGGGCAGCCCTTGACTCCTGTCATTTATCGTAGCTCCAGCTCCTGGGTCCTCTGCCCAATCTTTACTACAACATCCACAAGTACACTGTGCGGGAGGGAATTCAAGAGAAGGCAGAACCCCCCATACACAACCTTGTGGTCATCTTCACCGTGGGAAGACGTTGCGTGGCGACTCAGTTACAAACGAAGAGAGAAAGGCTTCATTCTGACTCAGTTCTAGAGGATAGAATCTATCATGATGGAGAAGACATGGTATCAGACACGAAAGGCATGGAAGTGGTGTGTGAGAGAGAGAGAGAGAGAGAAAGAGAGAGAGAGAGAACAGGAAGTAGTGCTTATCAAAACTTATGTCCCCCCCATACTTCCTTGAGCAAGATTCCACCTTTAAAAGGGTCCACAACCTTCCCAAACAGCACCACCAGGTGGGGGCATGTGTTTACACACACCAGTCTATAGGAGACAGTTTACATTCAGCCCCAGTGGGCTACTGGGTGTACATGTCCCAGGCATGGGAACTCATATTGACATGTCACATCTAAACTACAGGACGTGGTGATAGAAAAGCGTGGCTCTGGAGCCAGAACCAGGGTTGAGGCCGCAGCCGTGACTCCTGCTCGCTTCCAGAGCCTGATTAGGCTCCCAGCCTTGATGTTCCTCCTCTGGGAAGTAGAGTGGCCATGTGACAGCTGATGTAAGGATGGCCTGAGTTACCCCTGAGACAGCCTGCTGGCCAGTGTAGCCTGCTTGGCAGGCTTTGATCAGCTTGGCTCCTTTTGCCCTCGGGACTTCCCATGAGGTGCTAGTTCCTTGTGACCTCTTTCTCAGATTTTGGGTATTACCTCTGGGTTTCAGATATTGATCAGTATGACACACTCTTTGAAATAAAAGTCCTGGCTCCCAGCCACCTCTTTCCGAGGACTTGGCCCCCCTGTCACCTGCCAGCCCCACATTTGAAATCCACTGCAGCCATGTGCATTTTAACTCCCCTGGGAGTGGAAGCTGCATGAGGGCAGACACTGATTGCCTTACAGTCATCTTAGCATCCCCAGGGCCTCCTATACGTGGCAGTTGCCTTCGCTCATTGACTGAGTAGATGCATTCTCCAAATCCATAAGGACGAAGAAAGGCAGAGGGAAGTGAACTTAGGACAAAACAAAGCAAATTTAGCTTCATCCATTCAACAGACTGGAGGGCATTCTGTCCTGCTGGACCTTGTGGCAGGCAGTGCAAGTTGGGGATAGGGAGGAAAGAGAAAGAAAGTTCTAGAAGTAGTGGTGGAACAAAAAGCAGTTTGCATTACAGTCACAGACTGGTTAGATGAGGAGAGTGGGAAGACACAACCTTGTCTCGCAGGGCTTGGGGACACGGAGGAGAGTCAGACTTTATTTGAAGAAGAAAGTGGAAGACATGTAGGAAGCAGAGGCTGAAGAAATACAGGGATTTGAGGACAACCAGCTCGAAAGTCCAAGGGTCACAGTAGAAGGGTGGAGGAAATGGGTCAAAGAAGGACAGACGAAGCTGTTTGGAGATGACACCTGGGGCCCTGGAGTTTCTGTGGGTACAGTGGATTGCATGTTTGTGTCCCCTCAAAAGTCCTAGGTTGAACTTCTAACTCTCAAAGCAGTGGTGTTAGGGGCAGGGCCTCTGGGAAGTGCTTAGGTCACAGGGGCGGGGTCTCCTTGTGTAAGACTAGTCGGCTTTAAAAAGCAGCTCCAGAGAACTTGCTTTCTATCATGTGAGAGGTGAGAAGGACGCGGCAGGTGGCCACCCCACGACCCACATGTGGACTGATGCTGGACTTCGAACCTCCAGAGCTGTAAGCAACAAATCCTGGCTAGTCACAGGTCTCCCACTCTGAGCTACTTTGTTTTATCAGCCCCGACAAAGACAATGGAGTGAGCTGGGACTGGCGGCTCAGTAGGGGTGACCCTGCTGGTCAAGCCCAGGGTGAGTCTGGATGTATACAGGGAGGGATCTCGCCAGGAGCACCCAAGTCGTAGGGTGCTGTCACAGGTGGGTGGGTCAGGCAGCAGTGACTTTAGGAAATACAGGAGCCTGGAGCTCATTGTGTCTCTTCTGGAGATAAGGAGGAGGGTGACAGGGTCCCTTAGAAGCAGTGATAGCACCGCAGCTCCTTGGGCCAAGTGTGACATGTGCAGGTGTGAGCTCCCACAGTCTCAGTATAGACCGAGTAGAGAGATGGAGTCTTAGGAGAAAGCTGCCCAAGTCCACCCAGCTAGTCACAGGTAATCCTGGATTCAAATCCATGGCTGCCTAGTCTTTAAACCCTAGTCCCCAGCACATAGCATGCTGTCTCCCCTACAGTGGGCCTGGGGAACCTTCATATGGCAGAAGAGTCAGCAGGATGCTGTGAGAGGACCTGGGAGTGAGCCCAGTGTGGCCAGAGAAAGGCTTCGAGGCCACCAAGGCTTCAGACGTGGAGCCTTTTGGGCTCTGACAAGATTAGGGAGAAGCTGTAAGACACCTGGCTACACTCCGAGGGCAGATGGAATGATTACCCCTAGAGGCGCTGCCCTTGGGAGGTAGACAGAAATTCACATGGCTTTGCACATGGGCATGATGACTGGGATGTAAGGAGTTGAGATCAGAGGATGCTCTGCCTCCTCCCCCATCCGCACTCTTACCTCCTGGGCGTTCCAGCCAGGAATCTAGTATCCAAATGGCACAATTCAGTCAAATGCAGATATAAATGCATCTGTGAAAGTAGATGTGACTGTCTGACCTGGCTGATAGATGTTTTGAAACCCTAGCCAGAGAACATCCGGTCTACAATGCCTCACCTCTCCAGAGCATCCAGGTTGGCTGCATACATCTCTGCCTTCCTGTCCTGCTCTCTGGTTTGAGATCTGGCACAAGTCAAGGGCAGCCAGCTAGTCACTGTGGGTGAACAGACGCCTGCTGAATAGACGGTTGTCGCAGGGAGGAGCTAGATTCCCTAACCTGCCTCCCTGACCTTGAAATGTTCAACTCATTGTCCAAGGGAGCCCAACTGGTGGAAGAGGGATGGTGAAGGCAGGACATTCCCGAACCTGGGAGGGCACAACTGGCAGCAATGAGATGGGGAGAGTATAAATTGACAGGAGTAACGAAGGCAGGAAAACCCAAAGCCCAGTTCACCTGTGACCATCACATCTCGCAGGCAGAATCTTCATTTCACCTGCTGAACCTGCACATTAAAAGTGCCACTTGGCAGGACATCAATGCTATAATTCATCCACAAGTAAAAGCAAGCTTGGCCTTGTTTCCTTGGTGATGGGTTCTATCTTGGCACCTCAGTGACTCGCTATCTGAGATTCAGTGTGTCTAGAACTGTAAGAGAGAATATTATTGCTTCCTTCCAAAGTCACTACAACCTTACAAGCCAGACCTAAGGGTTTTACTACTGAATTGTAACTATAATAATCTAAGTGTTTTAAGCATCTCTAAGGTGTCTGAGGGGCGCTGTTTTCAACATGTAGATTTATACTCAGGATCCCTGAGGACGGCCACCAGGCCAGAAAGTCTTGCCCATTAATGAATGTGAGAAGCACAGACTTCTCAGCAGAAGTCTCTGGTGGCCTCGGTCTTGGCTTTTGGGGAGCTGATATAGGTTCGTAGTTTCTAAGAGCTCATGCACCTTTTAGGGGAGAAACAAATGTGTTTGTTTGTAGTGGAAACTCAGCCACAGAGCAGCCCCTGGATGCAGAGGCAGGGTAAGTGTTGAAGAAGAAGTCATTTTCAGTCTCTTGCATTTTGGTGCGACTGGCAGAGAGAAAGCAAATAGTTCTGAGCTGTATCTTGAGGGCTTGAAGTTCCATTTCCCCCACAATGGGAGATCATTGTCTGCCATGCCACATAACAATTTCAAGGTCTATCTGGACTACAGGAGATCATGGCCCATAAAATAAAAATTTAAGAGTTTAAGAGTTTATTATTATTCAGCTATTCTAAAACACCAGGTCAGGAGAGGATTGAAACTTTGTTATAGTTCCCAGGGCCACAGAGGACAGCATCCATGTTCCCTCGGGAGGCGGAGTGATGAATGGGAGCTTTGTTACAGTTTCTGTGGCAAGAAGTGGAAGAGTCATGGTCAGACACTCAAGACTGGCTGCCGAGAGTGTCAGCAGACCTTGGAGATACTGAGATGAGCGGTGCCGGGCTCCCGGGTGATTTGGGCAGGTGGATAGTGTAAGAACCCATAGGTTGACCTCTGGATTGGTTGGTTGGTTTGCATGTGAAAGGTCTGTGCATAAGCATCTATTATTTCTGACAAATGTCCCTGGTCACTAGACCCCCAGATAGCAAAGCATCAAATATAGAAACAGATTTTCCAAAGGCCTAACCATAGCAACTTGGAGTACATTAAGTTTGTGCTGAGGTTATCTCTTATCTCGTTTATTAATAAACAGATGGCAGATGTTAATTATGCAGCTGCTGCATGCCAGAATGTATGGATACAGAAATGACCAGACGCAGGCTCTGTCCTCTCGATGCCAGCCCTGTAGGAAGCAAATCAGTGTATCTGTGAACTGATTTGCGAGTGGAATCTGTTCACCTTACTTGGTCTTCACGGCCTAGAATTTCCCAGTTGAGGTCTCCCTGTGATAATGGTCAGTTCCAGGCCTCGGCAGGCAGCAGAGGTTCCTGTCTTTTCTCAGTTCTGCTTCCTTACGTGGCACAGCCTGCCCTGCTTTGCACAGTCGTGCCCACCTCGTTGAGTCCCATTCAGGTGACCTCAGCCATCTTGTCTCCAAAATCAAACACCGATGTGATCTTTCTAACTCCACTAGTGGTGAGAAAAAGAAATGGGAATTTCACTTACCCACCCATGCCCAAAGGAGAAGATAGTTGACCAGACCAAACCAAAGGAGGAGGCAAGAAAGTTCTAGAAAGCGAAGTGACTTGATCATGGAAACAGCCGAGCCCTCCTTTCACCTTGCAAACATCTTCTGCACTTCCCGCCCTAGACAGGGAACAGGAAAGGAGCTTGGAGTCTTTGCTACTGGGAAATCAGGCTTTTCTGCAAGAAGAGGGCTTTGACCTGAATTTGGTCAGAGTTCTGAGCCTGCTGCTATTTGAGACTCTATATTGACATAAAAATTCTCCCAATCTGCGTATCATCCACTTGAGACAAGAACTGTGGTGTCTTCCATCAGTCCCGCTGGCCACTTGTTCTCTGTGGGGACTCCGCGCTTCCCATTCTATTTGGTGACTAACTCACCCTCCTTGCCTGCTTTCCCCCTCGCCTGGCTTTTCTTTCCATCCCGCAGTCCGAGCTGTAAAAGAAGATGCACACCAGCCAGTGGACTTCTCTCTGTGCCCTTGCTTCCTATAGAATAAAAGGACAGACTCCTTGATTGTTCCCAAAGAAATTTTATTGAAACAGCTTTAGAAATAGACATGGATGGAGACAAATAAACTTTGTAGGTGAGTGACAAAAATAAAAGACACTTCAGAAGCATGAGGAGAAACAGTCACAGGTTATCACAAAATTTAAGTGGAATGAACTCGGAACACTCCTCTTTCCACCTGCTTTTCCTTGCTGGACGTGAAAGATTACGACTCATCTGATAACACTGAAAATCACCTCATTTCCCAGAACCAGTTCTCTGGGCCATCTGTCCCCAAAGGCTAAGGTCTGGGGCCAAACAGGACAGCTGTGGTTGGTGCTCACTGGAGCCTGCTGGTTGTACTGGAGAAATTGAAACCTGTTCTTTCCCATTCAGCGATCAACACAGAATTCTTCACCTCCAGACACCAAAAAGGAGGGGATTTTTAATGACAGCTTTGTGGCAGATACTAGCTCTGTGTTCTCTAACTCACTTGTATTTTGACACTATCTTGCAAGAGATAACAGGTGGAGGGCTCGGACCCACAACATTGCCCCCACTAGAGGAGTGATTCACACATAGAAAAACACTTGACTTACATTTACTTGTTTATTACAATGGATATCACAAGGGACCCTGATGAGCCATCACATGGAAGCAACGATGCACAGGTGAGGTATAGGAGAAAGGGCATGAACCTCTGTGCCTTCTTGTAGAACATTCTTAGTCATTGCCCACATGTTCAGCTATCTGGAAGTCCTATTGGGTTTTTAGGGAAGCTTCAATATGTAGCATGCTGAATAATTCATTGGTCATCAGTGATCAATCCCCAGACCCTCCTCCCCCCCAGTGATTGACAGATGATTCCTCTAACTGTATACTGGCCTTCTTGGTGACTAGGCTTATTTTGAAGCTACTAGGTAACCCCAACTGCCTTGTTATTACACTATTTTACTTATTCTACATGTTGTTGTGATCGAATACTCCAGCCAAAGCAATTACAGGAGAAAGCTTTGGTTTGGGCATATATTTCCAAAGGAATTGAGTCCGTCTTCATGGGGACAGTATGGCGACATGCTGGGGAGACATGGCAGCAGGAGCAGGAGGCTGGCACCTTACATTCTCATTCAGGATGTAGACAGAGAGCAGAAGGTGCGCTAGGGTATCAAAACTCAAGGCTTACTCAGTAAAATACTTCCTCCAGCAAGCCTCCGCCTCCTACAGGTTCCACAACCTTCTCAGGCAGCACCACTAGCTGGGGTCCAAGAGATCAAACCCATGAACCTGTGGGTGACATGGCACATACACAAGACACTCTTCTATTTCCTGAGGGTCTAAGGATGTGAATGTATCACCAGCTTTCACTTGGTAAGACTACCCGGTTCCAGACGAGACTTACTCCCTAGGTTCTCTGTTAATCCAGATGGGCGGCTTTGCTTGTCAGTATCATTTCTTCTTCCTTTTTCTGAGTGAAGGCCCATGGAGATCCCCATTAAAGCCAGCAAGTGGAGTCAGTTTCAAAGACAAAGGTTATTCAGGGCTGCCTTTCTGCACATTGTTCAATGGCAATGATCAGCGGTGACTAACCGGAATGGGAACGAGGTTTGTCTGAATGAAGTCAGACTTGGGTAGGCTCATAGAGATCCTTGGATCAGCCCAGTCCTGAGATCCTTCCCAGCAATAAAACTCTGTCTCCACCTGCTGTTTATGAGCTCAGAGACCAAAGACAGCAAACAGAAAACTATTGTTGGTGCCTCTAACCCTTTAAACCAGCGATTGCTGAATCACTCACTGCGTGCTGTGTTACATGTTGTTTAGATCCAGTTAATTTGGAAATAAATACCCAGTTTTTATCAGATCCAATTCATGAGTGTTTTTGCAAGTGGAAAGAAGAATCAGTCTCAGCAGATAATCCTCAAAGGCTCTGAAGCTGTCACCAAGAAATTGAAAGACTACGTTTAGAGAAGTCCAAAGCTATGTCTGCAAGGGACAATTATGGCAACCATGGGGACGGCTCAGAATGCTTTCTAGTGGTCTCACAGTGTGTGAGTGACACTGAAGGGGGAGGTTAATGAATCTCCTGCCTCGGGATCCTGTGCCTGCCCTCGTGGCAGAGTTGGAAGCAGGACCGGTGTGCCTGATACTCCTTGGGTGTAGTCTTGCTCTCTCGTTATTAAGAGCACTTCACACTTCTACCCTCTGGGAATAATAAAAGAGTTTGACACAGCCTCATCTCAAATGTGTCCTGTTAAAAAAAGAAATCAAACTTTTTTTCAATAAGCGAAACTCTTATAATAGACGCTTCACATTCTATCCAAGAATGTGTCCTCACATTCTCTTTTGATATGACAAATGTCTTGCCTCGAACTGTGGCCCACCACATCCTAGATCCATGATGTCATCATTGGCTCAGACACTGGATGACAATGTCCAAGGTGGAGCTCAGGCCTCAAAATATCAAACCAGGACCACATATGATTTTGATGCTCAGCCAATAGTAAGGTGTTGCTTTGGTTCCAGAATCACACAATTTATCTACGTGGGTGCTCAGTGGCATTCAGAAGTCCTGGACATGCAAGGAGAGCCAAGCTTTCACGTATCTTTTCAGGCCAAATTTTGCTCCAAGCTATGTTGTTATAGCCAAGTGGAATTTGTCAATTATTTATGTGTATGTGGTGAAATTAGTGAATGACCCTTTCAGGAAAAAATAAACATACATGCTCATTTATTCTTGCAAAAGATCCTCACCTAGCCCTGCTGTGCACAGTGATGAGATGAACCACCTTTGTAGATGGGTGGAGCAGATGGGAATGAAAACAGCAGACACATATGATATTGATGGTGCCACAGATATGTGCAAGATATGGTATGGTTCGGCACTTAATAATTCCAGAATGGGGTGTGTGTGTGTGTGTGTGTGTGTGTGTGTGTGTGTGTGTGTGTGTTACATATTCTATGTAGGGAGGTGCACATGTGTATGTCTGTCTGAAAGTCAGAGACATCAATTGTTCTTTTTTAGGTGTTGTGAACTTTTTTTTTTTTTTTTGATACGGGGTCTCTTCCTGGTCTGGAGCAAGTATAGTCAGCAAGGCCAGCTGGCTAGCAAGACTAAGGTATCTTGACTGTCTCCATCTTTCTAGTGCTGTGTTTACAAGCACATGCAGCCGTGCTTAAGGATGTGTGTGTGTGTGTGTGCGTGTTTGTGTGTGTGTGCGTGTGTGTGTGTATCAGAGGGCAGTGTTTCTGTGCAGGCCCAAGGGTGCCTTTGGGAATCATCCTAGATTGCTCCTCCTTTGTACTTTGCTCTGGAATTTCCCAGACTCTACCTTCCAGAGTCAGAAGTGGTCCTTTTGCTTGAGAGGTAGAGTTTTAACCCTGAGTCATCCCTCCAGCCTATGACTTCAACTTCTTAAAAGGCCTGTCCCTCAGCTCCTCTTCCATAAAGACTCTCCCACAGAGATGGAATCACCCCCTCTGCACATGGCATATGTAGTCCCAAAGTCCTGTGCCATTCCTCAATGTCCACATGCCCTCTTCCTGCCCTTGGGAGCCACTGGAGGGCAGTGGCCTCCATTTCAGTCCCACTCAACAAACAGTTGTTGAGTGACCATGTGTGCCATGCTCTGGTCCAGCAACTGGGAAGTTGGGAGGGGAAGACCAGAGCAAATCTCTTCCTGGTGCATGTCTCTGCACTGCCCATGGTCTCTCATAAATATATGAATTATCTACCATCACATGACAAATCTATCCTCAGAACTTAACACACATAAACACAAGCAGAAAACTGCTGCTCATACATGTTCTGAGGAAATTGTGGTCATGTGAATTTTTTGTGAATGTTTTCAGATAAGAGTTTTTGCTCAAAAAATATGCTTCATCTTAGCCAAAAAGGTTGAGCAGTGATGAAAATACAGGAAGTCTGGCTCCGGGCCAGAAACTGTCAAGTCATCAGGCGGAGACAGTCGCCTGCAGGCTCACTCAGGTGGCTGGTGGCGGGAGGCTTCAGTTTGTCACCACGTGGCCCCTCCATGGGGGGTGTTCAGGACACAGAAGCTGGCTTCCACCCAGGTCAGTGCCTCAAGAGCAGAAGTGCCAAGTAAGAAAGAAGCTATAGTGTCTTCTGTCTCACCTCAGGAGTGACATGCCACCTCTTTGGCCATATTTTCTTCTACTGGCTGCATAAACCCGCTCTGGTCATCAGACTATCTTAAGGCCATTGATAATCGCTGACCAATAAATGTCTCCTAAGTTTTTATCCTCGCAATCCAAAGTTGGACCCACTGCTTGATTTTTAATAGCCTTAATCTTTTTAGAGGGGGTTCAAGGTTTATGGCAAAGTTAAGTGGAAAGTACAGGGCATTCTCACATCGCCCCTGCGGTCCCCCACATACAGCCTCCCCCGCTGCCAACATCCTTACTAGAGTGTGTCTTGTTACAGTGAGACAGTGGCATGCGGAGAAGACTCCGTTCTTCACATTTTCTGAAAAGAGGACACCATGCCCTGCATGGACGTGGGGGACAAGCTGGGTTTGGTTGACCAGAAATAAGAGGTGTGAAAAGGATACCAGAAGCATTGTTGGGGTTTCCTGGGACAGTCAGGCCAGGGCAGAAGGGACACTTCAGGACTGGCCACTTTGAATAATTCAGGTGGACTCTGGGCTGTTGGGGTGGTATCTAACTGCCTGATATGTGGTCCTGAGATGATGTAGCATGGGGCATGCTGGCTGGGTGAATGGGGAAATAGCCTTGACTAGCTGTTCGGTATATAAATGGTGAACTCAGGCAAGGTGGTTTGCAGGGGAGAGCTATACACTTTGGCCCCTAGTTTGTCGCTGTAATTGGGAGATGCTAGATAGACACAGACTCCAGGAACATAGACAAAAGGCATGTGCCCCCCATAATGGTATCATGTAGAGAAGTCTCACTACCCTAGATAACCCCCCAGCCTTACCTGCTCATCCCTTCTTCTTCCAACCCCCACAAGCATCTTCTCCTGTGCCCATACCTTATCCTCTTCCAGTTGTCATTAGTTGGATTTCACAGGGCCCAGCCTTTTTAACACTTAAGTAATACATTTAAAATTGCTCCACATCAGCTAGTCATGGTGGTACATGCCTAGAAACCCAGCACTCAGGAGATAGAAGTAGGAGGGTGGCAAGCTCAAGGCCAGCCTAGGCTGCAGAGTGTGAACCATACACATGCTTGCACACACACATATATATGCACACATGTACACAAATACATATGCACCTATACCCATAAACACATATGTACCCACTCATATAAAAGTACATGCACACCCACATATACATATAAAGACATACGTATCATATGAATGCACATATGTAACACATACACATACCACCACCACCAACAAAAATTCCTCCAATTTGTTCTCATGGCTTACAGCTCATTCATTTTTTAAAACATCAAAAATAAGCCTGCAGTTTGTTTGCTGGCTGTATCATTTTGGAGTGTTTTTAATCTTCCACTAAATTTAAATGGCTTAAATTATTTCCCCAGCTAACATGTTGCTGCCGCCCACCCCCACCCCCAAGGAGACAAACGTGCTCTTCAGTAAGTCCGGGAGTGTCTCATAACCCGCAGTCATAGTCTTTAAATATCTTGCCAGATTATTCCTGTTCTACTTGTCCAACCATTGGTAGAAAACATATGCTCGAAACCCTTATTTTGTTCTATTTGAAGTAGTTTTGTTTTGTTTAGAAATAAATTAAGACACACTAGAAAGATTAATCCCTTTCAAAGGACGGCCTGGCTTCCTTGTCTTGATTGACAAAGGGACCTGTCTCATGTGGGTTCTCATTATGATTAAGTGGAAGCCTCAGGAAAAGGGAAGGGGCTACTCTTGTGGTGGGGAGAGAGAAAGGGAAATTGAGCAATATCATTGCACACAGCTTGCTCCTGTAATGAGCTGGCATACACAAGCAAATGGCTAAGATTAGATTTGCGTTATCGATGTGAATGGCTACAATTTGCCACCTCTGACTCTATCCCACGTCTCCTGGGAGGGTCACCCAGAGCTGGCACTGCTGTTGGGATCATAATGACCAACATTTGCCTAGTGTTCTACTGCTTTGCCTGCTGTTCCAGCTCTTGTGGGAGACAGACTTTTCTCTGATAAGTTGTAGCAGGACAGCTCTTACCAGATAGGAAAGGTGACATGGATTAGAGCCTAAAACTTAGTTGCAAAATTGGTTGCATCCCAGTGTGGAAAGGACTGGAGAGTTCTAGGAAAGAAGATTCTGAATGATTTATGGAGATGCACTGTGTTCAAATCAGGTTGACCTTCAAGACTTACTAACATTTAAGGATCAATGAGAATGATACCGAGTTGTATTTTTGACGTTTGCTTCATATTGTGGTCAATGTTCTAATGCTTCATAGTTCTGCTAGGCTGTTATAAAGACTGTGTTTGCAATAAACAAATGGGAAAATATCCCTGAAATTCAATTACCTTTGTGAGTCCAGGGCTCACAAGTGTATTTCCTTGTGGTTACAAAACTTTCCTAGGCTAAGAGGGAATAAGCATGCCAGACAAGTAAAACAGAGCTCTTCAAGTTCCCCTATACCAAGAGGACACTTGCTAGACATCAATGATTTCAGAATCCCCCACCTGCCCAGCCCTTTATTTGCGTGCAACATGCTGCAGTTGGTGATAACTGGATAGCAGATAGTCCCCTGGAGAGATTCTATCACCTTCAGTGAGGGCATAGTAGTGCCCCACCGTGATTCTTCCCTACTATCCAGGATGCAGGTGGAAAAATGTCCCTCACTTTCCTCTGTTAATTGTAGGAAAAGGTTTGTAAGTTTCATGGCCACTGAATGTGTTAACAGGACTCTGCCTTGAATGACAGCTGACAGACACTTCATTCCTAATGCATGGTTTGCCACTAATTAACAGTTGATGTTTTGGCTGTTTGCCATACTGAGGATAGAATCAAGGGCCTTGCATATGATAGGCAAGCACAGTACTGAGCTACCCCTGGAGTCTTTTTAATTTTCATCTGGACACAGGATCATTTTGCTGGCCTTGAACTTCCTACATAGCCCAGGCAGGTTTTGAATTCCTGCCTTTGCTTGTTTGTTGACTTGATGAGACTTAGAATCGCCTTAGAAACACACCAGTGGATGGGTTCATGAGGGGATTTCCAGAAAGATCTCACTGAGTAAGGATGACTCGTCTTGAATGGAAGCAGCACCAATCTATGGCTTAGTGTTCAGGATTGCATAAGAAAGAGAAGCATCAACATTCCTCTGTCTTTATCTCTGCCTCTCCTTCTCTCTCTCTCTCTCTCTCTCTCTCTCTCTCTCTCTCTCTCTCTCTCTCTCTGTCTACTCTCTGCCTGTAGATACAACATGACCAGCTGCCTCAAACTTCTGCTGCCATGACTTCCCCACTATCATGGACTGTGTCTTGCAACTATGAGCCAAATAAACCTTTTCTTTCTTAAGTTGCTTTTGTCAGGTGTTTTGTCATAGCAACAAGAAAAGTAACTAATTCCACAGGCATGCACACTTGACTTATATTCCATGTCAGCCCAAAGGGGAAAGCGACATAAGCTTATATGTCCATAAGGTCCAATGTGATGATCATCTTTCACTGTGTCATTTTTGGAAGACACTGGTGAACCATGAACAACTGCACAGGATGAGGTTCTCGTGACTTCTGGTAAATTTAAACCCCATTCATCAGATCTGGCTTGCAAATGTGTTTTATTTATATTCCCCTGTGGTTTTCATTTTCAATTAGTTGCCAATGCTTAAAAATATGGAGATGTATTTTATTTCCTTCTAACATCTTTCAGGGATTCTCAATCTGGCAACACACAGCCTCCATTCCTATAAAGCAACCTCCTGCATTGCTGGCACAATTGTCTACTGTCCACTTGGGCACCCTTTGCTCATACCCATCCATTTCTGGCCACTGCAGAAGGTGGAGTTTGCAAGTCTTATTTTAAATTTTCTCCATCTTTCCTGGATCAAGTGAGGTAATGGCATTTGGCAAAGAACATATATTCAAGTCTTTGTGGGGGGGGGGAGTTCTATCACTTGGAGGTAGATTTGTATGAGCAAATCAGCTGTGGAAATGCCTGTCTGGGTTGTTCATGAACATGGAGCATGGGTGGGAAGTAAGATGTTAAACATCTTGGGATGGTTCTAGAAAGATTCTTGGTGAGGTGGCTGCATTACAGATGTGCAGAGAGGGTATGAGAGGGTCTATATGAACATCTGTGGACCATAGGGAAAGAACATTGGGTTCTCAGTGTCTTATTTCCTTCTTCTTCTTACCCTTGCCGTCTAGGTCCATGCCACAAACGACGGGTGGGGGGCTGCTGTACCCAGCTGGGGTCCCTGTCGGCCCTGAAATATGCTGTCCTGGGGCTGTATTTGCTGGTCTTCCTGATTCTCGTGGGCATCTTCATCTTAGCAGGTAAGAGTTGCCCTTTACTGCGCTGATTTTTGGGGGTGAGAAAGGGAGACCTGGGGCCTCTGCCCCTCGTTGCTATGGAAACCACAGATGAAGCTGGCTGATGTTCCTGACTGGGCATGGCTCTTAGTAACGTTGCTTGTTTCATGTGGGAAGGACTGACAGGGGCTAAGGTTATGGAATCTCTGAGGCCAGCAGGACAGATCCAGCTGTGTAGTGTGGCTTCCGACCTCCACTGTGCCATCATGCGACAGCCGTATTACATTAAGCCTCCCTTGTCCTCTGGGGGTGTGCTTTGTACTCAACAGGCTGAACTCTAACTTAACTCTGGTCTTAGGGTGCTGTGAAGTTGGTAAGGGTTGGGGGACTCCCTGCTATCCACCTCAATTACTGGTTGGTAAAATGAGTTCACTCAATTTAGACAAGAGTTTCTCCTTAATTTTGTTTGTGACATGGACAGATAATTGCCTGAGGTTTGAAGCAAATCCTCTAGCCAGAAAGATGTAGAGCCCCTGGATTTAGAAAGGGATCAAATGAGGGACTATTCACCTTGTATTTGAAGCAGCCTAATTCCCCACCATGAAGGAGACAGTAAAGGCCAGGCTACAGTGATCCCCTCCCCAGAGAAGGGCTGCTCATTTTCCACCATTTTATTGAAGATACAAAGGGTTTGACAAATTAGGCCGGAGGATCACTTTAGCACACAAAACCCTATCGTGTACGGGATGCTGGGATGGAGAGAAGCTAAATAAAACCTGAAGACTTCCAGCTTCCAGTCTAGAGGCCAGGGTAGGCACATATGACTAGAGTCTT
Organism: Typhlomys cinereus; assembly: GCA_023101885.1. NCBI lineage: Eukaryota > Metazoa > Chordata > Mammalia > Rodentia > Platacanthomyidae > Typhlomys > Typhlomys cinereus. The sequence goes on from JALPQD010000649.1 coordinate 756,716, forward strand.
ATCTCAAGGTGCGATGCGGTGGGCAAGTGACGGGACTTGGAGTCCACCATGGGGTGCACTCTGGAAGTGAGATTGCTGAGGGAGGAGGGTGGGGGTTGGCAGACTGAAGCCGCTGACCAGGCAGCGCTGACTCGGAGCGTTCTGGGTGGGGTCCTTGAGTTAGCTGTAGGATTAGAATCTGGAAGCTCAAACTTTTCAAATGACCCTTCCCTGGAAGTTGGAGACAGATGCCCAGGACCTCCCTGATCTTAACTTACTTCCCATCGAATGGGACGAGCCCCTTGGGCATTGTAATGGATACTTGGTGTGGCCTGGCCTGCAGGTTTCCACATTCAGGGTACCAGAGGTGGGTGGTGTCTGTCCCATCAAGCAGTGCCCTGGAGGGTAGCCAAGAGCAACAGTAAGACAAACTCATGATTCATCCCAACAACCAAAGGATGGTGTCCAGCAAGATCTATCCTGGGCCACTGCAGGGAGAGGACGATTTGAACATGTTCTTGGGCCGCTCAGTGAGAGCTTCGGATCTGGGTTTTTGTGGGTTTGGCTGCCAGGACCATAACAAATTTTTGGAATGTTCGTTGAGCGTTTCAGCCCAGCAGGAAAACCAGACTTTGGCATTGCTCTGAAATAGGAACTTTTAGGTGTCAGAGGGGATGTTTTCAGAAGAGGTACACTGAGAAGAGGTGGTGGGAGACTTAGAATAAGACCCTAGAGGCTTGGGGGTATCTGTCTCCTTCAGAAGAGAAGACATTCAGGGGAGGAAAATTCTCAGTATCTAAAGGACTGCCCTGTAAGAGGGTAGGCTTGTTCTGTTTGACCTGAGGGTGGAAGTGGGATGAATGTGTGGATGTTGTGGAGACAGATTTCCATTCAAAACAGCAGAACTGTCTCACTAGTGGTGCTGTCCAACATGACGCAGAAAGACTCTCTTGGCCAGGAGGCCGAATGGGATTTATGATGACATCTTGGAAGCCTTAGGAGGGAGGGTGGAACGTGGTTTCCCAATTGCGTGAAGACATTGCCACACCTCCTAGCTGTTCCCAGCAGGACACCTGGGGAGGCTTGTTGATTGCTGCTGTCACATGAATCCAAAGCTTTGGGTGCCACCTGATCTGTGTAGAATGGAAACTTTGAGTGGCTCAGGAGTCATCTAGAGAAACTGCAGCTCTTGACCGAGTGTGTGACTGCTGTCCCCTCCCCAGGTCCTCCTGTGGAAAATCATGTTGGCTTCTGGAGAAGCTTTGTAAAGGACGCTCATGAAGGAAGATGCTCAGAGCTGGCCTCTTCCATAGAAAGGGGAATGTGGTAGATACATCTCTGGCTCTTCCTGACCTTAGGAAAGAGATATCTTCAGATGACCCACCTGAAGATGCTCTCCCTCCCAGCTCGGGCTAAAGCAGAGCTTGCCTGGTTTCTGTTGGGCTCTTCCTGTGAATGTATCACTGTCAAGTAGGACTGGTACTACAGTGGCTCTTCCTTTATTCTACTGTTGAGGTAGACTCATACACAACTCAAGGGAGATTTCATTGGTTTATGGTTCCACCGGGGATAGAATCCCTAATGTTAGGAATCCCATAGCAGAAGGCCTGGCTGGAAGCAGAAGCAGGAGGTCAGCTCAGGTCACCACAGCCATCGGTAAGGCAGAGAGAACAAGAGCAAACTCAGAGGAACAATGACTGCCTGCCAAACTTGAAGAACTTCTCACTGTGGCATGCCTTCCTCCAGCAAAGCTCCAGGTCCCAAAGGTGCCAGGACCTTCGTAAATATTAACGTCAGCTAAAGATTCAAACATATGATTCTGTGGTTGGGGGAGGACTGACATGCAAATTGTGGAACTTGCTGTCGCAGCCCTGGAGAAGGACCCCCAACCAGGGCATCTATTTGAATCACAAACTTCAAAACTTCCTCGTGGGCCCAAATTTCATGTGTTCTCCAACCAGGTGGCAAAATTAGCCACTGCAACAGGTGCCAATAGGCAACATCTCACTGAGCACAAGCTTACTGTTTCCAAGGTTATAAAATTATAACACATTGGTCAGAATATCACACTGGTAAACTTTCATGGAAAACCTCATGAGCCACCTCCTTGCCCACATAAATAAAAGAAAGTGTCTGCCATTTGTGTGTGCCATCCCACCATGAACCAAATCATTCTCTCAGTTGGACTTTCTGCTCTCTACATAACCATCAAAACAAGCATCTTTTCAGGAACCATGCTATTGCTAGGGCTCCTGCCCTCAACTCACAGCCTTCCTTCATTTCCAAGGAGATTGTCATAATCAGCCCCCCACTAGTTCCTCCTTTTTCTCTGTCTTCAATACATTTTTCCTATCACCTGGGTTAATACTGCTCTAATTCGTTTCTATTCTGTTCTGTATTCATTGCTGATGTTATGTACCATTGAGCTTAAGTTCATGAGCAAGAGACTTGAGATTGAATGATCTCGTGGTCAGGAAGGCCTCAATTAACACATACACATGTACATTCAATGCACAAGCACACATGCATGCACATTCATATGTGCATATACACACAAACACATCATATGCACAAAAATACATGCACACATTCACGTGAATACAAATACATGCATACATGTGTATATGCACATTCACATGCTCAAACACGCATTGCATGCACACATTGACACAAATACAAATATATATGCACACATGCACATTCACATGCACAAACACACGTACACATATTCATATGCACATGCGCACACACACAAACACACACACACACACACACACATAATGTGATGGAGTTTATGCTGCATGACAAATTGTGCAAAACAGAGCCTAGCTCTAGAGGTTGAGTGTTGGCAGAAGATATCTGCCTAGGGGAGATCTAGCCAACTGTCATTTGAACAGAGTACCCTCATTTTTGACCATTTTATTCCAAGCAGGTTTGTCCCTGAAGTCCACAGTCAAAAGCAGTGTGCTCAGTACACACAGAAATTTGCACTGTAGGTTCTGATTGCACTGCATACCCTAGAAGTTGACGTGTGATATCTTAGGTCTTTACTAGGACAACCCTATGGCATTTCGCCTTATATTTTACTATTGTGGATGCTGTTTCATTACAGCATGCTGGCTTTGAGGATGCATGAGAACTTTCTTGCCTTGGTTGTGCATTCCTCAAGGATCTGCTTGTTTTCACCTTGAGGAAGCTGTGAATCTAAAAGCCATTAAATCTCTTTCAAGAAGGCAATTAACACAGGCTGATTCAACTGTCATTCTGATGTGCCATGTGTGAATTTGAAGGTAATTAAAATGTAAGCCAGGAGGCAGATCTAAGTACATAGACTGTAAGGAAGGTTTTTTTGGGGGGAGCCTCATTCCTGGATCATTGGGTGCCTCTGTACTAGCTCTTGTTGAACTTCTACTTTTATTACAGTGTATATCTCGTCTCCTTGCCAACTGCCTTAATCCTTTTTAGAGTAATGAAAGGTGTTGTGTTAGGTACAGTTTTGCCTTTAGAAAATTCCACCTATTCTGTTTGACTCTTCAAATGCATGATGTTTTCAAATGAATGAACCAGTGGATGAATGACAGAGACAAAGAAGCTTAGAAAAGCAACGGAGAGAAATGATTATTTCAGCTTTAACCAAGCATCTAAAAGTTGTGAACATGGGATCACCGTGCAAGAACATCTGCCTAGAAGACATAGGTGTGTAACGGACTCTGTCAACACATTGGTCATGGGCTTCACTGTCCAATGTGATAGGATTTGTAAAGAATATTAAGACTTGGAAGACTATATAGTACTTCATAGTGGTATAGGCTGGACTTTGGAATCATCCTTGTGGGTTTAAACACTGGCCTCTCTGTCATCAAGCATGTGACTCTGTCCAGCTACCTGACCTTTCTGTCCTAGGTCTTGCTTGTTTGAAAATAGAGGATGTCAACATTCTTATCTGCTGAACTAGATTGTCTGAGGGTCGAACAGGGGAATGTGTCTAAAACACTGCCGGAAGGAGCTGAAACACAGTAAGAAAGGTAGAAGGAGGACCTTGGTTTTCTTTGTGGCCAACTGAGCTGAACAGAAAGTAAGATTTCATTTCAGCTCATCTGCTGATAGCTCATAGTTTGGGGAACATTGCTTGGCTGTCTGAATAGTAGACCCTTAACTGGTAAAAATGAGCAAAATGAATAAAACTACTGAATGTCATGGCTTGAATGTGAGTTGCCTCCCATAGGTTCATGTGTTTGAATCCTTAGTTGGTGTTTGGAAAGGCCGTGGTGCCTTTAGGAACTTTGCTGGAGGAAGGCATGTCATGGGGAGGGACCCTGCTTCCTCAGTTTGCTGTTGCTCTCTCTGCCTCCTGATGGCTGTGGTAACCTGAACCGGTCTCCTACTTCTGCCTCCAGCCATAAGATAAACAAATCTCCCTCTTTCCCCTAAGTTGGTTGTGTATGAGTACTGTTTCATAGCATCATAAAGAAGAGTTATTGCAACAGGATATCTTTTATGTCCCTGACCTTTACATATTTTACATCACAACCAGAACCTATACACAAAACCTAAAATGATACCTACATGTGTGATGTGTCCAGATGTTTCCCTATTCTGCTCTATTCTGTTCTTTTTTAAATAGTCACAAACATTCATTTGTTTCATAATGCAGTAATAGAATGCAAATCATAGCTTGAAAAATAATTTACAAAATAACAGTTTTTATTTTTTTCTATGTCTTTCAAATATTCTAAGAGAAAAGCTCTACTCTTATAGGATCAGGGTTTCAAGGCCAAACTTGTGGTTTAAATCCAGGCTTTGTCATTGAATGGCTGTATCATCTTCAGGCAAATATGGCAACCTCAAATATTCTCGATTTCCATGTTTATAAAATGGTACACACCCCGTAGGACTGTTGTGAAGATTAAATCAATTAATACATGAAAACTCTCCGTTCTTGGCACAGAAAAAGAACTCAGTGAATTGTAGATATTATTATTAACACATTTGAAGGGATTGTGCTTGGGGAATAGCAGAGAATTACAGACCCATTTGGCTTTGCCTGAGCTTCATGGCTTTGTCTGCAAGCAGAAGAGCTGTGTTCAATGCAGTGTGCCCACATCCCACCTAATCCTAGCGGACACACCAGAGCACCTAGTGATGCCATCTGAAGGCTCCTGGACCGGCTGTGACAGCTCAGGAAACTGAGTGCAAGGAGAGCATTGCCAGCACTGTGGCTCTTGAGTGGACAGAGTGCAGGCCAGCTCCATGGTGCCAGCCCCACCCATGGCACTGCAGTCCAGTCTTGGAAGGGACTTTCAGGGACATCCTGTACAACCTCCTCCCAAGGGAAGAACTTCCTTTGCAACTTCTGCAGATGAAGCACTGTGCTTTTCCTGGAGAAGAGACAGAGGCGCCCTCCTTATTTCCCTTGCCATCCCCTACATTGCTTCTAGTTCCTTCTTTAAGGAATGCGTCCTTTCTCCTCATCCTCAGGACATTGGAGAGATGGGGGGTAGAACAGGACACTTGAGTGTGTGTGCCTGGAGGCCAAGGGGTGGCATCAGGAATCAACCTGGATTGCTCTGTCTCCTTATTGCTTTGCTCTAGGATTTTTCAGGCTCCGCCTTCCGTGGCTGGACGTATAGGCCACTGTAATTTCTGCCTGCCATTTTTTCCCTGTGGGATCTGGGGCTGCAAACACAGGTCCTTTCGTTTGTGAGGTAAGATTTTAACGCATTAGTTAACTCTCTAGCCTCTCGGAACCTTTCATGGACCAGGGACAATCCCCCTAAATGAGCACATCCACTTCTAGCAGTAGCAGCAGCTTTGCAAACCTGCTCAGAAGCCCGTGTGACACCCTGCTCTCTGAGACTGTCATATCACTTTGGCATTTTTGGTGTGAGCCTATCTTAGTGTCTCTTCTGCTCCTGTGATAAAATACCTGACCAAAGCAACTTCAGGGTTCATTCCGACTCACAACTTAGACGCAGATGCTGTCAGTATCCCAGTGAAATGTCACCATGCTTCTCCTGCCAAGCATCACAGCCTGTTGTAAAGTTAACTCTGGATGCAGACCTTTGTCACAGCTTTTTCCCTGAGCCAGTGTCCTAGCCCAGCCCTCAATCCACAGCCTCCTGCTATATGTGCAGTTTCCTAGAGAATATGCCCAAGGGCTTACCAGCCCGTGAATGTCCTTTACCCGTTGGGCCCTGGAAGAAGAAGTAGGACCACTTCTAGTATCCTACAGTTTTTGTCTTAGTTGGACCTTGTAGGCCTGAGAGACTAATGCTTTTCCTTATGTCTCCCCTGACTCTTCAGGCTTCCCACCTGTCAAATCTTCCCCAAAGTGGTGGGAAGAAAAAAGACCCTCCCCAAGACTCTCTCTGGCCTTTGTCCTGGATCTGATCAATACATTCCATTACTTTCTTGTGACATCTCCTCCTGGTTATTTCATAAACACCCCAAATTCAACACACAGACAGAACTCTTGTCTGTCCTTCCCTAATTCATTTCTCCTCCATTTCTGGGAGTGGCACCATGATTTACCCAGGTGTGTGAACCTCAACATGAGAAATACTCCTCCTTCCTCCATGTTCTCTCCATCAGCTGACCCTCATCCTCATCTCTCACTTGGGTCCTCCCAGAGATGTCAGAGTCAGCAGAGGAAAACACAGAGACCCTGTTATATTTGAATTTCAGAGAATAATGAGTATTTTTCTAGTATAAGTCTGTCTCAAATGTTGAGTGAAAGGGCTGGGAGAAAGAGGGAGGAGATGGCTTCTCACTTAACCAGCCAGTCTCAAGCCTATAGGGATGTTGTTTTTGATGGCAGCAAGTACCAATGATGGTGTTGATGTTAGTTAACAATTGTAGAGGTGGCAATGTTGGTGGTGCCAATGGTATTGCTCAGTATGATGATGGTATCAGTGGTAGTGGCTAGAGTGGTATTTGGAGGTGGTAGCTTAGTGCTGATTGGTGATGGTGGTGTCATTGTAGATATTGGTAATAGTGGTGATATTGGTGGTGGGGATAATGTTATTAGTGGTGGGGATTGTGATGGTGATATTGGTGGTAATTATGGTAATGGCCATGCTCATTGTGGGAATAGTGATATTGGTGATGGTGGTAGGGACAGTGATATTGGTGACAGTGGTGATAATGTTATTGGTGGTGGGCTTAGTGATCACCACCCTGATATTGGTGGTGATGGTGGTGGTGATGATAGTAATGCTGGTAGTGATAGTTTTGCTGGTGGTGACAGTGAGGGGAATAATATTGGTGGTTGTAATTTAGTGGTAATGGCAGCAATGGCTATAGTGGTACCATTGGTTGTGGTGAGGTGGTAACAATGTCAATATTGGTGATGATAATGGTCATATTGGTGGTGGTGGTAATGCAACTGGTGGTGAGGCAGTAACCAGGCAGCCAATGGCTGTGACTTCTAGGCAAATGGCACAATGGGTTTCACACTTAACCCCATACATTGCCTCTCTGAGAGTACTCAGAGACAGGAAGCCAGAATTTTCCTTTTCCCCAATTGTCCCTCTACCAGATAGCCCAGCAAGGCTGATGGCTGCAGGTCTTCCTGGGTTCTGGCCCTTTTCTACCCTCTTTATGAGACCCCCTTATACCCTAAGCTTCTTTTTGGAACAATCCAAGGGACTAAGGAAGCCAGGAGAAGAGAGACCCCCTTTCCTTCCTGTGTTTCCATTGCTGCCACAGGCCCCTCCTTTGAAAATGTGGAAGAAATCTAGGTCGAGGCTCTGCTCCATTGGGGTGGAGTGGGGGAGATACAGCAGACCTCTCCCAGTGACCCCCCCTCCCCCGGCACCATGTGTCTCTCTGGAACAAGTACCCTTCTCAACTCAACAGTTCCCCAAACACAGAGATCCCCATGTCCACAGGGGTCTTTGGAACCCTTACCTAACTTCATGGATAGGGAGCTCTGAGGAGGTATCTGAACTCACTTCTACCAGCAGGGGTGCCAGCTGCAAGGGTGGTGGTGGAGCCTGGTGCAGAGCCATGGCCACAAGGACCCCCTCTGGAGCACGCTCTGTATTTCTCCTTGCTGTCATCAAAAGCAGCGAGGTCTGTGCTCTGCAAAACATTTCCCATGTATCGTCTGCCAGAGTTTTGGAAAAACTGTGTCTTTCCAGGAGGGGCTGAGGAAAGCATCTCTTGTTTCCCCATTAACCCCTGCCCCTGTCCATTTGTGGCAGGGGCCAGTTGGCATGGGGAAACAGGCAGATTTCCTGCAGGGAGACAGTGTCCTCTCAGGCTCTATAAAAGCAATTTATACCCTCTGACTTTGAAATTGTAACCCATTTGTCTCAAGGAAACAATTACCAAGGAGGCGAATGGCACCCGTACAAAACGCTTTCAACATTATTCATAGCTGCTCAAAGCTGGAAAAAGACAAAAAGGTTCAGTTGTTAAAGGTTATTCAGCTAAATTATGGTAGCTCAACACAAAGGAATATTATACAGCTATTCCAAATAATTATGAGCCAGGAGTGGTAGAAGCATGCCTGTCATCCTAGGACTAATAGTTCAAGACCACCCTGGGCTATACAACAATATATATATGCATGTAAGTGCATGTGGGAATGTTATGGGGTTGTAACGGTGGCTCAGTTGGAAAAGCACTTGCCATGCAAGCATGAGAACCTGAGTTCAAACCCCAATACCCACCTAAAAAGCCCAGCACCGTGGCATGTTTATAATCCCAGTGAGGATGTAGAAGTAGGAGGATCCCTGGAGCTTGCTTACCAGCCAGCTGAGTTGTGATGGTCAGTTATACATATCGACCTGATATTTAGGAGGCGGGCCTGTGAGCACGCCTATCAGCAATTATCTCCTTAAGACAGACCTCTGGGCAAGCCTGTAGGAAACTGTCTTGATTGCATAGTTAATGTGGGAAGACCCAGACCAAAATGTACAAAACCATCCCCCAGACAGATGAAGAGGGACACAGCTATTTGAGCACTGATACTCTGGCTGGCATGTGTTGTTTTTTTTCCCCTCAGTTCTTCATTTTGATGTGGTATGACCAGCTCCCTTGATATAACAGCTGATATAATTTTCCTACCATATAACAGACAGTAACCTGGAATTGGGAGTCAATAAAAATCCCCTTCTGTTCTAAGTTGGGTGGGTCAGGTATTTATTATAGTAACAAACTGTGAAACCGAGATGTTAGCCGAACTGGAGAGCTCTAGGTGAGAAACCTTGTCTCAAAATGCAAGGTGTACAGCTACTGAGGAGTGACACTCAAGGATGACCTCTAGAGTGCACATGTGTGCACATGCACACATACCTCAATCTCGAATACACGTGAACTCACATACACACTCGCCCACACAACACAAGAGTGTTTGCAAACACTTGTGCTAGGGAACCCCCTGTATTGTACACTTTAAGGACCATTATAAACTATGCATACAAAAGGAGAAAGGGAGGGGAACTTGGAGAAATGCAAACCAATGATGGGCTGGGGGGAGGCTGACTGGGACACATTTTTCCCTTTTAATTTCCTGTGACCCTGTTGGGGCCATTCATAAAACTGCCCTTTTAAAAATGCCACAAGGATTCCTCTCCTGCTCCCAGAGCACAGCACCCAGTGGAGGCCCCCCTGCCTTCAGGGAAGGGGTCCAGGCAGGTCTCCTGGTGGGTGGAAAGATCTCCTCTGGTCCCTGCCCCACCAGACTAAGGGTCCTGGCCATCAGAGGCTCCTGAAGGGAAGATCCAAGGTCAGCAGTGGCAAGTTCCTGAGGACACATGAACAAGGGGGGCATCCTAGCAATAAAGATGATCTAAGCTGGGGAGCGCAAGTCAGGCCTCGGCTCTGAAAATGGAAAGAGGCCAAGGTAGGAATGGCTGCAGAGGGATTGCATATAATCCTGGTCTCCAGAAGCCACAGCTTCCTCCTCCACAGTCCCAACTGTCGCACACATCCGGAAACACTCTTTCTGGGTCTCTGTTGGTTCATAAAGCCTAGTGCTTTGCTATTTGTTTAAAGCCTATTTTCTTGGGAGGGAAGCCATGTTTCAAATGTTCCAAATGATCCAAATAGTCCACATTTCCCTGTAAGCTGTGGTTTCCTTTGACTAGACTCACAAATGGTGGTATTGCTGGGTACTGCTGGGTCAAAATGGACACACACCGTATGGCTTTATAAAAAAGGTCATACCAATTTGGCAGGATATTTAATTCTTTGGTTTCTGTGAGTGTTTAGTTTGCTATTATCGGGTACACAAGGTCTTGTCACCTTCGAAAAAGAGTCCATAGCTTAGTGTGACCTTGAGTGTGACTGACCTGAGCAGCCAACACTGTGGGAAAAGCTGCTCGGCTTTTGCGTCCTTCTCTGGCCCTTAAGTGTTAGCACCAAAGGCACACAGAGAGGCCACGGTCTGCTGCTTTTCAAGGACTTGAGCCATGTAAAGTGCTATGCTCAGCAGTTCTATCTACTCCCTCCTTCCCCCAGCTCATGCCTGTTCCAGAACTTTCTTTAGTGGTCAGGACAGTGGTCCCTTCCATGCCCAACCCACTGCAGTCCTTCAAGTAGCCAGTTTCACAACTACAGCCCCCCTCCATGTGCAGCAGATTGAGAGAGGCCCTAGACCTGAACCTTTGACAAGGTCCCTCCATCACCACCTTAGGGACATCACGCTGGCCAGGTGGGGGGTGGTCAGATGAAGGTGCACGGCGAGCCTCTGCTGCTTGACACCCCCTGGTCCTGCTCTGAGAAGTCACCCTGCAGCAACAATGGCTGCTCTCCAGACTTACCAATTTGTGGTACCTCAGGCACCCCAACCTTCCTATATATGACACCTGCTCGCCTCACCTCCAATGTCACCACTACATTACAGGAGGAATTATAGTCTGTACCAAATATGTCACTTGACACCCCCCTCAGGACTGTGAGCCGAGTCATCCCCATTTACAAATGTGATGACTAACATCCAGTGAGGGTCACAGTTCTCTTAGGAGAAAATACAGAGCAGCTCATTGAGTTCAAATGGCACTGGTGGTCAGCACCGTGTTCACACGTTTCTATGGTCAAGAACTTGCCCCACTTGCCTCTATGGTTCATGATTTCTGCATGAACCCACCAGGAAACATGGATCAGCTGAACCCGGAGCCTCTGCCAGTCCTGCTCCCATGTGGTCACAACAGGCCTGAGCCTCAAGCCTGCCCAAGTTCTGTCTACTACCCCTCACTGGATACTTCACAAGCAGATAGGGAAACTGAGGCATCAAGAGCGAGTGAGCCAGCTGGTGGTTTTCAGCAAACAAGGCCAATACCAAGTCAGTGCTCTGCTCCCTGCCTTTGGGCTCAGCTCAGCCTGGGCGTGTGGATTTTTACGAGGCCCGTTTTACGATGCACACTCACACGCAGATGTGCAAAAGGAGTTGGAGTATCACACTGCGAATTACAAAGCAAAACACATGAGCTCTCGGGGATACATGCTTAAATTTCCTTGATGAAACGGGCTTGTGGAGAGTTCCCATTCCCTCCAGTTGCCCGTTGCCGTACATTTAACTAGGCAGCTGGGGCTAGAATAACATTTCCCCCTCGCAGCCTTGGAATGTGTCCCACAGCTGGGGCAGTCCTGCTCTTGGCTGTTTTTCTTCCTAACAAAGGGACTTGGGACCCACTGAAGCCCAGGGGGATGGCCAGTGTGAGGAGACACCCCCAAGTCTCCAGACACACAAACCTGGAGCACATGAGACCCAGCCGTGGATAGAGAGGACCCCTCCCCACACTTGGCATTCTGGACCATCTCTTAGAATAGGCCCAGCCCAGACCCCTCCACCTTTCCATCTGATGGGGGAGAAGATACGAGCAGTGAAGAATGATGACTACAAGTCAACGGGCTCCGTGCCAGGTCCCAGATCTCAGCTGTGAAAGCTGAGCTGGGGCTTTGTAGGGTCCCTCGGGGTTGGGCCCATCCATCATGCGCACTTGGGTGGGTCTGAGCTGAGGCTGAGTAATTGCCTGGATCCAGCCAGACTCTCTTCCTAAGTTACCTCCCTCATCTCTGGGGTGAATTCTGAGACCCAGCCCGAGGTTTAATCTATCCTTCCACACTCCACCCCACTCTGGACCCCTCCTAAATTACCCTTTGGAATTTTTTTCATTGTGGGAAAATACATGACAGAAAGTTTACCATCTTAAACATTTTTAAGTATGGCTTCAGGACAGAAAGTGCCTTCATCGCCACCATCATCTCCAGTACTCCTCGCCTCCCCAAGATGAAACAGACCATTAAGCTCTCAGTCCCATTCACCTCTCTTGCCACCCCTGGCAATCTCAGTTCTTTCTGCTTTATTGAGAAATTTCACTGTTCTAAATGCCTCAGATAAGTGGTGTTTGGTTTGAATGTGAAACATCGCCCATAGGCTGATGTTTCTCTCTCTCTCTCTTTCTCTCTTTCTCTGTCCTCTCTCTCTTTCTCTCTCTCTCTCTCTGTGTGTAGTGTGTGTGTGTGTGTGTGTGTGTGTGTGTGTGTGTGTGTGTGTACATTTGAGTGTCTGTGCTTGTGGAGGTCCAAGAGTGACTTTGGGAATCATCCTGTATTGTTCTGCCTCCTTACAGCTTTGCTCTGAGATTTTCCTGGCTCCACCTTTCAGAGCTAAAATTACATGCTGCCACCATATCTGACTGGCATTTTTGTATGAGATCTGGAGATCCAAACTCAAGTCCTCTGACTTATGAGACAAGGCTTTAACCCCCAAGCCATCTTCCCAGCCCAAGGCTCATGTCTTGGAGCACTTGGTGGCACTGTTTGTGACATTTCTAGAAACTTGCTGGAGGAAACATCACTGGGGACAGGTCTTAAGGTCTTATAGCCCAGCCCTGCTGCCTGTCCAACCATGCCACATGACAAACCAGCCTCACATTCCTGTCCCCAATCCTGCCGCACCGTGATGAACTCTATCCTGCTGGTACTGTAAGTCAAAAGAAACCCTTTCTCCAGTAAACTGCTTTAGTCAGAGTATTTTATCACAACAGCAGCAAAAAAAACCAAGACAAGTAATATCATACTATGCTGGTACTATTTGAGATGGGTTGATTGCATTTAGATCAATGTCCTTAAGGTTGATCTATGTTGCAGCCTGGGTTAGAATTTCTTTCCCTTTATAGACCACGTGCTGCTCATTCATCTTGTGTCAACGGATGCTAGGGGTTGCTTCTACTTCCTGGTTGTTGTGATGACAAATACAGCTGTGAATGAGGGTGTGCAATCATGTGCTCGGCTCTGCCATAGGTTCCTTTGGCTATGTGACCATCAGTGGAATCACTGACCCTTGAATTGCTAAGCCATCCTGTACTCGAAAGTCCAGCAGTTCATTCTGTCCCTGTCTTCTAAAATAGAGAAGGAAAAAGGAAAGCTACAGGATCTGAACCCAATTTGCATACTAAAACTGAAATAGATCATGAGATATCAGAAATGTGAATTCCATCCCATTCTTGAGTCAGGAATTTAGACATTCTACTCACTGGGCTGAAAATGGCAAAGGCCAGTGATTGAAGTGGGGGTGTCTTGGTAAAGTGCTTGTTGCAAGCAGGAGGTCCTGGGTTTTGATTCTCAGCACCCAATAACAACAGGCACTTATAAATCCAGCACTTGGAGAAGCAGGCACAAAGGAATCCCTAGGGCTTGCTGGCCATCTGGCCAGGCTAAGTCAACAAGCTTTAGCTTCAATGAGATCTTGTTTCAAAAAAGTCAAGTAAAGAATGAGAAAGGAAGTGACTTCTAACCTTCACACACACACATGTATCCATGTGCATGTACACACACATGTACATGCAAACATGCACATACATGTATATAAAGATAGCACAAAGGGGCCTCAGCATATTCTCTCTGGCCCTAGGCACATGTACAGATGCCAATAATGACCAACGTCCATCATGTCCAAGCCTTATGATGGGACCCACAGTGCATTGGTCATGCCTGGATGGATGGACTACATACAAGAGTCTGTCTTTGTTTGTTACAATTGCCTAACTAAAACATCACTTAACAGGTCGCTTCCACAGTTCTGAAGGCCAAAAGTCTAAGATCAAGGTATCAGCAGGGTTGACTTCCTTTGAGGCCTCTGTCCTTGATTTGCAGAGTGTCATCTCCTCCCGGTGTCTGCACAGGGTGGTCCCTACACACCTGCATAGATTCCTGGCGTCCCCTCCTCCTCTCTGAGAACACAGGTCAGCTTGGATCAACAACCACCTTAACAGCTTCTTTTTACTTTTATCCTTTCTTCCAAGACCTTGTCTCTAAATACTGTTTAAATTTTGAAGCTAGAGTTTAGAATTTTGACATATGAATTTTGGGGCAGGGGCAGGGGCAGGGGCCCACACAACTCAGCCCATGACACGTCTCTTTCCTCCTTTAGTCAACAGCTGATTATTTCAAAGTCTTCATCTTGCCCAAACATGACAATACCATCTGAGTACATAAAAATATTACTCATCATTCCATGGCCCCAAATCTGTTATTTTCGCTTGTGACAGTTTTCTGCCAACCCTAGTATTTGCGTGTGTGCACTCATTTGCTTACTATTATAATACACACATTTCCTGTGATGTTGCCAGGAGCCTCCAGAGCTGAGGCTGTAGCAAGATCCATCCTGTTGATGGGCCATGATTTAAGGGTTCTGAATTGCTCATTCATGACTCCAGGTTTTCACAGCTATACTTAAATGTGCGATGAATTTCTTTGCACTATAGCATTTCCATCCTTTTGGCTTGCTTCTTAGGTTAAATTCCCAAGAGTAAGATTAGTTTACAAGGGATGTGAACATGTTTCTATGGGTCAAGATACATTTTGCCAGATTGTTTTCCAGAAGAATTTTGCATAGTCATCAGCAATGCATAAACATCGTCTTGCCAGCATGATGTAGCATTGGCCATTATAAAGAAGGTTCTTTTTTCTTATTTTGCTAGATAATGATATCATAAAGGATCGTTTTAATCCCCTGCTTATTTGTCTCTGGGGAGCTGTGTTGTTAAGCCTCTAGTCTATGTGCTATGAGAATCTACGCCATTCTTGCCACACTGGGGTGCTAAGGGGTGACCAGGACCACCTTGGCTCCTATCTTCCAGTGGTTACAGCCAATGTCTTATCTTTGTATTTGTTGCTGCTCTCTACATCATGTTCGCTCAATAACTTTTTGTTGTCTGTCACTCAATCCTGGATAACATGTTTATCTTTGTGGGTCACAGAGTTCTGTATCACATTGAAAGGAATGCAGAATAGGAATCCAGTATGAACCTGGGTCCCAGAGAGATGTTAGACCCAAGTTGTTCAATACCGACAGAACGGAAGCAATGTACTGCTGAAATAAAAAGCTGTGGCTCAGCATGGCTGTGCATTTTAAAAAATACTTTTTATTTATTTACTTGAGTAAGAGAGAGAGAGAGAGAGAGAGAAAGAGAGAGAGGGAGTAGGTACATGCATTCATGAATGTGGAAGTCAGAGGACAACTGTAGAAGGTGGTTCTTTCCTGCCATCATGTGGATTCCAGGGATCAAACTCAGGTTGCTAGATTTGCACACAATGCCGTTTGCTTGTTGAACTATCTTGCCAGCCCTATTTTAAATTTTTTAATTGATAAGTGATAATCACATATAATAAGATACATAATAGTCTCATATAAATGAGAGGAAAACAAATGCCTTTGTCAAGGATTATATAGCATGCTGGTAATGGTCTGGATTTGAATCTAAACATTTAGATGCCAAGTTAGGTAGTCCTTCTTTCTAACTTAGTTATGTCTAAGGACCCATTCATCTCTCTGACTCTGAAATTCTGAAATCCATGTCCACCATGTTACCTTCTGCTGTTCACACAGAGCCACCAGGTTTTGAAAAACTGTAAACACAAGATGCATGTAGTGATTTTTTTTATTACAACATGTTGAACACTGTCATCAAAATTGTTTCCTTTTGTACGGAAGGCTCGGAGTTCATCTAATACCACATTGTGGCTGATGATTATCCTTGGCAAAATTTTGTACAAGTCTTTTGCAACACTAAATATTTTTTACAATATTGGAGATATCCAACTAAACTTATCCAAAATACGCAGGAGATCCATCAACCCTTCCAAATAATTCTTATTCTTAGTGTTAATATCTTCAAGGAAAAACTTTGCCCATTTGTGTAGAAACTATTTTTTACCTTATTGTCAAATAAGGTAATCCACATGGATGGGTGCACTGATGCACAGGTGCATGCATGGATACATAGATATGTGAATGGATAGGTGATGGGAGTGGTGATAAATGAATGAATGGGTGGGTGGAAGGGTGGGTTGACTGTTGTATAAATAGGTGGGTGACAGATGGCTGGTCGCCTGATTCTAGTTCCTTGGCATTGGTGTTGAATACTAAGATAAGATATAAACTAGACTTCAAGAAATGTATATGCTATTATCAATGATCCAGGTGACCCGAAACAGGTTCTACCAGTTTTCCAGTATCTATTTCATCTGAAAATTATTAAGGTCCTTTTTAGCTCAACGTGTCCACAATTTCACTGTCTTGTTTTTGGAGAACAGCGATGTGAGAAACTTGAAGGCTCCAAACCTCATGTTCTGAGAGAGAAAAACCCAATAAATGCCTGGGGTCCTGGCAAGCCCAGCCTGGATTCCTTGCATGCTTATTAGTGAGAATAATTTTCAGCCTCCTTAAAATACTTTATGACAGACTCAACAAGTGAAGAAAGATGGATCTGAGACAATTAGCCAACATCGCTCCGACCCAGGGCGTCATGGACCCCAAGGGGAGCAATGCTGAACTGTTTGAAAACAAGCACTTATGGAACAAATTGTCCAGAAAGACAGAGACAGAGCAGCTCACTGGCTGCTCTTGCTGATTTCAGATCCCAGTGTGGACTGAGGCCAGGAGGAGCCCGGAGACACGTGGAGGGGGCTTGTCTGGCCTCTGGGAGCAGAAGAATGGAGCATGTACAGAGGTAGAACTGTCAGGCCAACCGCCCAGGTTGATAGTCTGCATTTGCTGTTCATGAGGAGAGTTTTTCTGCAACAGCCTCTTGATCTTGCTAAGCCTCATTCGTGACTTTGGCCACGGGAATGCTCACCTCAGATGATGACAAAGCCAGGCACTAAATAGGCACCTGTTAAAATTAGCTTCCTTCTTCTCCCATCTAGTTACCATCCCAGCTGTAATTCTACTAAACTGCATCACCCAGGGAGAAAGGGACTTGCTTCCTCACTAGCAAATAGGGAGGAACATCCAAATGATCGCCAAGGTACTGGTGGGGTCTGATGTCACTATTATTGGTCTGGTTCCAGCTGAGACTAGTAATGCACAACTGTGTGCTTGCCGCTTGAGTACGAGGACCTGAGTTTGAATTTTGAGCACCCATGTAAAAGCTGAGCGGTCTGTTGTGTGCACCTGTGACCATATCACTGGAGAGACAGACAGAAGGGTCCTTGGAGCTGTCTGACCAGCCTGGTGGCCTAAATCAGTCAGTCCCAGATTCTGTAAGAGATGCTGTTTCAGAAAACAAGATGAGGAATGATTGAGAAAGACACCCCGTGTCAATCGCTTGCCTCCGCATACATACGGACACACAAATATACACACATGCATGCATGTACATAAACATGCACATACATGAACACACACTATTGCATACACAATAATAATAAAAGTGACAGCAGTAGGAAGGCTGCAAGATGGCTCAGCTGGCAAAGTGTTTGCTGAATAGGAACGAGGACCTGAGTTTGGTTCCCCAGCATCTGTGTAAAAAGCTGGGTAGTACCACTGCTGAGGTGTGCCTGTAATCCCAGTACTGGGGAGACAGAGAGACGGGAGACTCCTGGGTAGCCAGCCTAGCAAAATCAGTGAACTCCAGGTGTGAGATTCTGTCTCAAAAAATAAACAAATAGACTGGAGAGATAGCTCAAGGATTAAGACTCTGCCTCACAAGCAGAAGGTCCTGAGTTCAGATTCCAGGTCCCAAGTAAAAAAAAAAAAAAAAAAAAAGCCTAAGTGAAAAAAACACTGTGTGGCCTGTATTTTGGGCCCTGGTAGGCAGAGCCTGGGAAATCCCAGAGCAAAGTAAAAAGGAGGTAGAAGCAATCCAGGATGATTCCCGAAATCACCCTTGGGCCTCCACAACGACACACAGTGCCCTCCTACAAACACACACACACACACACACGCACGCACGCACGCACGCACGCACGCACGCACGCACGCACGCATGCATGCAAAATAAATAAAAATTTTTTTTCTTTTTTTTTTATTAAAAATTTAATTATACATTTTAAAATTTTTTACCAGTTCCCTCCCTCCCCCCTCCTCCCCCTCCCCTTCCTCCAGTGCCTCCCCCCAATAAATAAAAATTTAAAAAAATAAACAGTTGAGGAAAACACCTCACATGGTCTCTGGGCTCTACACACACATGTACACATGTGTGCCCACATACATGCATGATTGTATACACATGCATAATGTTTAAAGGACCAGAGCAAGAAGCTCTGCTGGGAGATATGAGAAGACAGAATGCTTTTACTAACTTGGGAGACTAATACACGATGCAAAACCCAGAGACAAGCCGTCTATGTCGTATGAGCGCAGACCCTATCACGCCTTGCCACCTGCACTGAGGGCCTCTTTGCAGCCCATGTGGTTCATCTCTCCACTGCCCAGGTACAGGCCCATCTTTTCATGGGGCAGGAAGAGGAAAGTATGGCATCTGAATCAGTGGGACGCCAACAGTCCCTGTCTGTCCCACATTTAACTTCATTTCCTAGTGACTCAAGTACCATTAGGAAATGATCCCATATCCTAGGTTTCTCACATCATCTTACTCTCTGAGAACAGCTATAAAAATGAAAAGACCTGGGAACATATCAGAGATTCCATATATAGTGACTTATCCAGCACAGTGTCTGGCAATCAGCTTACATGATTCCCTCTAACGAGTTAGACACAGCCTGATTGCAGACTATCTCTGCACTAAGTACCGAAGTGATGTCATGATTCTTCTTAGAACAGTTTTAAACCACATATTTGTTTCTGAAGATATATATGTAATCACTTTGCTAGTGCAAGGATAACATGAAATTCCAGAAGGGAGGGAGCGTTTTTATGATGGGCGAGTGCCACGATTATGGGCTGGGGAGGAAGTGAGATCCAGGTTTTATTCCTCTCCTTAACTTCTCAAATTAGAATGGCAACTTCTGGAGAAAAGACCCCCACTGGGTTCTACAATAGCAGACCTTATCCACATTCTTCTCCGGGTATTACATCACTGCGGGTGGGGGACCTTGGTTCATCACCCACCAACAGGGGGTTTTGTTTCATTTCAGGGAGAGATACCTGGGAAAGTTGGAGTGTTGTGATGAATGAGCAAACCACTTTAAATGGGACTCTGCTTCCTGTGGGAGTTTGCAACAGGCTTTCAATTTGTCTGGAGGGGATTTCCTGTCTTTATAGCTATAGCGTTCAGTGCCATCACTGAACTTTCATCCCTAGAAATGACTGTAGCAAAAGCACCAGCAACCCTTGATTACATAGGGAAAAGATTCCCCTCCGGAGAGCTGAAGAATCGTGGTATTCACACATATCACCTGATTGAGACTTAAACATTTTAAGTGTGCATGTCAGTAGTGTCAACCATATACACATTATGGGGAACACTGGAGGACTAGAAGGTTCTGAATGGAGTTGTTGGATACAAAGGTATGCGTCCATACGATGGGGAAGCTGTGTTTGGGCCTAGGAGCATCATGGGACTCAGCCTTATAGGCTCTTCTGAGTTGTCCAGGTCCATCTGCCTGATAGCAGGAGAGTGGCTTGGAGATTGGTGCCCACCTCTAGATACCTTACTCAGTCACTTCCTTGAAGTTTGTCCTCCTGAAGGCATGTGGTAATTTAACTCCCATTTACCTGTGCATGGAATATATTTGGATACTGGGTCTTTAAAAAGACGTTTAGTCAATAGGGTAGACCCCAATCCAGGGTCACTACTGTCCTTCTAAGAAGAACAAATTTGCCCCTCAAAGACAAATGATGGGCTCATGTATACAGAGGACACGAGAGGAGAAGGTGGCTGTCTCTAAGTCACGGAGAGAAGCTCCAGAAGCAATCACATCTAAAAACACCTTCATCTTGGTCTGTAGCCTCCAGAACTGTGAGGAAATAAATGACTGTAGTGAAAACCACCCAGCCTGTGGCAGTGTGCTATGGTGGTCTTAGAAGACCAACATAACACTTTTTTGATATGCTTTTAAATATATACCCATATATAGAATGTCTCCAGATCTGCCTCTTCCTAGGTTACTTGGTCAAGGTGATTTCAGGTGTCCATGGAATGCCGTGATCTACAATCCTAGGAGAACTCCTGATTTATGATATCACACCACAGTTTTAGGAAATAGTTTTGCTCTCTCCCACCCCTTCAATGTAAAGACAAATAGAATGTGTCTGACAGAGACTCTAGTGCTATATCGGAGCTCCTTGCCCCCAATTTTAAACAACCTTATCCCTTACCAGCTAATAAGCCTCATAAAGTTGGCTCATAATATCTACTTCTGAGAGTGACTTGGAGGATTCTAGGGCCTGAGGCGTGTGGCAGGTCAGAGGGACAGATGGGAATTTGATGGAAGTTGATGGTGATGAACCCAACAACTTTAGATTGATCATAAGACCACAATGCCACATCTGTCTCTTTTACGTAAGGTGGGCTCTCTGACCTTCAGCTGAGACATCACACCTGCTAAAGCTGATTATAGTACTGTGTGTGTGTGTGTGTGTGTGTGTGTGTGTGTGTGCAGGCACGCACCAGGGGGCACTTGAGTATGTATGCCTGTAGAGGCCCAAGGGTGAGGCCCAATTCATCCTGAATTGCTCTAGCTCTTTTTTGCTTTGCTCTGGGGTTTCTCAGTCTCTGTCTTCCAAGGCAGGAAGTGCAGGCCACCCAGCATTTTAATGTGGGATCTGGGGATCTGAACTCCTGTCATTTTGCTTGTGAGTCTAAGACTTTAACCTCTGAGCCATCTCTCCAGCCCTGTAGGACTATTCTTAATGCTAGGAAGCATCCTGGGAGAGCATTATGCTCCAGTTACTCTGTCAGTCAGGGTTTTCCCAGGAATGAAGCTCCTGCATATAGGATTTTCAAGTCATTCCCATGTTTCTGAGAAGCCAGATGCTTTGGGTATAGAAAGTAGCAGTGGGAAAGAGACCCAGGCATCAGAGCAGCAGGCTGCCTGCCTTGGCTGGACTTTGGGGCGCCGTCACTGCTGGAGTGAAAGGCTGGTTGAGAGCACAGATCACAGAGTCCAAGCTGCCCTAACTGTTCCTCCACCCCAAGCCTATCGTATTCCAGAAAGAGATGAGGACACGTGGGTTTCCTGACACTCTCCATGTTCAATCACTCACTCACACGTTTGACAACTGTTTACTGATTGCCTATGAAGTTTAAGACCCCATGTCATGCTCTGCATTGATCTGCACAGTCTTGACTTGTACTTGGAAACTCGACACCTGTCACTTTCTATCAGACACATGTGCTCAACCAAAACCCTCTGGTTTTTTGGTTTTGCTGGCTATGATTTGGGACACTCGAGCCTCCAAAATGGGGAACCAAGAATGATCTCCTCATTAAGAGGCTTTTGATTTCTAATTCATCTTGGATCCCATTTTTGCAGTAACGAGCAGAAATTTATCAGCGACTCTAAGCGCTGGGGCCACAAGCAGGCAACCATGCTGCCAGGACACAAAGTATCAGGCCTCTGGGGACAGCCACACACATTTCCTGATAGCCTACCCTAATATGGGTACCCATGACTGCCAGTTGGCTACTATCCAGTCTGTATCCCATGCATCCTTAATACACAGCTCACACTCATTAGTGTGCCTGCAGCAGGAACTATTTGCACATGATGGATGTCTGAGAAGTGACTAATCCAGATGAACATCCAGATACCACTGCATCAACCACCATGGACCACCTGTGCAAAAGACTGCGCCTCTCTGGCTTCTATGCCCAAGGGATCTGGGATGTGACTAGAAGCTGCAAGCTGCCTCCTGCTTCCATGGAGGGACTGGTGGGGCCATGGGGATGACAGAACATCCAGTCTCCAGCCTGTAAATATTTAGTCTGTGCTGAGCTAGAGAGAGGGAATGTGGTAGCTAAAACAGTAATCATGATAGCAACAGTAATAATATGCATTCACTGAAAACTTCCTAATCTGCTGCTTTCCTCCCACACAGAGCAAGTGCTGGGGCTGGAGGGTTGGCTCAAGAGTTAAGCCTTTGCCTCACAAGCAAAAGAACCTGAGTTCAGATCCTCAGATCACACATAAAAATGCTGCGTGAAATGGCAGTGGCCTGCAATTCTAGCCCTGGAAGGCAGAGTCTGGGAAACTCCAAAACAAAACAATAAGGAATAAGGAGGTCAAAGCAATCCAAGATGATTCCAGAAGTCACTGTTGGACCTCCACAGGCACATACAGTGTCCATATACACATACACACACGAAAGGGGGGGAGGCCCTCTGGAGAGATACCGCAGGATTTAAGACTCTGTCTCACAAGCAGAAGGTTCGGAGTTCAAATCCTCAGTCCCATGTAACACCAGGGGGAAATGGTGGAGGCCTATACTTTGGGCCCTGGTGGGCAGAGCCTGGGAAATCCCAGAGTAAAGCATAAAGGAGGTAAAAGCAATCCAGGATGATTCCTGAAATCACCCTTGGTCCACAAGGACACACAGTGCTTTCTCTTTCTCTCTCTCTCCTTCTCTCTCTCTCCCTCTCCCTCTTTCTCTCTCTTTCTCACAGAAAGAAAGAAAAAGGAAGGAAGGAAGGAAGGAAGGAAGGAAGGAAGGAAGGAAGGAAGGAAGGAAGGAAGGAAGGAAGGAAGGAAGGAAGGAAGTTTAAAAGAGAAAGAGAGTGTGACACGAGCACCTACACACACACACACACACACAACCGTGCACAGACACTGAAATAGAGGCCTATTGTTGTGCCAAGACACTCTATTCTCTTCTCTCAGCTCAATCCTGGTGGGGCATTTCTCCATCCCCCCGAGGAGGCCGGCCAGGATGCTCTGCCCTCCTCTGGCACTGTTATCAATATGACATCAGCTGTCAGGGAAAATGGATCCATGACCAACTGCAGCCAGAAACCACAGGTCGATCTGCTGAAGACCCTGTCATAGACCACTGTTAGAGAGTAAAACCAGCATATCTGCCCACATCTCACCCGCATGAGCTGGGGTGCTGAGGCAGGGCAAATGGAGAGCAGAAAGCCTGACATTTTTCACATCAGTGGGTTCAGGCTCACCACGGTTCATCAGAGTGTAGAAGGATACCCGGAAGTGTGGTCATCTGCTTCTGACATTGTCACTGGGAGTGACTCGGAGAAGCAGAGTCAGCTTCCTTGGCTGAAGTCACAGGGAAGCTTCAGGCCACATCTGTCCAGAGGCCAGGCACGAGGTAGACAACTGCCTCCCTTCCCTTTCTCTCCCAGGCCCCTGGGCCTGGGCCTGCTGGACCCTGTGCTCCTGGAGGCCCCAGGCCCTCCCCATCTGTCTCCTCCCCAACACCTGCTGGCTCCAGGCTTCTCTCTGTCCAGGAAATGGGGCTGAGACTGTGTCCATATGGAGACAGCTGACAATCAGCTCCCTCTTCCTAGAGAGTCCATGCGTGTCCTTGACTGGTCATTGCACAATCTGAACATAAATCCAAATCAAGCAAACAAACTAGAAAACCGCCCCAAGCCCCCACTCCGCATCAAAGTGTGCTGCTTTTCTCTTCACTTTTCTCTCCATTCTTGTCCATTTGTACTTCTGGGCTTCCCGATGCTCTTCCCAATTTGTGGGAGTGGTGTTTGTTCCACCTAATGTCATTATTATTATTTCCCAAGAATTTTGTCATCTTTCTCCTGATCTTGTGCAATTATAGTTTTAATAACTACAGAGACTCCCACAAGGGGACCCCAAGGAAAAAAAGCGAGGTGTTTCCCTCTTCTGGAGTCAATCAACCATCAGTACAGAAGATATCAATGCACATGATGTCACGGGGGCTTCTCCTAAGCAAGCAAGCAAGACATCCCCTCTCTTCTGACTGTCTACCACTGATTGTCTACGACCCCACAGTTTCTCTCCAGGAGGGCCTGCAGCTGTCAATCATCTCAGTGTGTAGAAAGACAGAAAGTCTTTTTGTTCAGGTTCTAAGGGCTTCAGTGGTGTTATGCCAGGAAAGGGGATAAGGAACAAAAGCTGTTTCGCAACAGCATGGGGACACATTGTAATTTACCCAATCTTCCTGGTGATTCTCCCCTTGGAGTGTGGTAAATAAACAGAGAAACCTTGCACTGTCTTTTGAAATTTTCCTTAACAATAGATTCCCAGAAGTTGGATTAGTAGGTCAAATGGTGTGGACATTTTTATGACTTAAAAATGCCAGCCAAATGATTCCCATAAGTTATACTATTTTATATTTGCATTATATAGTCTTTAAGACATTTCCCCCTCACTCCCAGCAGATCCTGCCCTCTTCTGACTATACTCGCTGCCTCACATTTTGGGAGGGTAAATTGCATCTGCTGTTGGAAAGATCTTTCCTTTCCCTGGGGATAGGGTGGGTGGGAGCATCAGAAATCCATCTTCTGTTTCTATGTGGCTCGGGCTAACTGGAGATGTAATAGGACCCTGGGGTGAATCAAATGTCTGTGTCTCACTCTTATTCCAATGACAAAGCACTAATCCCCAATGGGGCAGTATTTGGAGATGAGACTTTCAAGAATGGACTTAAGGAGGTCATAAACATGGATCCTAGCCCCTTATAAGATGCAGAAGAGACTCCAGGAGAACAGGTTATATGGGGGATGCAAAGTCTGCATGTCAAGTGAAAGGCCTTACAAGAAGCCTGTTATTGGTGGTACCTTGAACTCAGATTTCCAGCCCCTAGAGAGGGTTGGCCATTTTTATATCAGTGGGAACTGACTCCCACACCCCATGGGATTGACTTAGTCAGACTAATTATTATGACATCACTACAAGAGGTGAGTATTCAAAAGACCTAGCTTTATCATTCGAGGACCTGGCATAGAGCAAAAATGCTGAATTTTTTTGTGTATGATTTTTATTTGCTCTTTACTATTTGACTTCCTTGGGCATGTGGCAGGGCAAATCCTTGTAGTTACCTGAACCTCTCATATGTGCCGGAGCCCAACCCTGTCACTTCTCTGGGCAGAGAAGGGTGTGTGGGTGGAAGTGGGAGGCTAAATAAGGCTCCATTCAGATGTGCACTGTGCACATCAACACTATGTCATCCTGTGGAACCCACTGGGAACACATAAACTGAAAGATAAATTGATCTGTAATTGTAGGAAGAAAGGGGTCTTCAGAATGTTAAACCCCATACTTCGACCCTGTGTGACTAAACTGGTCACATAGAGGGGAGGGGTCACCCTGGTTCTGTCTTATATCTTGGGGTCGGGGACAGACCTAGCTGAAGTGAACATCAATGTCGTGACTCCATGATGCACTTGTTACAAATGCTGAAAAAATTCTGGGCTCATGTGTGTGTGTATGTATGTACCTGTGTGTTCATGTATCCACGTGCATATGTATATGCATGTGTCTACCTTAAGTGTCATTCCTTAGGTGCCATCTGACTTTTTTTTTTCAGACAGGTTCTCTCCTTGGTTGGAATTTACCAAATTGGGTATACTAGCTGCCAGTGATCCATGTCCTTGTTCCTAGCGTTGGTTGACATTCTAAGCCTGACTGTTTTATTCACCGTGGGTTCTGGGCTCACGAGGACTCAGTTTCTCATGCTTGCACAGCAAGCACTTCATTGTTGAGCCATCTCCCCAGGCTTGGACTCTGATCTTTAGTGAGTTTTCATGTCCATCACAACATCTAGACCTCCAGCAGCTCCTCTGCAATCCCGGGGCTGCTGTTAACCTGCTAGTTGCAATTCAGCCCCTTTCTTTCCCACAGCACCCTAGCTGTGATGCTGTGATCACTGACACTCGCCTTCTGTCCTTCTGTGTCATTGGCTTGCAGATAAGGCAGGACGTGTGCTGGGACCTTGGGAGGAGTGTGGGCTTGCAGTCTCCACCTCCTCCTAGCAGCGCGGCCTTGAGTTAGTGTCTGTGCTTTTTTTTTCCCAGATGTAAAGTGACAATATTATCTGTCCCCAGGAATGGGAGGACTCCAGGAGGATCATGGGACATTTAGCAGCACGCACCCTCCCAGAGCTCTTCTGGGGAGAAAAATGGGTGTTGCTGGTGTTCTATGCGGTTCTGCACAACAGAGCAAAGTTATGGCCACCCAATCTTCCAAGCCCACAGAACAAGCACACTTTGCCACCTCCTTGTGGGGCTTCATCTGAAAAATAAGTTAAAGATTCTTATCTCGCAAGCCAGCTGAAAAGGGGAAAGAAGCAACTTCTCCTAAGGAACCCAAACTGAGCTCGGCATATGAAGTTGTACCTTCTGTGTGCCTCAGTTTTCTTACATGAAACACAGGGGAACTTATGATACCCTTAGGGTCAATAATCATGTCACAGGGTTATTTGGGATTTATTATATTAACATGGAAGGCATATCAAACAGTGCTTGGCACAGCCACAAGGACTTGGGACATTCTAGCCGTTAGTCTATGATTTATCTTTCTATTTGTGAAAGCATAAAAGTTGAGGAATAATTAAAACACATTAAGAGAAGCTATGCCAGGCAGAGAGATAAATGAACTGTTTGCGTAAACATGAATTAAGAGAGTCACACTCAAGAATCATGCCCTGTTGAGGATAGCAACCATCTGGAAGGAATTAGGCGAGGAGTGAGGTTCAGTGTGAGAAAAGATCACTCTGTGACTGTTAGAAGGAGATAATTCATTCTAGAGTGTGTAAATGATCCAAAAGGAAGGACGCTGCTCTAGTCCTAGCCAACATGTGTCAGGATCTGAAGAATATTGATTTTCCAAACCTTCTAAACAATGACCCGGACCAGTCAGGTACCTAAAATATCTAGATGATTCAGATGAGCAAATGCATCACCTTGAAAAGACTCCTTTTTTATTTATATTTATTTATTTATTTTTCTCCAATCATACAAGCTTAATAGGTACCCTTTCCCTCTCTACCTCTACCCCTCCCCAGTCCCCCTTGCACCCTCTCTCCCCTTTCCCCTTAGTTTCACGCCCTTCCTTCCCCTTCTCCCAGTGCTTCCCCCTTCCCCCTTCCCATTCCTTGGAGCATCCTTTTGTGTGAATGCCAAACTTCCCTCTGAGTCCTCCACTCTAGTGAAGTGTAAGGACTCAGTGGCATTGCCCAGAGACCTTTCTTGGGCTCCCCTTTAGTATGGGAACACTATTAAGACTGCTAATTCCTTGCCTCTAAGGATCCTAGTGCCTGTGATCCATGTTAAACTTTCGGGGGTGGTTGACATGTCAGTCATTGTGCAGGTCATGCAAAGTCCAATTATGGCTACTGCGGCCCTAACATGTATGCAGTATCTTGCATATTGTTGGTCCTCCCCATCTTTAGGCTCTTGAAAGGACCACTTTTAAATGGAAGTGTAGTAACAGCAAAATATCATGTTTATCTATGACATGGACAAGAAGACTATAATTAATACTGAGCAAAGTGAGGACACATTGAAATTGACACTCTTGAAAACCTGTATGGAAAAAATAAATTAGTATAATTTGGGGAAAGTAATTTGGATAGGATTTTTTTTTTTTTAAGAGATGATTTCTCCCTCACCCACTCTCTTCGTAGCCCAGGCTATCTGGAACTCACTATGTAGCCCAGGCTGACCTTAAAGTCATGGTAACACTCCTGTTTCAGTGTCTCAAATGTGGGATTACAAATTCGAACCATCATTCCTGGCTATGCTATTTTTGAAAAATATTTAACTATTTCTCTTTACTAATTTCATACACCCTTATTGCCTGATCTTTTCCCCTGGACCCCTTCTTCCCAACAGGTTGCTCTCCTATTTTCATGTTCTTTTTTCATGTGTGTGACCCACTGAGTTTAATTAGAGTTGCTTGCATGAGCACACATGTGGATTATTTATGGGAGTATGGGCAATTTACTAGTGGCTACACCACTGAAGATACTGCATCCTCACCCCAGCAGCCATGAACTGTCAATGACTCCTCAGCTAGGGGTGGTGCTGGAATGTTAGTTGAGGTTGGATGTAACAGTCTCGGGGGCCCACAGAGATCCTTGGGGTGAGGATAAGCTGGCGGGGAAGGGGGATCAATGGCACAGACCCCGGAAGTCAGGCAAGTGGCAAAGCAGGTTCTCCCAAGCTCTCAGGCTCACAGGCTCCTTTTTGTCAATATCGGGTTGCTTATATACCCCATCCAAACTCCCAGAAGTCTCAGCACGAGCTTTTGATGAGTCATCCTGACCGGATTGGTCCTCTCAGCCAGGAAGTTTGACATCAGCACCAGGCCCGGCAGCAGGTGTAGCTTGGAGAAGTTGCATTCACTCATGCAGCCCATACAGATCATCCCTGAGTGGCATGCTCCCCAGGTGGAGAAATTGTAAGTAATGGTTGATCAGAGACCTTAACACAGGCCTGCCTGGTCCGTTCCTCCTACAGTTGGACCTTGTGTCCAACTGCTACAGTGAGTTCATGAGAGCCGTGGCCATGGCATGTCCAGAGACAGCCTTTTACAGCATTCTCTCCATCCTCCTGCTCTTACTTGCTTTCTGCCCCCTCTTCAGTGGTGTTCCCAGAGCTTTGAGATAGGGAGTGTAGCGCAGATCTACCACTAAGAGTTGAGCATGCTTACAGTCACTTACCATCAGCAACTTTGACCAGTTATGAATTCCTGCATTTGCTGCCACCCAGATAAAAACAAGTGTCTTTGACTGAGACCAAGAGCAGTGCAAATCCATAAATTTAAATGTGAATATTTAGATGGCAATTTGACAACATGTCAAAATTTAGCAGAACAACAGTAATAAGTTCCCCACTGAGGCCTACAACCTCCACAGCCAGGGCTCTTGACTAGGTTTACAGCACCAGGCTGCGAATCCAATGAAAAAATGGTTACCTTCCTGGGATTCATGCCACTATTTTACCAGTGGGCACATCCTGCTAATATTATAGCACAAAAGGTCTATCACTGAGTAAGACTTTGATGACTCCCCCTCAAGCAACCTTAGCATCATGAAAGGTTGACTATGGATCTTTAAGAGCCAAAAAAATTCTCACATCTTTTTGACCACTAATCCAACCTCTGAAATGTATTGCTAGAAGAAAAAAAATAAAGAAAAATATCTAGTTATTTACTATGATAAGTGGTATATTCCTTGAGAGAATGTTTGCAGCCACTGAAATTATTATTACACAAGACAAGAAAGAGGGTAAAATTCTTGTGAAGTAATAATAATAAGTGGAAGAGTTCCCCCATTGGGATATGACATTGGGAAGTCCAGAAGTGCAAATAGACAAGAATGAAAAAAGAAATGAAGGGAAAAGCA
The DNA here is from genome assembly GCA_023101885.1 of Typhlomys cinereus. Classification (NCBI taxonomy): domain Eukaryota; kingdom Metazoa; phylum Chordata; class Mammalia; order Rodentia; family Platacanthomyidae; genus Typhlomys; species Typhlomys cinereus. The sequence goes on from JALPQD010000649.1 coordinate 786,171, forward strand.
GCGTGCTTTGATGGGAGTGGAAAGAGGAAATGGGCTTGGGGAGGATTTCTTGTTTGCTTGCTTGATTTGGATTTATGTTCACATTGTGCAATGAGCAGTCAAGGATCCTCTCGGATTCTCTGGGAAGAGGGAGCTGACTGTCAGCTGTCTCCATATCGACACAGTATCCCCCCATTTCCTTGACAGAGAGAAGCCTGGAGCCAGTAGGTGTGGAGGAGACAGATGGGCAGGGCCCGGGGCCTCCAGAAGCAAGGTCCAGCAGGCCCAAGCCCAGGAGAGAAAGGGAAGGGAGGCAGTTGTCTACCTCGTGCCTGGCCTCTGGATAGATGTGGCCTGAAACTCCCCTGTGACTTCAGCCAAGGAAGCTGACTCTGCTTCTCCAGTCACTCCTAACTGCAGTGTCAGAAGCAGATGTCCACATATCAGAGCATCTTTCTTTTCTCCAATGAACTGTGGCTGGGCTTAGTCTGTCTGGGCCACTATCACACAATGCCTTAGGCTTGCAAACAACAGAAATTATGCCTCACAGTTCTTGAGGCTTGAAGGTCAGAATTTTGGGCCTAGCAGGTTCAGTGCCCAATAAAGGCCAGCTTCTGGTAGATACCACCTCCTGTGTGTCTTCACATGGCAGAAAGAACAGCACTCCCTAACACTTCCTTCAAGAGAACATAATCTTGTCCAAAAACGTTCTGCCCACAAGATCTACACACCTCCAAAAAGCCTCACTTCTTAATTCTACCACTTTGTCAGTTTGGTTCCCACAAATGAAAGGAAGAAGGCACATTCAGGCCATTTTTGCTGTCCCTACTTTCTGAGCTGAAGGACTGAATGTAACACCCTATATCCTTTTTTTCTTGACCCAATGAGTTTAATTAGGATTACTTACAGGATTATGGATAATGAGTTATTACAGGAGCATGGGAAACCTACCAGTGGCTACACCATTGAAGAAAATGTCTTACCTTCCCTGGCAACTGTTAACTGCCTGTAAGTCTTGGGAGAGGTGAGATGCTCCCTCACTCCAGGCTAGCAGGTCAGCTGTCTGGATCTCCTGCATCTCTGAGATGCTCCCTCATATCTTAAGCTGGTACACACCAAACAGCCCATACCCAACAGGTTTTGTCAATGGTTAAAAGAATGGCAGATCCGCCATCAGGGAAATGCAAATCAAAACTTCCCTGAGATATCATCTCACCCCGGTCAGGATGGCAAAAATCCACAATACAAACAACAACAAATGTTGGAGAGGATGTGGAGAGAGGGGAACTCTCCTACATTGCTGGTGGGAATGCAGGCTCATACAGCCACTCTGGCGAGCCGTCTGGAGATTCTTAAGGAAATTAAAGATTGAAATGCCATATGAATAACCCCCCATACAGCAGAGGTTCACCTCGATAGCACAAGCACGACCATGTTCATAGCAGCACTGTTTACAATAGCAAAGTCATGGAATCAGCCCAAATGTCCAACAGTTGACGAGTGGATAAGGAAACTGTGGTACATCTATACAATGGAATACTACTCAGCCATCAAAAATGATGAATTACTGGAATTTGCCGGGAAATGGATGTCATTAGAAACAATTATATTAAGTGAAGTATCCCAGACCCAGAAAATTAAGCGTCATATGTACTCCCTAATAGGTGGCTCCTAGTACCAAACCCACCCAGCCCACCTAGAGACAGTAATTCCAAGGATTATGAACAGGAGGGATGGGGTTGGAGGGCCACACCAGAAACAAGGAGAGAAGGGACCATGTTACAGCAGGGAAAATAGGCCTCCACCAAGGACCCAAATAAGTAATGAGACATCTGATTAAGTTCACAGACTTTTGTTCCTGATCATTTACTACTGAGGGGGTGTGATTTCACCAGAAGAGGAGGGCATATAGTCTGGCAGATAAAAAGTAACCATTTTGCAAATGGGTAATAGACCCCTCCCTCACTGTGGTTTCCCACTTTTATTACATCTACCTTTGAATGTGCTTTTATCACAAGACTCTAACAGCTTTTTGTCTCTGGCCAGGGGGTAACATACAATGCCCACCAGGATGGAGTGAAGGGCATTGCAGGAGCAGCAAAACTGCAAAAGAAAATCAACAAACCACAATCCAGAACTTCAGAGACTCTATATCAACCACCTAGAACTAGGCCAGCTTAATCTCTCCCCATCTTGAAGCTCAGGGAAATTTGCGGAAGAGGGGGCGGTTAAGAGTGTAAGAGCAAAAGGATGGGAGGAGCAATGATATGTAAGATACTCCATACTAGTTAGGGCTGAAGCAATCATAATTGGACTTTGCATGCCCTGTGCATTGTCCAACACACTGGTGACCTCACAAAGTCTAGCATCTGCTAAAGGCACCAAGATCCTTGGAAGCAAAGGATTGGCAGCCACAGCAGTGTTCCTATACCTAAGGGGAACACGGGAAAGGGTTCAGGGAAGGCCACTGGGTCCTTGTATGTCATCGGAGAGGAGGGCCCAGAGGAAAATCAGACATGCACAAGAAAGGACTCTCTGGGAATTGGGGCAGGAGGCACTGGGGGATGGGGAGGGAGAGGGGTGGGGAGGGAGAGCAGGGGGTACGGGGTGGGGGGAGGAGGGAGGGAGGGAACTGGTGTACCTAATAAGTTTGTATGAGCTGAAATTAAAAAAAAAAGAAAAAAATTATGTAAAAAAGTTTGAAATGAGAAAAAAAAAAAAAAAAAGAATGGCAGATCCTTAGGGACCAGTCTATCACACTACAACATGTCAGTGTAGCAGTGTGCAAAGTCATCTGTACCTTAGAGGTTTTGTTAAGCCCCAAAGTCCAGGTCACACTCCCCACTGAGTCAATCAGTTCCTGCAGGTTATCCTGCTGTGCAGACAGGACTGGCCACCATTAGCTTAGTCCGTGCCTGGGGTGGGCGGGAGCACTTAATGCTAGCCTTTTCATTCACCTTTTATTGAGCACCTACCACATGACACAGTCTTTTGTTACCTGGACCTTGCTGCCCATACCCCTGCTCACCTCTCCCCTCCTCCACAGTGTCCAGGCCTCGAAGCCCCCCAGATGACCTGAAGGCACTGACCCGGAACGTGAACCGACTGAATGAGAGCTTTCGGGACTTACAGTTGCGGCTGTTGCAGGCTCCGCTGCAGAGTGACTTGACGGAGCAGATGTGGAAGGTTCAGGATGCGCTGCAGAACCAATCAGACTCCCTGCTGGCGCTGGCAGGTGTGGTACAGCGGCTGGAGGGCACGCTCTGGGGGCTGCACGCTCAGGCGGCACAGACAGAGCAGGCGGTGGCCCTGCTGCGGGACAGCACCGGGCAGCAGAGCGACGCGGCACAACTGGAACTCTACCAGCTGCAGGTGGAGAGCAACCGCAGCCAGCTGCTGCTGCGGCGCCACGCCGGCCTGCTGGACGGGCTGGCGCGCCGAGTGGGCATCCTGGGCGAGGAGCTGGCCGACGTCGGTGGCGCGCTGCGCGGGCTCAACAACAGCCTCTCCTACGATGTGGCCCTGCACCGCACGCGCTGCAGGACCTGCAGGTGTTGGTGAACAACGCCAGCGAGGACACGCGCCGCATGAGGCTGGTGCACATGGACATGGAGCTGCAGCTGAAGCAGGAGTTGGCCATGCTCAACGTGGTGACTGAGGACCTGCGCCTCAAGGACTGGGAACACTCCATCGCCCTGAGAAACATCTCCCTGGCCAAAGGTACCGGGAGTGCCCAGCCCTAGCCCCTAGTGCCTCTGCCTAGATCCCCCACCTCCTGCCTTCCACCGGTGGCCCATCCCTAAGTATTAGTCCAAACTTATTACCCTCCCCATCCCCTCTTAATGGTAAGTCTTACCCAGTAGGACCCTGGAATTCCCTGCCTAAATAACCTAGGTCTACTTCCAGGGCTACTGGAGAGAAGAGCACCTATGCTCCTTGGTTGGAGAGGGGCCCAAGGTGGCTGATGGGAAGTGAGGTGGTCAGAGCTTGGGTGTGACTGCCCCAGTCTCTGAAAGCTTGAAGCTGGGGCACAAAAGGCTCCTCTGCAGGTGGAGGCAAAAAGGCAGAAGCTTTGATGCTTTCTTGTGCTTTCATGGGCGGAGCTCCAAGGAGCACATTCCAAAGCAGAACCTGGCCTTGTAGGCTGTTAGAAAGATATATTCATCAACTGTTTGTGTCTTAAACGCAGTGGACTGCCTGTGGATATGCATGCCTGTAATCCCAGCACTCTGGGAAGACAGTTGGAGAGCAGCCTGGAGTACATAAACAGACCTTGTCAATGAATGGATGGATGGATGAGTGAATGAATGAAATGGCAAAAATGTTTGGACCTAACCCTGTTTTTGCTGTGATCTGACCAATATAGAGACCCAGCTCTCCCATGAACCAACCTCTCCCGAGTCAGGACTCTGCATTCATGAAACCCTGCCCAGCCCCAACCTCAGTTCTAATGGCACCATCAGGACGCTTGCTGTATGGGGGGATTCTGTGCCAAGGACCTGTCACCCCGCACTGCTCAACAGCAGTGCCTCTCTGAGGAAGTGGTCCTGTCCCCTTTGCATTGCCCCCTGAACTGAAATCCAAGAAGATTAAGTAGTTTGCTCTGTCATGGGGTAAAGAAGGGACGAAGCTGAATTTGAATTCTGTGTGACGGCTGGTGTGCTTTCTGGAACATTCATTTTCATTCTGTCTGCCTTCCACTCCCATGTGGGGGGCTCAGACAGAACTGTCTGCAGGCAAAGGTGCACCCCTCAAATACTCCTTCTCTCTTCAGTGCGCTAAAGCCCTCCTCTGAGTTTCTAGGGCCACCAGAGGGAGAAGAGGTCAACTTGGAACCTTCCATTTTTGTAGTCCTCTCCTTTGCTGACATGTTCCTGTGTATTTTTCTAAGTGGCCCTTCCATGAGTTTTAAAGCAAGTATCACTACTCAGAGAAGAAGACAGAGAACAGAAGAGGGCAGAGAACAAGGGAGGCTCAGGGCGAAGTGCCTGGTGACTCCCGTTCACAAGCCTGACAAGAGTCTCACCCAGGCTTGTTTCCAAGGATGTTAAGAAAGCATCCTTTGGATGCCATCAAAGGTCACTTGAATGACCAAATCAGGACTTTTAATCCAATGCCCAGTCCTCACTCTTCTCCCTGCACTCCCTGACACTAACCGCTCACTCACACCCCTTGTTCCCAGTAACACACCAGTGGAACAACTGCTTAATCTTAATGTCAGATAACCTGCAACTTCCATTCCCCAGACTTCATCACTCTGGGCTTTAACATCTCAGGAGTCAAAAAAAAAATGGAATATAGAATTTCTTCTTCCCTAATGGGGAAGGATCTTAGATGTTCCCATTTTCAGGTACCCTTAACTTCCTGTCTTAAACCCTTACATTGGTAGCAACTGTAGTGAATTAGAATCTGTGATGAATCAGAGACTTCACTCTCTAAACATGCGCCTCTAATCCCCACACCCCCACAGGAAGTTGTCATTGTCCCCTCTGCATAGATAAGAACCTGGATGGCATTCCACTGGTTCTTATACACCAGGCATGTGGCAAAGCCAAGCCCAGGTTGCCATCATTGACATTTTCCTTCCCAGCTCTAAGCAATGCCACCTTTCTGCTATGTCCCCACCAAGTGGAAGGGACAAGACAGTGTTCTGCAGCCTTGATTACAGGATAAAATCCCATTCAGGAGGTTCTACCCTTGTGGCCAGATCACTCTCCAAAGACTCCACCCCATGTCTCCTCCATGCTGATTCCAGGGTGAACACAGGGAGGAGACACAGCTATTCAGGCCACTTCTCTGTCCTCCTGGCTCTTCACAGAACATCACCAGCCCTTCCAGCTCTTGGGATCACCTTCTTCCTTACCATCTTTCCTCATAAGCTGCTTCTAGGTACACTACTATCATTATTAAAAGATTTACATTTTCCCCACCAGAAGCTTGTCAACATTTTCAAAATAGATCATATATTTTAAGTTCAAAAAAATTTACATTTCGCATATTTGCATATAATTTCCATTCAACCTTAACAAGACAAATCTCCCCTGTGACTTTAAACATGGGATGTTTTAGCAGACAAGCTTCTGTGTATCTCCATATTACTGTCTGGAGCAGATTTCCTTCCCTAGTTCTGTCCAATTACTGTCCTTAATGTCTTTTAAATACATACATCCACATGTACACATGTACACATGTACACATGCACAAACACCTATGCACATCTGCACATATTCAAACATGCACCTAAATGCATAATACACATGTACCCCCCCACACACACACACATATCCCACCCCAACTCTGTTCTTTTCTGGCTCAATGGCTTAGAATCCATAGATACTCATGTGCATGCTTTTCAAATATGAGTCTCTTTACATTAAAGAGACTGGAGTTTGACGCAAATGACTTGCAATCTCGGTCTTGGCTAAGTAGTTTCCTGTGAGTTTTGACTCCAGTTCCTGCCTCATGAGCATTCACAAAAAGGCCTTCTGATTTCTGCTTTGTGTTTTCAGCATCAGTCTCTTCTGTATAAATCTGTCTGTGCGTTTCAAAGACACAAGAGACCTTAGACTATCAGTGAAAGGAGACATGACAGTGGGGAAGGTAACACAAATTTTCTAGAACACTTTGAAGCGGGACTGGATCGCTAACTCATCTAGTTTGATCCCTTTGTATCACAGTTGAGGATCCCAAGGCCCGGAGAGGGAAAATAATTCATGCAAGTCCAATGCTGAGCCAGTGGTCTAGTTGGGACTAGAGAAAGCATCTCTTGATTCATGAAAACAAGTTTTCAAAGCAGATTTGACTGGCAGTTGCTTTTTCAAGGAAAAAAAAATATATCATCTAGTCGATGGAGGACAGAAGCATATCTGGGTGACCCAGTGCTTTGGGAGCTGAATTCAGGCTCCGGCCTTGAGACTCTGGCTTCTAGTTGCTAGGTGTGGCCACTCTCTGTGAATGGGGTCACATGGAACGCAGTGAATATGCTCTGCAAGGGATTGGATGGGCAGTCAGAGGACCTGGGTGGGTTTCACGATCCTCTGTCCTCTTGCCCCCCACATGTGCCCATCTTACAGAAGGTGGGGATATGCTGTGACTATGAGCTGTCACCCGCCCCCCAGCCTCCCTCACACCTTTGCTCTTAAGGCCCTGTATCTGTTGGGGCCCTAGCTGTCTCGTCTGTCCTGCCTTTCTGGAAACCCCTGCCTGGTCATCTTCTCAGGGGTCACAGAGATACCTAGGCCTCAGTGGAAGCACCAGTGTGTTTCTGAGGATGTTTTCCATGTTTATGTGGGTCCTGGTACTACTGGTTGCAGCTCAGTTCCTGGAGCCCTGAGTCCCTGGCTGGGAGGGTTGAAGGGGTGGAAAACAGTGAAAATCTAGGAGGCCAGCAGGACGCTTTTTAGCTTCCTTTGCTGCTGCGTTCCAGACCGCCAGGTGGAGGGGTAAAGCTCATTCAGTTGCACCGTGCCTCTCTCTTTCATTGGCCCTGTGATCTTATGTTTAATATACTGGGGTCTGTGGACTTAATACTGTGGTCTGAAAACTGGGATCAAAAGCAAGACGATAGGCTGGCAAGATGGCTCAGTGATTAAAGTGTTTGCTTGCAAACCTGGTGACCTGAGTATAAGCTCTGGAAGCCCACAGAGTGGAAGGAGAGAACTGACTTCCAAAAGTTGTTTCTGACCTCCACCTTGAGCCATGACCTGCATTCTTCTTCTTCCTCCCTCCCTGTCTTCCTCCCCCATCCCCTTCTCACTCCCTTTTCCCTCCCTCCAATAAATATATAATAATATATTTTTTTTAAAAATCCACAAGACGATCCCTCTTGAATGCTTTGTGTAATTCATGAATTTAAAAGAAATGTTGATTGTGTTTTCCCTGTACGCGTGCCATTGGCTTATTAAGTAGCTGTCAGTTTCCATTAGGGTCTGAGGGATGGTGCCAGCGTTCGGAACATATCGGTACATCTCGGTCTTGGCGGCCTGGTTGTTTTGTGTGTATTCACACCCTGTGATCTCATAGACTCATTTGCTTGTCAAATATCCATTGCGCAAGACATTGCTGCAGTGAGCGTACATGTTTTGGTTTTCTAGGGTGGCTGGAACAAAGCATCAGAGACCATGAGACTAAAAATAGCAGCAGTTTATTCTCTGTCTTGAGGTCACAAGTCTTCAGTCAAGGTGTTTGACTCTAATAGATCCGTGGCTCCCTGGAGCTTCAAGGGAGGGTCCTTCCTGCTTCTTCTGGACTTTTCTTCAGTGCTCCTTGGCTTACAGACACCCCACTCCACTCTCGGTCCCTGAGGTCACATGGCATCCCTCTGATTTTTTGTCTATTTTGAGGAGACCAGTGATAGCTAAGGGGAGTGCTGGCAGCTTGACTCCTCATGGTGGGTCAAGGGTGCAGAGGGTGAAGTCCCACCCCAGAGAGATGATGCTTCGTTAGGGTAAGAGAGTGTTTGCTGTGACTCTAGGATGTGGTTGTGTGAGGCCCATGTTCAGTGGCACAGGATCTGCTTGCCCACGTGGATCGAGACCTCTTCAATCATGGGACAGAGAAAGGTCAGCAGGAAGGTGAGGATGAGTGTGGTCATAGAAGGCTGACAGGGAGGATGTCTGGCTCGTCAGTCAACATACAGCAGGTGTCACAGTGAGTGACAGGTGAAATATCCAGCCACATGGGTGTGGCAGGAAGGATGGAGTCCAGACAAGAAGGATGGGGGGCCAGGCAGGAAGGATGGGAGCCAGGCCGACCTGGATTTGAAACCACAGCTTTTTCCCCCACTGGCCCTCTGTGTGGCTTAGGCAGTGTATGGCATCATTGTGGGGGTTGAATCCCTGCCGTGCCAGGGCCACACCCTGGAAGGCAGAACTGTTCAGGAGCAATTAGAAATTCATCCTCCACCCAGGTGCCCAGCCAGAATTCTGAGCATCGCCCAGCGCTCTGTCCCCACCCCGCTGCTTCCCCAGTGGGAGCTCATGTCCACCTTTCTACCTCTGAGACAGCCTGGCCTTTTCCTGATGTTGCTCTGATGGTCACTTCTCTAGCCCAGGCCTCTTCCACCTCCTGACTGGGCTGGACAGACCCCACCTCCGCCTCTCTGTCTCCGGCTCCTGTCTATTGCATCTGCTTTTCCCGTCACCCAGCCTTCTGCTACTTCCTCATGCACAGATCTGTGCCGTTGACCTACCAGGCTCCTCTTGGGGCTTCTGGTTTCTCTCTCAAGGTCAAATTCAGCATCTGGCCCCTTAGACCCCAACTCCTTATCTCTTTCCAACTTACACAGCTTGTCTTCCTCTCAAGTCCTAGTAGATAGTGTTCCTCCTCATGGAACATTCCCTTTTCACTCTTGGTCAGCCCTGGCAACATGACAGAATGCTTTACTCCCCGGGTACCACTGCAGTTGGGTTCGGAGAGAATGTTCTCTCCTGTTCTACGAAGGGCCACCTTCTCTTTGTAGTCTAGCTGGCAGCGAGAGGGGTGAAGGAGGAAAGCGTGCGTGGATTCCCCTTTTTTTTCTCTCTCTCTCTCTCCCTCTTGCCTATGTATCTCTGAGATGAGTTCTTACTAATATAGCCCAGCCAGGTCTTAAGCTCATGCTTCTCTTACAGGTGCCCCCCAAATGCTGAGGCTGTAGGTATGCACCACCATCCATTTTTATAAAGTCACTAGTCCATCAGGAGGGCTCCGCTCTTAGGACCTCATTTAAAATTAGGCCCCATCTCCCCAAACCTCAACCTCAGGAATAAGAACTTCAGCATGTGGATTTCAGAGGGACATAAATGTGCAGTCCTGAACAGCCCCCCACCTTTATTTACTTGGCTAACTCCTTTTCCCCAGAGCCTGCCCCAATACCCCAAGGCTGAGCTTCCCAAGCATCATGCTAACCCTGCTTCTCACTACAGCAGGGGTATGGGGGATTCTTGCTTCCTCAGCAGATGTCCTGGACCGCCCAGAGAACAATCCTCTAACCTCAGATCTGCTGTTGTCTTTCAGGTCCCCCAGGACCCAAAGGCGATCAGGGGGATGAAGGGAAGGAAGGCAAGCCAGGTATTCCCGGACTTCCTGGACTTCGAGGTAATTGGGTACCCTGGGAAGGACCTGGGCAAGACCTTCAAGTCCATCCTTGTCATCCTCACTGGTGTGCATGTGGACTTCAGCTGCTCTGTTGCACCGAGTGGCTAAGAAATTGTCAGAATGACAACAGGAGAGAAAAAATGTCTTTTCTTAAGAAGCCCCAGGATGTGAAAGGATGGTGCACTAGCCATGCCCCACTCAACAGAGAGGGTCTGTGTTACTAGGCATATAAGTAACGACCTACAGACTTTGTGTCTGGCAGGAAGAGCACTTTAGAACCTTCTAGAGAGATTGCGTACTTCTCAGATGCAACATCTCAGTTACTGTCAAATGTCACATATGAGCATGTCCCTTCCCGAGTTTGTGTTACATGCAACACTTTTCCTGGCAGCATAGTCTTCAAAATGATGCAAGAAAAGAAAACTCAGGAAGCAAGGTGTCTAGTTGTTTGTTTAGGAATTATTCTGCTAACGGAAGGAAAGAGGCAGGGCCAGCAAGGGGTGAACCCAGGCTGATCTCCACCCCAGCCTTCCATTCTCAGGGAGCTCCAAAGACTCATAGTAGAGGATACCCTGGGGCTTTTGAGGTGGTGGAGCCACTGTCTAATGAATTTTCTATCTAATGAATCATAGGGTGGGGTGGGAAACTCGGGGCACATCCTGCCGTGGGTTCAGAGCACTGTGGCCTTGGAGACCTGAGAAAGGAAAGAAGGACATTCTATCCACTTCTCTGACGTCCTTTCACTCTCTGGAGGCCACTGTCCTCCTCCAGCACTTGGTATTAGCCCGGGGGTGAGACGAAGAAGACAGGTTTCATGTGTCCTGGGCAGAAGCCCAAAGAGAACTAGTGTGCTCCAAGCAGGAAAGAGCAATTAGACCGTTGATTAAGAGAGAGCCACACACTGCAGAGATGATCAGATTGAGGTCAGTCCTCTGGGGGCCCTGGGCTTGGTAGAAGTGTTTGTTGTTTCTGGCTCTCCATGGTGCTATTGGGGCAGGTCATGGCTGTGAGGTCTGGTGGCGGAGCCTGGAGCCCGGGGCCTGATGAGTGACAGGCTACATGACCATTGATGGGCTTACCGATGTTGCCCTCTACAACCTCCATGACTCTGTTGTTTGTAGAAGGGAAGGGGTCTCTTTACCAAGTCTTTACATAAACTGAGATACTATTTCACATCCCTCCCCCAGTCACTAATGCCATCCTCATGCCCATCCCTAAGGATCAGACATGCCCTCTGCCCATATCACGCGAAGCTGAGCAGCCATGAGCTTTCAGTCCGGGAAGAACCTAAGCTCAGCCCAACTTTCTGTGCTCCCTGGGGCAGAGTCTTAACCTGCCGGGACCCTCATTTCCTAGTTTGTAGCACAGCTGGAATCATATCTGCATGTGTGTCATGAGGCTTCAAGCAGATCCTTAGTGCCAACACACAGAAAGAACTTCAATTAATGTTTGCTGAGCCTAAAGCCCCAGCAAGTCTCTGGGGAAAGATTCATCTGAATGGGTATCACTATGGCTTGCAATCATGAGCTTTTTGGAGGTGAGGTGCTCTGAGAGCAGGTAAGGACCATGCACCAGGGAAGCTCTGTGCTGGTCTACCAGGTAGATATTCCTGCAACACCGGCAGAAGCAAAGGTAGCAAAATGCCCACTGATGGTGATCATCAAACCAGACAATGACTTCTAACGACTCTTCCTATTCCAAATCTGCAATTCCATCCTGTCTTTTCTCTCCCCAGGTCTGCCAGGGGAGAGAGGTACTCCAGGACTGCCTGGTCCCAAGGGTGATGATGGGAAGCTGGGGGCCACGGGACCAATGGGCATGCGTGGGTTCAAAGGTAATCATGCAGCTTGGTACACCCTGGGGTGCTTCCCACTACCATTTCCCCAGCAACATAGGAGCGGGAGAGTGGGTGGAACAAAGTCAAATCCTGCCTCTGCCACCCAGAGGAGTCATGTTAAACAAGTGACTTTATCTTGAAAAGTTTCAGTTTCATCCGAGGATGGAGATTCCTGTGTTGGCCATATTCCATGGGCCCGTCAGGAAGGAATGTGTGTGTGTGAGTGAGGGGGGGGGAGATGCTGTGCAAGCCCTAAAATCTTTGGGAAGAATGCATGTGTTGCAATTAGTCTGCATGTTTGTTGATAAATCACCATCAAACAGCTTAAGGGAACAAGGGATTTATTTTCTTACAATAGACTGGTTACAGTTCCTTGTCCAGCTCTGCAGGAGCACTCACACCAACACCAGGGCTGAAGGAACTGGCCACACCATCTCTACATAATGGCTAAGAGAGGGACGATCCTTACTGCCAGACTGGCATGTCTGGCCAAGTGTACACAAAGATGCCAACTTTCTCAACCAGCTCTCTATATTTTATTCCAGGGCCTCGTCCCACACACCATGGGCTGCGCCTTCCCCATTAGCTAGACAATCTCCTGCAGGTTTGCTCTGGGTTTAACACATCCACTGATTCTCTACAAATATGCCCAGAGCTCAAATCCCAGATTTGCAGCTTATTTGACTTCTCGGATTCACACTGCTAATAATGCTTCTCTGATATTTTTCCCGAAGTTCATCCCCTTGTTCACTTTTACAGAAACACACTTTCAAGTAGGCCCTGCAGTTCCACTTCCACTCAGAATTGTCAGAAACATCTGCCCATAGTCACTAAGGAAGGATACGGATGTTGGATGTCATTTGCCCAGACATCCTGCTCTTCACTTGCTACCATGACCACTCAGAAAAAGTGCTGCTTATCATCCCGACTGTACATCTGGAAAAGTCTCTTGATCTTGGATTGCTGGGAAATTTTATTCTCCTCTCTGATTTGTCATTAAATAGCTGGGATTATCTTTTCTTTTACAATCCTAATTTGAAAAATGTTGATTTTGAAACAATTATAAAACCAGTGCACAGTCATTGAAAAACAACTAGACAATATATACATGTACACGGAATAAAGTAAAGAGAAAGTCTCTTCTTCAATCCATTAGCTCCCAATCCTTAGAATAACCTCTGTGAACTCTTTGGAACATCCTGCCATATAGTGCGTATTCACATGTGTAAAATTTTTGGGATTTTTTTTTCAAACCTTAGATCATGCTGGACCTTCTCTCCTGGGAATTCCTGGCTGTCTTTCTTCGTCCTCAGTGTGCAACAGTCTTTCGATGTGTACATGAAAAATCTCGAAATACAATTCCCTGGTCATTTCAATGCCCATAATATGATATCAGATATTCCTGCTTCTTTGTAGAGTGAGGTGCTAGCTAGGAGACGTGCCTGGGAAGGAAATTCCACCATTTCCCTAAACCCGCTCTCAGATTTTATAGTAGAGAGCAGCCATCTGTCTCCCCGTTTAACTGAGCCTCAGCCCCCTTCCTCTCCCTGAGCTCATGGGAATGAACTTGAATGTGAATTTCTAAAACCCTGACTCTAATAGCAAACCTTTGCTTTGGCTTCACGTGCTTGTACCATGTGTTCTTTGGGGCCATGTGATAGATGGACTGTACAGGGCTTTCATCAGGAGGCAATGAGACTTTCCCAGGTGGACGCCTCTGCTTTCCCAAGGTGGCCAGAGGGGATATAATCATCTTTTCTCTACTCTGCTCTCTAGTTGTTTCTGGCTCCCATCTGGAGATTTCTCTAGTCTTGGGTTAGTATGTCTATAGATAGCTTTTTATCAATAAATACACTCATTTCCATTCCTCATGCCATTTTGTCTCCTGTTTCAGGCGATCGAGGCCCAAAGGGAGAAAAAGGAGAGCGGGGAGACCGAGGAGGGGATCCAGGTAAGGAAGGACTGAGTGCTGAAAGGGCATAGACGGAGCCTCAAAAGGTCAGAGGTCACAGGCTGGAGCTATGTGGTTGGGTTTTGGTGTCAAGAAGCCTCCTTCCTTTTCTTTGGGCACACAGGTGCAGCAAGAGGTACGTACCAACAGGGGCATGGCTCTTCTTCTGGAGATAATGCCACCCTGGGGTGGGGTGGATGGATCTAGAGCTCCTTCCCAGATGTCTTTCTAGCCATCTTTGTACAGTCTCACAACACTCATTTTACCGTCTCTAAGAGTCCTGGCCTCCTGAGCTGAGTTGAGATTTAACCAGATAGGTCCATATGAAGTGCTGTGGCAGAGCCCAGATGCCAGATGGAGGAGTCAAGCAGCAGTCGTTATTATTACTCCACGTCCCACACCACTGCAGACACCCTTGCTAAAATCACGGGGAAATGCTTGCTAAAACTCAGCTGCTGCTGACTTTATGAAATCTTTTCCATTTCCTTCTTGGCTGCTAATGGACACCTGAGATTGGAGACATTGCTGCATGGTGGACCAGCCAGTGTGCAGGGTGTCTCAGTCTAAGTGTCTCTGACATGGTCCTTTTAAAGAAAAGGGAGCTGGATGATCTAGTCAGACCATTATCCCCCACACACTTCATGTGTGTGCGTATGTATGTGTGCATGTGCATGTATGTGTAGAGCTACGTATAGACTCAGAGAGATTGCCAAGGAGAATGCATAATGTTTCCTAGCCAAGTTTCAGGCAAAACCAGACTCACTGACACATGTCACCATTGACTTTGAAGTGTGGCTGTGCCTGATGGTGCAAGGTTAGAACTTCTAAGGGTACCCCCATGTCAGGCTTCACTTTGAGACACCTAGCCTGAGCAAAGCACATGTGGCTAGCTTGTCTTATGCACACTAGGAGACAAGAGTCAGTACAGGAGTCCAAGCTGAACTAAAACTGGGATCTCCCCCAAAGGGTGGAGTGCTAAATGTGGTTTTTAGGGTAGTACTCTCCTGCTTTGGGTGTTGAGTGTTTCTGAGTGAATACTGACTGCCAAGGTAGCTGAGAAAGATTGGATTGTGGTATTTAACTTTGAGAAATAAACAAGTCCCACCAGGTTGGGCAGGAAGGGAGAGACTGTGTGGAAAGATGACCTTTGAGAATGAGATCAGAAACCTTGTCTAACATACCACAGGGGTCCCGTCAGAAACTTTCTGGTAACTGTTCTTTTAGTCAACTTGAGAGCCAACACAAGGTGTAGAAAGAGGTCAAAGCGACCATGATTGCTAGTTACTTGGTTTCTGTAGGCTAAGCCATTTGATCCCTGAGACCCGGCACAGTATCAGGGAGGTAGGAGCCAGAGCCTGTTGGGGTTTCACAAGAGACAGGTGGGAGGCTGGAGGAGGGCACCCATGCACTTGCCCCTGTAGCCTACTGACTGCCCAGGCCGGGAGCTGACAATAGCTCTGAACATTTCTCCCCAGAGGACCCAAGCTTCTTTCCTGCCTTGAGTAAACTATACCCTGACTGGAGTCCAGGACTCGAATCCAAAGCTCAAACCCAGAGTTTTCACAAAGCTCTGAGCTTTTCATTCCAATGAATGATCTCCCTGATCCACTAAGCTGAAGGTGAGGGTGCTCAGCAGACAGGAAGCTCTTCAGAGAAAGAGAAAAAAAAAAGCATTTGAGAGGCACAAAAGGCTTTCAGTACCATGAAAATGGAAGGCCAGCGTTCACCTACCTCCAACCCTTCCCCTAGCAGAGCTGGACACTGAAGCCTGACTTCCTCATTCTTGGGTGGTGGGACATTGGATGGTTGGGTCTTAGGTGGTGGGGTGTGGGGTGATGGGGCTGGGTCCTGCAAATCCCCAGCAAGGCCTCCTCACTGCTAGCTGTAGATGCCAATGGAGGAGGCGGAGGGAACTTTGGACTCAGTTCAGAGCTGAGATCTGTTCCCCCCCCGCCCCAGGTCACCTTCCCATGGCCTTGGCTTCCTAGGCCACCTCTGACCATACCACACCCAAGCTATAGTCAGGCTCCTGCTGTGTTTCTAGGACCCTCCTGTCCCTGAGGTGTGAGCTATGTCCCTGAGACTCTGTCTCTGAAGGGAGAGAGGCCCACAGCTCATCTTTCAGTGAGTGTGGAAATTCTGACCAACCCATGTCCACTTCTGGGACTCTCTTAGTCATGCCTCGGGTCCTGGGCAGCCTGGCTATAGGATGGTCAAGGCAGGAAGGAGACCTCAGCCCTACAGGGCTGCTAAAGCCTGAGTCTACAACAGGCTGGGCTCTGGCAACCTGCCTGTGCTCAAGGTCTGAAACCTTCACCATCTACCTCCAGGGTCCACCTGCAGCTGGGGCTGTCACAGGCCTCCAGACAGAAACACCGTGGATGCCCCTCAGTGGAAGTGGCCACTGGAGATTTGCCTTTGAGGAAAGTTTAGACAGAGCCTATAGGAACAGTTCCCAGAGTCAGTATCCAAATATTTTCAGAACAAAGCTCTTGCCAGTGTTTACCCACGTTGTAATCTGGAGTCATGGGATTTTAGGGTCTGGATGGGTTTCAGATCAGTTCTTGTCCCTCTATCAACCTCATCCTTTCAGTGCACTGAACAGGGAGATGGAGGGATCCCAGGGTTAGCCTGCTGAGAGCAGAGCCAAATCAGGTCTAGAATCCAGACCTCTCGATGTCTGTTTCATGAGAAGTAAAGAGGTTTTTGTTGTGTTGTGTTGTGTTGTGTTTTGTTTTTCAAAGGCCAGGGTGACATCAATCATCCATTACATATTTGGTTTTTGGAAGTTTGGCCAGTGTGGGGGGAGAGAGTTCTGTACACACGTCTCGAGAAAGGCATTTGTTTTACCCTGGTACATACGGTCCATTTTCAAGAAAAATAAATAGTATTTTTTTGGAGCAAGGGAGTTGGTAAAGTTTAGTTTAAGTCCCGGGGCATGAATTTCAAGCAGGATATAAGTTCAAATTGTTTAAAAAACTTTTCTCAATTTGGTTTTACTTAAGAAAAAAAAAAGAAGCAGTTCAACAGAGGGGTGAATTCTAAGCCAGTGGTTGTTGGTGGTTATCTCTGGAATCTCAGGCAAATTTTTTTTTAGTATGTGTGTGTGTGTGCATGTGTGTGTGTCAGAGAACACTGTGTGTCCCTGTAGAGGACCAAGGGTGACTTTGGGAATCATCCTGGATTGCTTCTACCTCCTTCTTGCTTCACTCTGGGATTTCCCAGGCCAAATGTTCAGGCTTCTGCCATTTCTACCTGGTGTTTTTATGTGGGATCCAAATTCAGGACTTTCTGCTTTCAGAGACAGAGACATAACCCCTGAGCCATCTCTCCGGCCCTCAGGCAGTTTTTGAAAGGTTTAACACTTTTCAAGTGTTTCGGGCATTTAGGAAAGTTTGGGAGCCTGAATCCTAGTTGAGGGGGCAGCATGCAGTGTTAAGTTGAAGAAGAATAATCAGGGGAAGGGCTTCTAGATAGTTTTCCCAATGGCTGCCAAGATGTTATCCTCTCTGTTTAAAATAAAAGAAGGAAAGAGAAGGATGTAGAAAGATTGAAGTACGTGGAATCCCTTCCTCCCATCCCTGGGCTCTGGAGAACTTGCTAAGGATAATGTCACACCAAACGATTGCCATATTTCAGGCGTAAAGAGATACAGCAACTGCACCCTTAATGAATAACTTATATTTCCTCATTAACCACATATAACCTTCATCTCTTGCACAGTAAATACTCTATGTCCATTTACCCTGAATGTTGCTGATAAAGTCATGACCAAATGGCTTAAAGGGGAATAAGAAGTTTTATTCTTTCTTATGATTGTCTTAGTCCAGCTTGCCAGGAGAGCCCACAGCAACATCAGGGGCCAAAGGAACTTTCCATACACCATATCCATTGCTGTGAGAGGAACAATCTTCCCTTGTCAGCTCAGCATGTCTAGCCAACTCCCTGAACCGCCCCCCATCTTCTCACCCACCTAAAGGAAAGTCCCATCCCCCACATGCTGGAGCCTTTCTCATCAACTAGACAATCTCCTGCAGGCTTGCTCAGGGCTTAACTAGCTACTAATTCTCCACAACTGTGACCAGAGCTTGAGCCTTCAACTATCAAGGTGATCTCTGTATCTAACTATGACACTCTGGGAACAATGTTTTAAGAGCAAACCCCACTTCTAAGGAATAAGGTATCTTACTGGCTATTAAACATGAGCTTCAGTGGAGAGGGAAAGGAGAGTATTTCCAACCCCTTTTCTATTTCCACATTACTCTTGTGTTTACATCTGCCAAGTGATGACTAGACACTGTTAGGACAAGAAGAATGAATGAAGAATGAATGAATAGATAAAGTATGGGCAGAGGACTGGAGAGATGGCTCAGGTGTTAAGACTCTGTCTCTGCAAGCAGAAGGACCTGAGTTCAGATCCCAAACCCATGTACAAACACTAGGCAGATGTAGCAGTGGCCTGTACTTTTGGTTCTTGTGAGCGGAGCTTGGGGGATGTTAAAGCAAAGCATAAAGGAGGTAGAAACGATCCAGGATGACTACTAAAGTCACCTTTGACCCTTCATAGGGACACACAGTGCCCTCTGATATGCACAAACACACACACACACACACACACACACACACACACACACACACACACCCTGGAATGAACATGTGAGTGAATAGGCACTGTAGACACATGTGATGACCGTCTGCTCAGTCAACCTGTACGACCAGGGCATGAGGACAGAAAGCCTGCCTGGGAGACAGAACCTGCCCTTTGCAAGTCTGCTCAACCCTGGCTCAGAGCCACAGAGGCAAATGAGGGTAGCCACGGTGTGGCAAAGTACAGACCAAACTTTGGAGAGAACAAGCATCCCAACAAGTAGGAGAATTGCTAAGTAAAGAATTAGCACCCCCCTCTAATCAGGATAGACAAGTGGCTCGGGAAAACCCAAGCTGAACCACAGACGGCATTGCTGCAGAAGGATTGGTATGGAACACAGGGCCAGACAGACCTTCCTCTGCCAGCCTCTGCAGGCGAGCCAGTCTCCATGCACAGCCATGTGCTCAGTCACCTGGCAGCTCTTCAGTCCTGTTCTTTGGACGTTTGTGGATCCCTCCTTACATAAGCATGAGTGATTGAATCATTGGCCATGGATGACTGAAGGCAACATCCACTCCCCCCCTCCGCCCCCAATGAAAGGGCAGCTAAACATTCCAGGTGTCTCATCACATGATTGCTTCGCCTGCAAACAGTGCCCCATCTAAGTGTTTAGTACTCATTCGAGCATGGTTGGAAGGGTTTACTGTGACCAACAAAGAGTTTTAGGTACTACTTCAGGATCCAAAAACAAAAGACAAGTATAACAGAAGACACTCCTCTTTCTCTCTCTCTTGACCCTTAAGGAGTTATGTGAGTATTAAGGACGTTGGCCAAGAGTCATAGATGAAGATCTTGTGTGTGTGTATGTGTGTGTGTGTGTGTGTGTGTGTGTGTGTGTGTTATTTGCTTATTTTGTTATCAGTGATACTATGTGTGGTACATAGGTGTGCGCACATCTATACGCAGGAGGTATGTGCACCTATGTATGTCTATGTGGAGGCCAGAGATTGACGTTAGGGTGTCTTTTTCAATTGCTGCCCACTTTGGTTTTTAATAGAGGGTCTGTTATTGAACCTGGTGCTCATCAACTGACTAGAGTAGCTGGTGAGAGAACCCCCAGGACTTGACCATCTCTGCCCCTCCTTTTCCCGTGGCAGGAGTTACAGACATGAGCTTTTCACATGGGCACCGGTGATCCAAACTTAAGCCCTCAAGTCTGCACTGCCAACCCTTTGCCCACTGAGCCATATTTCTTATTATACCACAATGTCACACTAGCAAATCTGAGTTCCAAGTGTCATTCTGACCCAACAGCTGTGTGGCCCCAAGGCCAGTCCCTCAGCCTCCTTGGCCACGTTTCCCTCTCTTTTTCCTTCTTGTTCTGTGTAGAGATGGGATCTGGCTTCTCAGACATGCTAGCTTGCCAGGATCTAACTTAAGCCTTCCAAACACAAATCCAGTGGCTCTTCCTGAAAGTGTCTAGTGACTCCTTCCACGGACCTTTTCAGTTGCTGTGTGCAAATTGAATCCATGCCATGCTTGACTTGATGGCTTCACATCCATCCAAGAGTGCATAGAGCATTAAAGACCTGGCCTAGCTCTTTAAGAAGCTGCTCCAACCAATGAGGGCATTGGAGATGGGTAGGCACTACATGAGAGGCAGCAACAGCTGAGCTCATCACTTGACATCCATCTCTCTTCTGCTTATTGAGGATTGAACCCAGGACTAGATAAGGCCTCTACTATGGCTACCTTCTGTTTTAAATTTTCTCTTGAACTAGGGTCTCAGCGAGTTGCTCAGGCTGGATTAGAAGTCACTGTGCAGTCCAGGTAGACCTTCAACTTTCAATCCTCCTGCCTAGCTAGGATTACAGACCTGCATCCCACGTCTTGCTTTGTCCCTTGTGAAGGATAGTCTCTCCATCCTTGGCCAGCTGCAGAAAGACAAGGACCAGGCCCTGCGCCCAGGCAAGGAAGAAATGCTCAGGCCAAGAAAGAGTAACGGCCCCTTTGGGAACAGTTCTAAGAAACTGTTAACAGACTGGTGATATTTGTGTTCCGAACACACGCTAAGTGAGAGCAGGGTCAAGGGCCGGTGCCTGAGAAGAGCTGCTAGTTGGAAAAAAAATAAACAAGGGAAGGTTTGGCATTCATGGTAAGGGTTAGTGGCCAGGTGTGAAGGCAGGACTTGGGAGAGTTGGCCATTTTGAGCTACCTTAAGGGATTCAAATCTGCTAGTTGAGTTAAGCAGTTTATTGTCTCAGGTCTTATGTTTCCCATGGGGAATGAACAAGGCCGGCCTGCTGCAGGCATGTCCCCCACTTGGAGCCTGGAGGCAGCTCTCTTGGCACTGGCAGACCAGTGAGATTTGTCCCCACACACACCCCACCCTCGTGAGAAAACTCCCCATAAGACAGACCTCACAGTGAAGGGAACAGAAAAGCAAGCGCTTGAATCTGCTAAAGAACTGACGTTCGAGTGGCTGATGTGGGTTTTATACAAATCAACTCTTTAGTTGAGGCGAAGTTAAGATGTGTCTGAAAGCTACAAATGGTTGAACTGTTTATTTAGAAGATGTTTCAAATAAACATTGGAACCATTCTCAGTCCTTGGGACCCAGAGTTCTCTCTTCCCTTGTGATGCTGGGTGGTAAAGCAAGATGTGAGCGCTACAGATGAAGCCGTAGGTGGGGGGCAGAGATGGGAGTGGGGGCTGAGAGTGGCAACAGCGTGCCATCCCAGCTCTGTGCCCCCTCCTGGTCTTGGATGTGGAAGACACCCTAGAAGATGCTTGGGACCTGTTTCAGATGCCTCCCCCATGGCTGGCAACCAGCCTCTTCTCTTCAAGGCGCTTGCTGTTTGTAAGGGTTAGAAACAGGAGAAGGGCGAGGAGAGGCCCTCCAGGGAGGTCTTGTGAGTACTGTGGTCGAGGGGCTGCATGTTGGCTTCCTCGCTGACTCAGGGCTGGGGGGGGTCACTTGCTAGCATGCGCTCCTCCCTTGGGATCAAGTCAAGTCTCACACCATGGAGACCTGACCACCCCAGCCACTGAGCTCTAGAATATTTCTTCTTTCCTTCAGGATGCAGAAGGTACTGAAAGGGTATGTCTTGGCCTGGGGTGGAGGGTGGGGCAGTGATAGCACTGGTACTAAGCTACAGAAGGTACTGAGAGGATATGTCCTCATCCAGGGAGGGGGGGGCATGTTAGTACTGGTACTAAGCTACAGAAGGTACTGAGAGGGTATCTCCTCGTCCACCGTGGGGGGGCAGTGTTAGTACTGGTACTAAGCTACAGAAGGTACTGAGAGGGTGTGTCCTCATCCAGGGTGGGGGTCAGTGTTAGTACTGGTACTAAGCTTTCATTCCTTAAGCAGTTCCTCTTGGAGAGGTGAAACGGATGCAGGAGCCAAAGTGCAGAGGGAGAAAGCCCCTCCCAAGGCCTGGCAATCGAGCAATGGATCCGAGCAATGGATCCGTACAGCCTTTGCCAGGGAAGCCTTAGAAATCTCGGCGCCTGGGGCTGGCGCCTGTGGCTCAGGGGTTAAGCCTCTGCCTTGCAGGCAGGAGGTCCTGAGTTCGGATCCTAGACCCCACGTATAGATGCCAGGTGGAAGCAGGGGCAGCCTGCGTTTCTGGTCCTGGTAGGGCTGAGCCTGTGAATCCCAGAGCAGAGTAAACAGAGGAGATGGAGGCATCCATGGTGGTTCCCGAATTCGTCTGTGGTTCTACATACACACACACACACACACACATACACACCACACACATACACACTGCACACACACACAATTGAATAAATAAGACATAATAACAAAAAAAAGAAAAAAAAAAAAGAAATCTCGGCGCCTGTCCTGGGGGAAAGGGGACGAGTAAGGAGAGTCAGGACTGCTGACATGAAAGTCAGCACCACTGTGTTTCCTGGTTTTCCAGGGTTTCCTTCTCACTCTAAATGCCTATTGGTTCCGGCCCCTTGGCGCCCTTTGAAAGGCCAAGGACAAAGGAAAGAGAAGACTCACCTGCCCACCCAGCCATCCAGTATATTCCTACAAATGCCTCTGTGAGCCGCTTCAGGGCTGTGATGGGGGTGAGCTCTCAGCTTTGAACCACACGGGGAAAGCGCCTCATTTACTATTTGGTTAGACAAGTGTTTATTGAACAACTACTGGGGGTCAGGGCGTCAGGCAGCCAGCCATCGTCAGAGAATATGTGCCCAGTTCCCAAGGACTCTGCAGCCAAGTTGGGGTGATGAAGGAGTGAGTCAGCATTTCAAAGGGCAATGCAGGAATCTGGGGAGATGGATCACCCTGTAAAGGGCTGGCCACCAAAGCTTGAGCACCTAAGTTTGAATCCCTAGCACCCGAGTAGAGAGCCAGGCATGACGCGCACTTGTAATCCCAGCGCGGGACACCTACAGAGTCGGTGGACTCATGGTTGGGGAGGTCTTCGCAGACAAAGCCACCCCCATGTGCCTCACATGCTGACCACTGGCAAGTCTAGCCCGGTTGGTGAGCTTCAGGTTCAGAATGAGAATCTGTCTCAAACAACAAGGTGAAGGAGCCAGCCAGAGAGCTCAGCGCGGAAGGTACCTGCCTGCAAACATGGCGACCTGAGTTTGATCTCAAAGGCAACATGGTGGAAGGAAAGAACTGACTTCTGAAAGTCATCCTCTGGTCTCCACCCACATGCCATGGCATGTGTGTGCACTCCTTCTCCCTCTGCACCCCCCCCCACTTTCTTTCTCTCTGAAATAAAATAGCAAAATAACAAATGGAGAGCAATAGAGGAAGATACTCAGCTAGACACACACACACACACACACACACACACACACACACACACACGTACACATGCATATGCAACACAAACGATAAAATTTAAGAGTTAGTATAGTCAATTTCAGTTACATCTTCTACCTAGCAACATCCAGGGCGTCATAGTGTGACTCAACCAGAGACGTGGCACAGAAGAGATCCAGACATGGTCACTTGCTCAGGTGACCAGAGAAAGCCCTTTCCCTCCACTGAATCTCTGCTTCCCGGCTTGTAAGTGGAATCTTATCCTGCTACACACACCCCTCAGAGGGGAACTGCCAAGGTCAGGTGGGAACACCTAATAAATACCCCAAAGAGTTACAAGTCCCCCATTAGGATGAGAACAGCACACTCACAGGTCAGATCAGAGTCTGGTTTCCAGGGGAGCCTATCCCCCCCCCAAAAAAGCTTTCTTTTGCTTGGGGGACGGCTCCTGTCCTTGCATCTGGATCACATTTCCTGTTGAGAAGTGTCACCCTAGCCTGGGGGTGGGGTGGGGCTCCAGGCCAGCTCAGGGCATGAGGAGTTCTTTCTTTATAAGAGAATGAAAGTTCAGCTTCCTTAATGGGCAGATGGTCCAAATTATCCCTGGGGCCCCCGCGCCGCAGCTGCAGAAACTGCAGAGCCGATTTTCCCAACCCCATGTGTTTATTTCTATTCCCCGCAACCTCCTTTCTTCCTTCTTATTTTGCTTTGGCAAAAGGGGACTGCGAAACAGGAAAAACAAACACCAAGGGCCCTCCCCCAACCCGCTTTCCTCCCATCCAGTCTGAGCTTGGGCTCTGCTTTTCCAGGCAGAAGGGGTGTTCTCTGGACCCGGGACCCTCTGACGCACAACCGAGCAGGTTCTGGATTGCTCAGTGATCTATTCGGTCCCTAGAGCCCCACAGAGTGGTCTGAGTCCGATCTGCCCATCTGTTCACCTACTTCATCATTCGGAACAATTTATTGAGCTCTGAGGGTTATCAGTGATGTAGGTGTGGACTTGAATCCAGAGGGCACCAGCTAAGATGTCTAGATTCTTGTGTTCAGGAACAAAGAACTGGAAGAGTGACATGGAGATAGTGATAGAAAGAGACCATTTATTAAGGAAGAGAAAATGAAGAGAAGGGCACTCCTAAGAATGGAAGTGAGGGGCGGGCAATATAGCTCAATGCTTGTAAACATGGCAACCAGAGTTTGATCCCCAGAAGCCCACATAACAGAAGGAAAGACTTCTAACTTCTACCAGTGTGCCATGACACGCATACATCTCTCTTTCTCTCTCTCTCTCTCTCTCCATTTTAAAGTTTACTTATTTATTTATTTATTGTGTGTGTAAGAGAAACAGAGACAGAGAGAGAGAGAGCACTTTATGTCTCTATGGAAGCTTCAGGAATTACCCTAGATTGCTTCTACCTCCTTTTTGCTTCACTCTGGGATTTCCCAGGCTCTGCCCACCATGACCAAAAGTGCAGCCCTCCCTCACCCCCTTCCCACATGGGACCTGAGACTTTCTGCTTGCAAAGGCAGTTTAACTCCTGAGCCATCTCTTCGAACTCTTTTTCTTAAAGAAATAGAAATGGATTAGAAAGCTGGGGGGCACTCAAAAGCCTGGTTCCCCCCCATGACCCTTCATAGTTCATTCACATTGTCCCTCCTGCCTTCTCGGAGCAGGACTTTTCTCCATTCTTTCCCTCCCCTAAGCAGGGTGGGATGGGTTTCCAGTCTTTCTGCCAACAGGCTTTCGTGCTGTCTTGACCCTCCTTCTCCATGCTGTGCCATCCTGACGCACCAGGGTCTCTCTGTACCAGTGAAGACGTAACCATCTGAATGACTGAATGACATAATGTTGGGGAGGGCAGTACACAAAGACCAGGAGAGAAAGCAGCAGTGCACTACTTCAGAGGTGGGATCGTGGTCAGAGTGCATGAAGACCACTAACTAGCAAACTGTTCAGAAAGACCCCAGACTGCTCAAAACTACCCCTGCAGTTGGTTCCTAGACACGGTCAGGACTGAGGAGCATAGCTTTAATTTCTGAGACTTGCTCAGGACAGGAAGTACTTCGGACCCCACAGTGCCATCAGGAAATAGATGAAATGCATCTTATGTTTGGAGAGTGTTGTTACTAGATGTTGGCCTGAGAATCACACTGTGCTTGGAAAAGGGCAGGTCCATGTAGCAGCTGCATGACCCCAGGCAAATTACTGGACTGTGCTGGGCCTATTTTTTCTTTGGTTAAATGAGAGCTACAATAGCTAACCCACAGCACTACTGGGAAGAACCGGAAGATGTGTGTGTGTGTGTGTGTGTGTGTGTGTGTGTGTGTGTGTGTATAAGACAGACGGATCCTAGAGTTTCCTTTTCTGGGGATCTCTCCCTGGAGAGTGGCCAGAACTAGACTTTGCTGTAGCTAGGCTTGGACACAGTTCTGAGCCAGGTGTGGACAAGCTCCAGGTTACCTAATTGGTCCTTCCAGATCTGCTAAGGGGCCCACATGATGAAGTGACTTACTTAGTCATGCTGAGAGCAGAAAGATTTCCACGTTTCCCCCAGTCAAAGCCAAAAACTGGGACTGACGAGAAAGTTCAGTGGGTAAAAGTTGTCTGGTTGGAAAAACCTGACCTGTCTGAGTTTGAACCCCAGAACCCACATGGTGGAAGTAGAGAAACAACTTCTGAAATTAACTTCTGACCTCCAGAAGCACACCATGGCACACACATGCACCTTCTATCTGATAGATAGATAGATAGATAGATAGATAGATAGATAGATAGATAGATAGATAGATCATACTTTGGATATATCCATGTTATATATTTCAAAGGCACAAAACCTGAGTCATGGGATATATATGGTAAGAATCTTTGGATGAAGAAATAAGAGAGACATTCAGAGGTGCCGTACATCCTATATGAAACCGGCTGTGGCTTAGAAGTCATGGGATGTATTCCCAGAAGTAGCCCCCAGAGGCAAGATGAGCATCTGTCAATCATGGGAATTGGGGGCTCAGGGGCTGAGTCTGAAGCAGAGAGAGGGCTCAGATCCAAGACTGCTTCCTACTCTGGAGCTCAGGGATCCAAAGCGAGGAACTCGGGTCCAGACCCAGCCTGCTTTGCCTGGGACCTTGCTTTTCTGACACACATATTTTACAAGACAACAAGAGCAAAGCATCGCTTGCCTTCATACAAGAATTCCCAACATGCTGGATTTACAAGAGACGCATTAGGCACCTAGGAATGGTCTCAGTCCGTGTGTGGAATTCCCAGATCATTCCAGAGCTGCCTTGGCTTAACGAATCGTATCTAGTTTGCATTAGCGTGCAGAAAGTTGCTGACAGCAAGAGCTAGCCAGATGCCACTTCTCCCTTCCTCCTCCAGCATGCTAAGGAGCCAGGAACCGTGTGCCTGGGAGACTAGAGGAAGGAAGAAGGAGGCTGATCCAATTGGAGGAGTAAGACTCTCTATTCTCTGATCCTGTGCGGTATAATCCTCGCCAGCAGCCTCTCAAACATCACATTGCTGTTAGGGCTACTGGGGCACAGGCTGTCCTCAGTAGCGCAGTGAGACAGGCCGTACATCAGCCAGAATGGGCGCTCACAGCAGTGGGAGCCCACAGTGTATAGATCCCAGGGACTTCCCGTTGCTCCCAGCACCACCACTGTGCCCACAAGCATTGGCCGGTGGTGGAGTTAGCCTTCTAACCCTGCTGCACCAGGTCATAGCAGGGGACCTGCTAGATTCTGTCCAGATCTAGGCCCGCTAGGGTGCACAAGAGTCACGGGACAGTTCAGCCCTCTGACAGCCATGGCCTTTCCAAGCGCAGTCTTCACAGTGGGAATAAGGACCAGAGACTCATCTAGGTCACTTCGAGTAATGGGGCACTGTGGGTGCCTCGGGTCAGTCATACCAGTGGGCCTTGCAGAGCATGGACATCAGAGGGTCATAGGAACCTAAGGTTGCTCGGGGGGGCCTCGGCTATTCAGGTCACTCTAGTGTCTTGTCTCAGACAAGGCCCAGCGATGTCACAGCCCCTTCTTCTCAGCCACTTGGCTTCCAGCTCAGCTCAGTTCTGCCTTCTGCTCGAAATCTTGAGAGAATGTGTGGTTCTGGAATCTTTACCACAGTGGTTTGGACAGAACTTCTGAGCCCAACCAATCCTTTTGGGCCTTACCCACAAATAAGGAAGCAACATGGGCTGTGGATACAGCTTAATCTATCAACTTGTCAAATGCTATGGACTCACCATGTCTGATAACAAGCATAAAGTAGAACTAGTGAAAGGGTCAAGGACAGATTTAAGCAGCAATAGCTATTGCTATAGAGAAAAGAATAGGGCTAGAGAGATGGCTAAGATTTAAGCCTCTGCCTTGCAAGCAGAAGGTTCCGAATTCAGATCTCAGATCCCATGTAAAAATGCCAAGAGGAACTGACAGTGGTCTACACCTCTGGTCCTGGAAGGTAGAACCTGGGAAATCCCAGAGCAAAACATGGAGGAGGAAATGCAGTCCAGAGTGATTTCCAAAGTCAACCTTAGGTCTCCATTGGCATACACAGTTCTCTCTCTCTCTCTCTCTCTCTCTCTCTCTCATACACACACACACACACACACACACACACACACACAAACACACACACACACTAAATAAAAATTTTAAAATTAACAAATAGAGAAAAGAATTGAGTACAGGCTGAACCCAAGATGAAAAATGGGTCAGGGTTAGGAGTGTGGGTATCAGTGGGGTCAAGGAAGTGAGGAGCTTGCATGGGAAACCCACCTGGCTTAACTAACTAGTGCTTATCAAAGTATTCAAATGTTGGGGACAGCGATCCTGTCCTCCAGAGATCAGAGAGAATGAAGGACTCTAGGAGAGATGAGGGCATAGACAGAGCATTGGCCCGAGGGTTAGGTATGCTTCAGTCCCAGCTCTTCCTGTCAATGAGGGGTGACCTTGAGCAAGTCACACTGCCTTTCTGAGCCTCTGCTCCCTCATACATGTTACATGAACACTTCTGACATCATCTCCAAGTCCCTGCCAGCTGGTGAATTTGATGCTTCTCTGTCATTGGTGATGATGGAAAAGCCCAAAGATTGTGTCACAGTTAACTAAAATAGCTCCACACAATATGTTAAGAGACGTCTGATATTCTCAGGATATGCAGGATTTTCTGGTCCAGATCCATGGCTCTTTCATAGCTTCACCCCGCCCCATGTGTCCCATTCTTTCTCTCTCTTTGCTGGAGGAGCAGGTCGGGTGTGGGAACAGGGTTTGTTGCAGGAAGGTGGGTGAGCACTGGAGGGTTGCAGCCTGGGGATGGGCAAGGTCAGTTCAGCAGGGTACAGGAGGTGGGTTCTATGGGTAGAAGGCAAAGTTAGAACCACTGACCCTCCAGAAAGCCTGTAAGGGAAACAACAGGCCCTTTGCACTGGAAGCACAACAAGGAGGCCCTGCAGCTGGAAGAGGCCGCTGTCCTGCCTCGGTTTACCCATCATTTTGCTCCAAGCTGCTGTGCTTCTGGGCTGAACTTTGGAACAAGAAGACTCTTCTCTGTATAATAGAAGAAATCCACCCAAAGGTGTTAGGGAGTCAGTGATTCCCAGCCCTAGGGCGGTAGGGAAAAGAGAAACGAAGACCCAGCTCTGATGGGAGCAGGGGAGAGTGGACATTACTAGAAGCTCTGCCCAACACTTGTAGACCAGAAGTTGAAACAAGCTGTCAAGTTGGAACAGCCCCCACGTGGCCTCCATGTTTAGTTACTGTGAGCAGCCATGAGATGGAAGTTGACAGTGTCGCTCCTGCACAGGGCTGGGTGGGGCCAGACTTGTACTCAGTCCTGGCCTCTCTGTGTGCGGGCTATGAGCTCATGGACAGATAGGCCACAGCCAAAGGACCCAGCACAGGAGAAAGAGCATGACAATCTCTTCATCCAGAGTGCTCACTTGCAGAATCCACACCTAATATGAACATGGCACTGGTGTCGATTTTGTTTGAGATGGATTTTTTTTCAAACTCACTGTGGAGGGATGCAGAGGAGGCCACGAGGCCAGATAGTCAGTGAAGAGGAGTCAGGAAGGGCGGCGGCTACAGTCTCTCGCTCTCCAGCTGGACCCCCTCCTGCTGCCAGATGCCAGGCAGTGTCCAGAGCTTCTCACAGTCAGGAGTCCTTGCATCTGCTTTCCCTCACTCTTGTGTTCAGAAAGATGTGGCTCCATAATTCTAAGTAGCCCCCACACCTGCGGCAACCATTCCTTGTTGGGCACAAGAGGTTGGAAACCGGGCTGCATTATTTACTTGTCTCACTGTTATGACCAAATACCTGACAAGAAGCAACTGAAGAGAGGAAAGATTTAAGAAGGGTGATGGGGGTGATGGGGGGGAGGGAGAGGAGAGCTGGGGAGATAGCTCAGGGGTTAAAGGCAGCCAGTGTCCTGCTGATCATATGGCCTCTAGTCGCATGCCTGTGCAGTCATAAAATAGTGGACAGGAAGTAAGGCCAAACCATTAAAACTTCAAGGTCCTTGCTAGTGACCCAGTTCCTCCAGTGAGGCTGCATCTCCTAAAGGTTCACTCTACTCTCTGGCTACACGTAATTTCCTGCTTGTATTTAATGGTAAAGTAGACAAAAGTGATGAATTAGGGACTAAAATACTTCCTGGGGACCTCCCTGCCTACTATACTACACAGAAAGATCACCTACCCACAGCCCTTGGCTCCCTTGACTCCCCTGTTTCCCTCCCACCATCAATATGGCTGTTGACCACCAGGTCTCAGAAGGTAGAGAGAGGTTTGGAGAGATGGTTCAGAGGTCAAGAGTCTGCCTCACAAGCAGAAGATCCTGAGTTCTGATACCAGGCCTCATGTAAAAATACTAGGCGGAAACACTAGCCTACATTTCCTGTCCCTGGTGAGTGGGGCTTGAGAAATCCCAGAGTGAAGCATAAAGGAGAAAGGGGCAATCCAGGATGATTTCTGAAGTCACCCTTGCTCCTCCATTAGGGACACATAATGCCCTGAAACACACACACACACACATGCACACACACACACACATACACACATACACACACACACACATGCACACACACACACACATACACACACACACACACACACACACACACACGCACACACACACACAATAAATAAAGTTGAAAAAAAAAAGAGAGAAGGTAGAGAGAAATCCAAATCTAGGAGTCACACCCAGAGTATTTACCCAAAGGAGTTAAAAACTTCCCTGAACCCCAAAGCCTACATATGGATGTGCATGCACAATGGCAGAGAAATAACCACAATGCCTCTCCATGGATGAACAAATTAGCAAACTGCAATATGATTATCCAAACAACAGAGTATTAATTAACCCTGAAAAAGAATGAGCTATCAAGATGTGAAGGTATGGTGTTTGCGTGGAGGGGGGGAGCTGGTTTAAATGCATATTGCTAAGGTAAATAATCAGTCTGAAAGGCTACGCGTCGCATGATCTAACTATAAGACGTCCTCGAAAAGCAACACTGTGGAGACCGTAAAAGACCATAGATTAGGGGGAAAGGAGGAAGCAGAAGATGTAACAAGGATTCTCAGGTAATCAGACCATTCTGTGGACACTGTGGTGATAGATTTGTGTCACCGTGTACTGTTCAAACCCAAGAATGTACCAAGAGCCCCCATGACTCTGGGAAATGATGGGGTAATGGAGGACAGGACTGTCACTTGCAACCATTGCTCCCTCCAGTGGGGGTGTGGAGAACAGGGAGGATGGGGTGGGGTAGAAGCCTCTGATCCCTGTAGTCGGTTTTGCCGTGAATCTAAACCACTTTCAGAAAATCAGCCAAGGAGAAGGCTAACTAACAAAGGGTAAGATCAAAGCCAGGCCAGATGGTGCACAGTTGTAATCCAGCCCTTAGGAGATCTACGTCACAGAAGAGGATCATGAGTTCAAGGCCAGCTTTGTCTACAGGAACCCCTGTCTCAAATAACCCAAAACTGCAACAAATGGCAGGACCTGACCTCTTGGCTAGGACCCCTGGCCTCTCTTCCATCCTTCCCTGCCTGGTAGAGGGTTGCGGGGGGGAGTAAGAGGGGTGGGGGGACCTGAGTGGTGTTTTGGGGTGTCCAGAGCCAGATGGTAACAGTAGCCATTCCCAGCAGGTGGTGTGGACTTTGGCATGATCCGCCTAGTGAATGGCTCAGGCCCACATGAGGGTCGCGTGGAGGTGTACCACGATCGACGCTGGGGCACTGTGTGTGACGACGGATGGGACAAGAAGGACGGGGACGTGGTATGCCGCATGCTGGGCTTCCGCGGAGCAGAGGAAGTGTACCGCACGGCTCGCTTCGGGCAAGGTAAGACCATGTCCTTGTCTGGCTCTGGGCTCCTGGATTCAAGGTGCCGCACTCACCTTCTGGCGGGCGATGGTGGCATCCAGGCTGATCCTTTCCCACCAAGATGGCAAGTGCGTTTGGTGGCCTGTGCATAGCAGCTGCCCATCATGGAGGCTCTTTGACTGTGGCAGGGAGCCAGGCTTACCTGCCAACTTGCCTTCAGCTATGGCTGTCTCGTTCTCTCAAGTAAAATGGCTGTAGGGAAACCTGGTCTTGTATATGGAGGATATGCAAGGACGAGATAGGTAGGACATGGAGTCAAGTCCTATCTCGATTCATGACCCAGGGAGTTGCTGTAGACTTAGGTACATGGACTGGCTCCAGTACCATCTGTCCAGACAGACAGAGGGAGAGTGCCTGTTCAACTCCATGCTCCCCAGACATTCTACTCAAGGATCAAGCAAGAAGGGAGCTCCAAATGACCCTGGCGCTGGTAGACAGTCCACCAAGAGAAAGTGCTTCCTCTCTACTAAAGCTCTGGGTTGGATTCCAGCCCATTTCTTTAAGGAAAGCTGCCATATTTCTTCCCCGGGGAGAAGAAGAGAGAAGGTCTGCCTTTTCCATTTTGGGCTCCTTAGGAGGAGGACTCCTAAGAAACAGGGGTAAAACCTTTATGGAAAAAGACATCACAAACTCTTTTTTAAGAGTCTAAACATGGCACTGGAGAGACGGCTCAGGGGTTAAGACTCTGTCTCACAGACAAAAAGACCTGAGTTTGGAGACCAAGTCCCCACATAAAAATGCCAGGTGTAAATGGCATCAGCCTGTAGTTCCCGCCTTGATGGAAGGAGCCTGAGAAATCCCAGAGCAAAGTAAAGAGGAAGTAGAAACAATCCAGGGTGACTCCCAAAGTACCCTTGGTCCTCTACCAAGACACATAGTGCTTTCTGACACACATACACACACACACATACACGTCTTCCTCTGCCTCTTTCTCCCCTTTTTTTCTTCCTCCTCCCCTATTTCTTCTCTATTTGTTCTTCCTCCTCTTTCTTCTTCTCCTTCTCCTCTTCTCCCTCCTTCTTCCTCCCCTCCTTCTTCTCCTCCTCTCACATCTTCTCTTTTTCCTCTTTCTTCTCTTTCTCCCTCCCTCCTCATTCTTTCCTTCCCTCCTCCTCTCCCTTCTTCCTCCACATTCCTTGCACGCCATAGACTGTCTCCAGATCCCACCTCACTCCCTGGGGCCTGAGCCACCATCCAGGTCATTCCCTGTCTTCTGCTACTGTCCAGCTACCACCCAGACAGTACTCACAGCTGCACCTACTTCCTTCCTGTCAGACTCTGTACCTCCCTTGTTGGCTACAGCAGCACCAACTCAGCTAGACC
Organism: Typhlomys cinereus; assembly: GCA_023101885.1. Classification (NCBI taxonomy): domain Eukaryota; kingdom Metazoa; phylum Chordata; class Mammalia; order Rodentia; family Platacanthomyidae; genus Typhlomys; species Typhlomys cinereus. The sequence goes on from JALPQD010000649.1 coordinate 819,103, forward strand.
CCATCCAAGGCTGACCCTGAGTACCTCTTTCCTGTCACCTGGTCTGATGGGTCCCCAAGTCTGACAGATTTTACCAATGCCCACCCTTCAGAAGGTCACTTTGGTCTGTCACCCCTCCTTTCTCCTCACCTGAGAAACTTATTCAGCAGGGCAGCACAGCAGTTAAGGTTTAGGTTTGGGGGGTCAGACCCCCATGTTAGAATCCTGTGTCTGCCACCTCGTGTATGACAGCCTTGATCTGACTTCTTAACTTCTCTGAGCGTTGGCTCTTCCCTTTTCTGAGCATGGCTGTCCATCTAAGTGAGGATCGTGTGCCTAGCAGTTAGCATGGTGCGGGCACTGTCACACACACACATACTCACATGCACACACACACATACACACACATACTCACATGCGCACACACATACATGCACACACACATGCATACTCACATGCACACACAGGCCCACACATGTACACACACGCACACACACACATACTCACATGCACACACACACTACATGCACACACACATGCGCACACACATACTCACATGCACACACACATGCACACACACATGCGCACACACATACATGCGCGCACACACAGGCACACACACATACTCACATGCGCACACACACAGTCACACACACATGCACACACACATACATGCACACACACAGGCACACACATGTACATACGCACGCGCACACTTTCTCTCTCTGCTGGGGCTTGGGAGCAGCTGTCCTGGGCTTCTCACCCCTCTCAGGGGAGCCCCTGGGCTCCCTCCTGTGGCTTCCGAGTGTCTTTGAGTGATCACCTGCACATGTTAATCTCTCCCTGGATCTTCAGTGGTTCCTTTTTACTCTTGGGATCAAATTTGGATTCTTAGCCTAGCAGCCAAAGTCCTTCTTTTAGTGTGAATTGCTTTTTTGTTTTTTGGTGTTGGCTTTTGTTTTTGTTTTTGTTTTTGTTTTTGTTTTGGAAGCTGTATCTCACCTATTCAGGGTGGCTTGAAAACAGCTTACTGTGTAGCTTGGGCTGCCATCTAATTCTCAGTCCCCCTGCTTCAGACCCCATGTTGGAATGACAAATATACTCCACCACACCCTGCTCAGAGACCTTCTTAACCTGCTTCCTGCCCACCTTGAGGGCGTCTTCTGTGCTTCTCTGAGCAGATTCCATTTCCTGTTTCTGAAGACCACCCCCCTTCAGCTAGAGGATCTCCAATCCATTTACAATCCATTTCTTTTAAGATCCTTTAAGATCCTTCAACACTTGGACTCTTCATGAAAACATGCCTACCCCTGCTTCCTGTTGTTTGTGTGCATGTCTGCATGTCTCTATTACCGTGACCTGGACACACTTCTGATCATACGTATGTGAACATATGTGATACATGCAAGTATATTATGGAGATCTTGAAGCTTGTACCTTTATAGTTCTGCAACTCAAACTCAAGGGAAATATAGATTCAGTAGAGTAGGGAGAGAAAAAGAGGAGAAAAGGAAGGAAAGGAGGAAGGGAGGGAAAGGCAAAAGAGGAGGGACAGAGAAAGGAAAGGAGTGAAAAAGAAAGGAGGGAGAGGAAAGACGGAAGAAAGGGAGGAGGAGAGAGAGGAAAGAGGGAGGGAGGGAGGAAGGGAGGAAGGGAGGGAGGAAGGAAGGAAGGAAGGAAGGAAGGAAGGAAGGAAGGAAGGAAGGAAGGAAGGAAGGAAGGAAGGAGAGAGAGAAAGAATGGAGAAAAGAAGGAGAAGTGAAAGGAAGATGTTGTAGTTCGCCTGCATGGTTGCTGATAAATGACCATCAAATGGCTTAAGGGAACAAGGGGGGTTATTTTCTCTTACAATTATCTGGTTACAGTTCTTAGTTCAGCTTATCAGGAGAACATGCATTAACACCAGGGCCGAGGGAACTGACCACACCATCACCACATAATGGCTGAGAAATGGACAATCTTTACTTGCCTGACCAGGATGTCTGGCCAAGTGAACAGAAGTATGCCAACTCTCCCAACCAGCTCTCTGTGATTTATCCAGGGCCTAATCCCATCCACCATGGGCTGGGTCTTCCCCAGCAGCTAGACAATCTCCTTCAGGTTTGCTCTGGGTTTAACTCAACCATCAACTCTCTACAACTGTGCCCAGAGCTCAAACCCTCAACAGTCAAGTTGACACCTGTGCTTAACTATGACAGAAGGGAAGGAGGGAGGGGAGGATATGACATCTCAGTATCTGCCTGACCGGAGCCCTCCCAGTGTGATGAGAGCTAGTCCTAATCCCTGGCCGTTCTCCTAGTGGTCTGGCCTGGTAAAACATTTTCCTGGACAGGACTCGGTTATCAAATGCTCTGCTTCCCCAGGGAAGAGCAAGGAAAGCCCAGATGAGAAAAGACTTGACTGTTTTAAATTTTACTTTGGCCCAGGGAGGATTGGAGAGGGGGAGATGTTGGGAGCGAGGCTTGGGAGAGAAGGGAGTGAGAGGGAGTGGGACCAGGGACAGCTGGGCCCGGCGCCCATCAGACAGGGGCAGACAGGAGTGGGTGGATGGGATTGGGAGCATTTGCTTGTACCATTATTACCATTTTTAAGACAATGTGTGAGTGCTGGGATCCCACTTGCTGCGAGAGGCGGCCAACCTTGTACGGAGTCAGGAAGTACGTGTTTGAAACTTTGTGGGCCAGATGGTCTCTGTCACAGCTGCTCAGCTGTGCTGTTGAAGTAGAAAAACAGCCATGGATAACCAAAGGTTGGGGGCAATGTGGTAATAAAACTTTATTTACAAAAACAGGCATCAGGCACCTTTAGCACATAGTTTGCCACCCTGGTTTCATGCTAGGATGCATTGTGTGCTGTGGCTTTGTGGTAAGGCGTAAATCCTAAACTGGCAGAGCCACAGGGGTTCAGCTGCACCCTTGTGGTTACAGGACTGTGGAGAAGTCGCTCTCCTCGTGGGGCCTGTGTCTTCCTCTCTGTTAAATCTCTTTCCTACCTGTAAATTGGTGTCACTTGTTTGTGCCGCTCATGTTACTCTGAGTAAGCACAGAGACTCTGACATCTGCAGGAAGACTCATTGCTTTCATTTTGTCCTTGTGGCTGTTCACTGGTATATTCAAAATACCCAGAACAGTGCCTGGAGCAGGCTGGTCCTTGGGTGTTTGTCGAATGAATGAATGAATGAATGAATGAATGAATGAATGAATGTGGTCACCTTCAAGCCTGCTGCTATATCAGGCAATCCGGGCCCTGGTCCCAATCTCACCTCAAGGTAAAGGGCATCTGTTGTTCCTTTTATTTGTCTGTGTACAAGGAGGCATTGGGTGGAGCCTGTTTGCCAGAGGGGACTTTACTGTGTCACTCAGAGAGACAACCAGGGCGGAAGGTGTCCACCTGACCCGAACGGAGCTTCTCGGATGTAAATGTGCCTCTGAGTCTCCAGGGGGACTCCCCGGCAAGCTCCCAGGCTGCTCTTGGGACCTTGTCTTGAGTAGTCACAGGATGATTCTAAAATCAAGGTGATGATAAGTACTGGTGTCCACCAATGGGGGGGGTATAGAGCAGAGACGGGCACTAGCATGCCAGACGTGAGGTACTGGGCAGAAATGCTAGCTGCTTCCTCGGGTCTTCGGTGGTGCCCCACGTGCTTGTCGCAGCTGCCTCTTCTTCTAAGGCTGCTCCCAAGATGGCCTTCTTCCCTTTATCGTCCTTCCTGTGACTGGACGCTAGCCAGGCTCCCTGCGGAGCACCAGCTTGTGCTTAAAGTCTCCTCGCCTTATATGCATGCTTCTGGGCAGGGCAACCTTGGGCCTGTTCTTTACTTATCAGTCTCTCCCCATTGGTTTCTTTATTTGCTTTGGGTGTAACTAATCCTGCAGCTTTTCCTGGGTAATTTGTGAACTGATGTGTTTTCCAGAAGACATTTAATCTTCAAGTTATTGCTGAGCCTCAAAGGGCTTATTGTGTAAGTGCTGAGAAGAGGTTCGGGTGTCCAAGCAGACAGCGGAAGGAGCCCTCTCCTCCCTCTCTGTCCCCAATTCACTGCGTGGTGATCTCATGACAGTAGATGTGAAAATCTCCATCAAACAGCAACATGTCGGAACAGGTTCCCCCTGCAGCAGGTGGAGCCAGTGTGATCTTAAAAGTTGCCTTGATCTTCTTTGCAAAGGGGTCTCACAGAGTAATTCTGGAGTGAGCAACACAGCTCAGGGAGCTAATAATCCCAGCAAGGCCACTAAAAGGGAAGAGAGAGGTTGTGTGGCAGCTGGGAGGTATGGGGGGGTGACAGTATGGGGTCTGTTTCTGCACTAATCCCTGAGCTACATTGCCAATAGGCTTTCATGGATTCCAAAAAGCTTTTCAACATAGAAATTGTCACCTCCTTGACTTCCTTAGGAGGATACAGCCAATCAGATGGGAACCTGATTTGTGACCTCCGCCCTTGTGCTTTTTAACCCCAAATTGCATTAGTTACTTTTCTAGTTACTATAACCAAAATGTCTGACATATACCAACTCCAGGGAGGAGAGGGCTTGTTGTGGCTCTTGGTCTACTGGTTCCCAGTTTATCATGGTGAGGAAGACCTGGCAGCAGGAGCAGCTAAGTCTCTGTTGTGAGGTGGGGCTTCTCTTTCACGATGGCCCAGAAAGCACAGGAGGCAAGCTGGAACCCCAGGGTGGGCATAACTTCCAAAGGCCAGTCCCTAGTGATCTGCTTCCTTCCTCCTGCTAGGCCCCACCCCCTGAGAGTTCCCTGTCCTCCGCAAACAGTGTCCTCAGCTGAGATACAAATGCTCCAAACACAACAGATCCTGTCTGGGACACTGTGGATTCAGACCTAACACAGGTCATAGTCCTAATTAGTAAGCTAAGAATGCTGGGGTGACCATTCAAAGTTTCCCCAAAATTTGCCAAGTTTCACACTAAAAAATCCCCACATCCTAGGACACCCCTCCCAACTTAGAAACTGAAATGCCCCTCCCCAAGACAATGGGGAGCCTTGGAGAAAGAGAATCGTGCCCCTAGGTGCAGGCCTGCTTTTGCCTCTCTCAACCCAAGGCTTCTCAAGTTGCAGAGAAGAGTCTTGTGTAAAAATGTACCTTCTGCTCCAGCAGGGCGGGGTGAGCCCCACGGCTCCACTGGTCTAAATTCTGCGGTCCAGGCCTCTCTTTGGATATCAGAGCTACTGCATCATGGGAGTCCTGAAGCTCAGTCATCCTTCCAGCAGTTTCCCAACTGGCTTCTGCCCTCTGGAGCCAGGCACGGTCATCAGCCCCATCAATCACCACTGGCTCAGTATTATGGGAGCCTGTAAAGTACAAAAGTGAAATGCACCGCACCATGGGCTGGAGGGAAGTTTTAATGGAATTCCAGAACCACCGGGTCAATCGTGGAAAAGGAGAGAAGAAAGAGAAAAGAAAAGAGGGTGGAAGGAAGGGAATGGAGGGTTATATAACCTCAGGGGTAGTGGATGGGCTGAGGGGACAGAGTCTGGAGGTGATTTCTGGAACTTTGTCTAGTCTAGGAAGTGTGGCCAGGATCAGTCTTTGACCTTGATCCTGCTAGCACTAAGGGTCAGGCAAGCACGTGTTCTGACAAGCATGTGCTCTGACAAGCACCAGCTATTCAAGCAGAAGCTCTGCCCTAAAAGTGGGGGGACCGAAGAGTGGGATTCGTATCAGAGCCTGGGGTAACTGACTCCCTTCTTCTCTGCCCTCACACACACTGGGCAAGTCTTCTGGTTACTTGCCCAAGGTTTACCCAGCTGCCGTAACCCCTGATGCTCACTGATCTCAATGCCAAGGTCATGGCATGTGGAACTGGGGTGCCACCTGTGATGGGCAAAAGCGCTGAACCCTCCATGTGTGGGCATCTATACCCTCCATGTGTAGACCCTCAGAATGGCAGTTCTTAGAGACCCCATATTTGGGGAACTAACCCAAGTACATATTCCTTAGAGACATCTGGTTGTAATGTCAAATTCTGAGATGCCTTATTACTCCAGAATTGGGAGTAGACTATAGAGTAGGACCATCTGCTGGAAGCCTCGCAAGGCTGGAAGAGGATGCTAGTAATAAGGAACTTGGTTCTGGCCACTGGGACCACCCAGGACTGCCGCACACTGTCCCTCTGATTAGGGTGCCGAACTGCTCACCGACAGAGGCTTCAAGACATCATATCTCTGTTACTGTTCTGCATCTTTTCTAAAGTGGGAGCTTGGGGATAACAAGACTTGAGTCTGAGGTTGACCTCTGTCGGTCATAAATTAAGGGGACTAGCATCCACTGCGCTTTGACTTAGGTTTCCCACCCACAAGTTGGGGTTCTTGCTACTGACCTCCAAGCACATGAGACTGAAGGGCTCAAATATGTGAGAGACCCGACATACTTGGGAGACCCTCACCCATACACATCACCTATTGCTGCTAATTGGCCTGCAGGATCTGAGCATAGCCATGGGTCTGAGTGCTTGGTGGGTTGCAGCGGGCAGATGGAAATCACCGGATCTAAGCAGCACCTTCAGGGCCAGGCCAACCAGGCCAAAGCCTTCCTTTCTCCTGCTTCTGGCTGTCTGTATCTATTCTAAGAAACTGTGTTGGTCTCTGGGAATTGGGGGGGAGGCACTGGGGGAAGGGGAGGGGGAGGAGGGGGGAGGGAGGGAACTGGTAAAAAATTTTAAAATGTATAATTAAATTTTTAATAAAAAAAAAAGAGGCTGTAATCATAAAAAAAAAAAAAAAAGAAACTGTGTTGGTCTCTTTTCACAGGCACGGGAAGGATTTGGATGGACGACGTCTCCTGCAAGGGCACAGAGGATACCATCTTTCGCTGCAACTTCTCCAAGTGGGGGGTGACAAACTGTGGACACGCTGAGGATGCTGGGGTGGCATGCAGTAGACACTAAACATGGACAGCCCCAGGGCCCTGCCACCAAGCCAGCTTCCTGCATCTCTGGGGTGGAGGTGGGGCTAGGAGTCACCTTGGCCACATCTTCGCTGTGCCTCAGTCCTGCCTCCCTAGGGTGGAAGCATGGTTTACAGTCACCCTGGCCACCATGTCTGGCTCTGCCCAGTCTCACTACCCTGGCTTCCATCACCCTATTTTCTCTCCGTGGTGGTCTCTTGTCCACCTTTATCCAGATATATGCTCCAAAGTGCTCTTTGGGGCCTACTGCCTGTCTCTCCTTTCCACAAGGGTTCCCATGTGGGAGCCCTGGTCAGGTGGACTTCCAGTTTGCTTAGTCATCCAAACACTATCCACAGGGCTACGGGATCCATATTCTTCTTGGTCTCTTGGTCATACAAATGAGTACTGAGAAGATGTCATGGACAAATGCAGCAATAGAGGTGGGAGGAAACACCAATCATTTACTTCCACACAATCCCCAAGCCTGAGTTAGGTCCAGGGTTTCAACATCTGCCTCCCCAGCAAGTGGGAATCCTGCATGACTCTGTTTCTCCTCTTCTCTTGGTCTCTGCATACTAGATATCAGTTTAAAGAAGTGACACAGATGCAAAGCTGAAGGAGCAAGCGGGACATGTGATCACCTGTGGAAACCCAGCTGGACCTGCACACACCCAGGTGTGCTACATAGTAATTGGGGTGCTAAAAATCATTTATCTACATTGCTGAGTTAACTCGACATGTCAGTCAGGGCAGGACCCTGCCTCCAATAGTATCCACCTCATCCATTCATCTGACCTCCAAGTTAGAAGACCAAAAATGACCAAGACCAGGCCAGGTTCCCATCTGAACCTTAGTGTGTCTTTGTTAGGCCATAACAGCGAGCCCTGGCAGGAGGCATGGATGTCGGAAAGTTCATTTTTCCAAATCCTACAGTGAGTGCCAGATCAGATCTGATGAGCTTCGGGCCAAGCATCCCCCAGGGGAGAGCTGGCATGGAGGGTGATGTGGGGGCTGCAGTGAACCCGTGCACAGTCATTGTACAATAAGAGTTAAAGGCACGTGCTGTATCTCGGGGCTGTTGGTGACACTGCACCTTCCTGGCCTCTTCAGATGTGATCCTATTGTCGGGGGAACTTAAGTCCTAATGCTCCCTAAAGGCGGAAAGAAGTGAGGATTTCCTATCGTCTCCAGGGGGCTATGTGGGGCCTTGGGCTTCTACAAGGAGGGCTTCTCCCTCCTCGTGACACAGAGACCTTACTCTACTGTTCACATGAGGAAGACCCACACATGACTTCCAGAACCGGGGGACTCCCAGGTAGCAAGTGAGTGAAGACCCAGCTGGTTAGAGAGAGTCACAAACATGACCGCCTAGTGAATAAACATCCCCTTGCCTGGAGACAGGGACACCTGGGCACCTCCAAGTGAAGGGCCCCCAAAGGTCCTGGCTGACCACCGAGTCAGTCTGTGCTCTTGGTCATTCCTGGTTTGCAACATGCTTGCCGCTCACTTACCGTCCTCATGGTTGGTGGTTCTCCTTCAGACCAACCGTTATATCTACATAACGCACACAGACTCAAGCATCTCCCTCCAGAGCCCGTATATGTATCGCTGTGCACACATAGCCTCCTCTCTCCATCGCTTAGCACGCCGCCGAGTTTGTGTTAAAAAGTATTAAAGGTGGAAAAATGTCACTTGGAAAAGAATTCTGGGAAAGCATCCAGTTACCCCCAACAATGAAGATCCACATAACTTCCTTACTTGGTCTTTTCATTTGGGGGATCACAAGTCTGCTTTTTATGTCTGTAAACACAATGTGGAAAGCATTTGAACCTTAACAATAAAAGTCGGCTAGTTTACATACCTACCTAAGAGGACATGGAAATGACCATGGGCCTGTGTTTCAGGGACTAGTGGAAATTAGGCCCAGCCTAAAGTTCTTCAGACCTTTTGTAAGAAAGAATTTCAATAAAGCAAAAATTTTTAAAAAAATCATTATGAGTAGTCTATCATGTTCTTTCTCATATAAACCCAGGAAGTATGGAGAGGGCAGTAAGAAAATCTGATCACTTTCCTTTGGGGGTGGCTAGCATATGCTATTCATGAATAGTCATCCTAATACTTCTCAACACTCTACGGGCCATGGGAGAAGGCTTACCAGAATTACCCTGACATAGCTGGAAAATTGGCCAAAAACATGACAGAACCTGCCTCAGTCTATTTTCTGTCCCTGCAACAGGAGACCTGAGATGAGGTGGCTTTATAAAGAAAAGAGGTGCCTGTTGACATGGCTGTGAAAGTCTGAGATTACTAGCTCCATTCCCCACCAACTAGAATAGGCTAAAGAGTTTTCTAGAACTTTCTTTCCCTCTCCCTCGGGATAGCTGTTCCACTGGCTGGAAGGACATTGAACATATCTCAGTGGAGGGAATTGTGTGGGCTCTGATGGATTTGTTCTTACCAGCTCCACAGACCTCACAAATGTTCGTCTAGATCACTGTTGAGCCAAAGACTCAAGGAACCTCTGCCTACCCCTCTGGAACTTACTTTATATAGTTCCTTTCTCTCAAGTACTGAAAAATTCTGCCAACCTTGGCCTCTCTCTGGCACATTTACTGTACTAGATCCTTTCTGTCATGAGACAAAGAATCTAAGCCAAGGTAAGGCTCCCCTCACTTGCTCCCTTCTTTTCAGGGATCACCGGTTTTGGGTTGCATACTGTCTAATGTCTAAAATGATAGGTTTCAAGAATGTTGTGCAATTTCCAATTTTCCAGCTATGTCAGGGGGAGGGTAATTCTGGTAAGCCTTCTCCCATGGCCCATAGTAGAATCCTCCCTGCAGCTGCTTTCAGGGGAATCATAAGGAAACATCTTTGTTCAAACATAGCACCATTTGGCGAGGTTAACTCTGGATACACTCCACAGGTCAGGAGAGGTAAGTGAACATTCAGGATCTTCCCGTGGCATTTTTTTCATAGCTCCATCTCGGACCCTTCTCACCAGACCCCCTTCAAAAGTCAGCCAGACCCTTCCCACCAGACCCCATTTGAGGATCAGCCAGACCCTTCCCATCAGACCCCCTTCAGGACCAGCCCCATGGCTCAGCGTTGGCACCATTAAGTTTGGATGAATGACAAGAAAATATCTTATGAAAAAGTACAAACAGGTTTAAAGCAGACAAGTTTGCAAATAGAAGTCTTAGCTGTTCCGACAGTTTCTTCTATGGTGGTCCCAGAGCTGGGAACACTTTCTGACCCTTCACCTGGCTTGCTTCCTCTCCCCTTCTGTCTGCTCCGCACCGGCCACTTTCGCTCTTCTCCTCCGGTGCCCTCTGTAGGCAAAAGACAGCTCTCCTGTCATCCGCGAGGACAGTTCTTGTTTCTGCAGCTGGCAGAGCCAGTTTCGCTCTCACAGACATTGTGAACCAACTTTCTCTCTCCGTAGAATTCCATGCCCCGCTATCAGGAAAACGCTGTGAGCTAGGTCCTGTGCCAAGTAATGGAGACCCAGGGTAGTCATGGACATAAGCCTGGTCTTTAACTTTATGGACATTACATTCTAGCCCTCTCTCTTGTCACTGGCTTTGAGTACAGCACTGATCACCCAAGAGTAATACTAGCCAATAACCGGAAATACATGGGTGTGGGAGATGGCAGCTGTTTGCTGAACTACTTTTGCAAAATAGCTCCTTGTATTTCAAACGGGATAACTAAAAGCACCCTTCTCTTGGCTAATGAGCTGCGGAGCACAGGAAGCCCTAGTTATACAATATAATATAGACAATAGAAATTGGGGCGATTGAGCAGCAAGAACACAAACCCATCCATTCACACAGCAGGAGGTTAAGGAGAGATCACTTGACAGAAGGACCCACAATGCTTTACCTGCAACGGAGCCTTGCATGAATGACCACCCCCGGGGGAGGGGGCTTTTATAATCAGTTCGCTCTGTTTTAATTACCCCATTTCTCCATGGAGACGATCCAGGCACTGAAAGGATCATACAGAGAACAGAGCCATTGGGACCTGAATCCAAGCAATTTCAGCACTGTTATTTATCTATTTATGAAGCATAAAACAATGAAAGTACTAGACTTCTAAGAGCTCCGCCCTAAGAAGGTCAAGCAAAGGTATACATCATCCTGTGTGAGCATAGGAAACATTTATGATTTTTTAATCCATCTACAGAGATAAGAGCTCTAGTTCAGCACCCTGCATTCAAGGAACTCCAAGACATTGTGTGGAGAGACTGAGCCCCCAGCCCAGGCTAGCGATCCCCAATAAACTTCCAAGAAGCTGGGGTTTCCTTCACCTCAGTCAGTCCTGGGGAATCTACCTTTTGACCAGGTAGGAGTAAGCTAATGGGGCCCTGTGATCACTTGCTACATCAAAGCAGTGACCCCAAAGACTTTAGGATTCTTTCTTTTCTTTTCTCACATTGCATAATATATACCTTTGACCTCTGGAAATTATCCTTAAAGCTTCTCTGTTACCAAAAGGTTTCAAGTCAAACCGTTTTTTTACACACAGTTTCTTCCATCCTTAAAATCATTTGTATATTTTTTTCTTTTTCATTTGTATATTTTTAATGATTCCTAAATCACAAATCAAACTGAGAGGCAGTTAGCCCGTGGCAATCTCCCCGGAACCCTTCAAACAGGACTTTTGACTCTGGCTTTCCAGTCTTCTGATCCAGTTCTTATGGAAGGCTGGAGGGAGGGCACCACACAGCAGTAGGCCTGGATGGGGGGGGAGGACATGAGAATGCACCCAGAAGAGGGTACTGGCTGGGAAGAGAGGGCACCACAGCGCACACAGAAGAAGTACTGGTTGGGTATTTCACAAGCCTTGCTGGGAGTGGACAGCATTTTTGTAAGTGAATAAATGTCATTATGTGCAGTTCTTTTAATAAAGACTTCTGGTTTTATATTTCCTAGCCTGAACAGCATTCAGGCAGTTCCAGGTTTTCTATTGGCAACAGAAGCCACGTCTCTCTAAGGAAGATTTGTTTTTAACTTTCTGGATTGTGAATGATTCAGATACTGATTGGCTTCTTGGCTCTTGGGCCAGGCACTACTTTAAATGTGGGAGATGTAAGTGACCAAATACGTGGCCTGTGCCAGCCAATCACAACCCAAGCGATGGAGGAAAGAGACCACTCAAGCTAGCTCACCAGAAGTTTGCACAGCTGCCCAGTCCCTACCTGGTCTAGTGAGCTGTGGCTGAGCCAAAACAGTCATCAGGAGACCACAGTCACATGGTATACTGAATTGCTCAAGACCACCAATGAAGAAAAATCTTAAAAGCAATCAGGGGCCAGATATGTAAACAGTAGTCATATGTGTGAGATCTGGATCAGTCCCCAGACAAATGCAGACACGGATATACATATACGGAGGGAAAACACTGTATAGAGAGAAACAAAGATAATAGTAAGAACATATGTCTCTTTGGAGAAAACACAAGCCAAGGGCTGGTGAGATTGCTCAGTGGGCAAAGAACCTGCTCACAAACTGCAACTGGACTTCCATCCCCGAAGCCCACATGGTGGAAGGAGAGAACGGATTTCTGAAAGGTGTCCACTGACCCCTACCCACACAGTAGGATATACATGTGCTCCTCTTCCTTTCTTCTTTTCCTCTATCTCTAATAGATAGATAACATATTAAAAGAGAAAACAGTACAAGTTAACAACATCCTTCAAGTGGTGAAAAGAAAAAAGACACAATCACCTTAGGATATTAAACACAGTGATCACACTGCTCAACAGAAAGGCGAAATACGAAATTGAAAGAATTCAGCAGCAGCACACCTGCATGGTGAGAACATTGCCGGAAGTCCCCTCCCCTGCAAATGCTGCCCACACGGATAAAATAATCAATGCTTTTCTTGGCACTTAGATCTCTTTGAAAAATGAACAAATCATTCAAAGCAAACACAGTAGTGATGTCTTGTATCGGGCAGGACAGGACAGGACAGAAAGCAATGGGAATTTCACACCCTTCTCCTAGGAGCATGAAATGTGACAACCATTCTGGAAACTGATTTGGCAGTTTTCTTAAAAGCATAAACTTGTGTCTACTGAAGGCCACTGAGTCCCAGCACTGGACATTTACCTAAGGGAAATGAAAGAGCATGTTCACACAAAAGTTTGTATACAGATGCGCACCATAGCTTTATCTGTAATTGTAAAGAATTAGAACAACTTACATGTCAATTAACAGGCAAAAGAGAAATCTGGAATTTTAAAATAAGGTGGGTACAGTGGCATTCATCCCAGCTACTTGGGAGCCCAAGGTAGAGGTTCATAAATTTGAGGTGTCCTTCGGCTACACAGCAAGTTCAAAGCCAGCTGGGTAACTTAGTAAGGCTTTACACCAAAATAAAAATTTAAATAGGTCAGTATGTAACTCAGTGGTAACTGCTTTCCTAGCATGTACAAGACATAGACTCAATCCTTAGCAACACAAATTAAATATATAGCAGCAACGATAATAAAAATTGGTTGATCTGAAACAAAACTTATCAAGAGGAAAAAGACAGAAATAAAATTTTATTTGAGGATAGAGTAGATATGGAACATAAAATATAAAAGAGAATATTATAAACAACTTTATGACAGCTTTCATTTGAGGATATTTAGATAGAATAATTTAAAGCAATATATAGAGATGCAATCAAGAAAAAGACTCGAATAGTGCAGTGACATGTAAGGAAATAGAAACTGCAGTTAAAAGTGTCCCATGAAGAAAGCACCGCTCAGATAATTCAAAATGTAAACTCTGTGAACTCACAGAAGGCAACATCTGAATATTACACAAATTTCAGAGACTGGGAGGGAGAGAACACTCCACCCAACTCATTTCATGAGACTCGAATCACTTCCAGAACAAAATGAGACGAAAACATGTCAAAACAGTCCAGTCTCACTCAACATCATAAATACAAAATCATGAACAACGTATTAGCAAATAGTATCAGCCAGACATAAAAAGTATTATGCATCATGCCATGTTAGATTTATCCTAGGAGTGTAAACTTGGTGAATATTTAAAATGATCTGTAAATACAGTATATTACATTAACTAACTAAAGGAGAAAAGTAAAATACAGCTGTCTCCAAAAACAAAATATAAAAATTTCCATAGACAAAGCAGAGTCGGTATTTATCAATAATTAAAAAAAAAAAAAAAACTCAGGGCTAGAGAGATGGCTTAGAGATCAAGACTCTGCCTCCTAAGCAGAAGGTCCTGAGTTTGAATCCCAGGTCCCATGTAAAAAAATGCCAGGCAGAAACAGCAGCAGCTTATACTTCCGGCTTTGGGGGGGTGGAGCCTGAGAAATCCTAGAGCCAAGCAATCCAGGATGATTCCCAAAGTCATTCTTGGTCCTTCACAAGGACACACACACACACACACACACACACACACACACACAGAGAGAGAGAGAGAGAGAGAGAGAGAGAGAGAGAGAGAGAGAGAGTAAATAAATAAAATATTTTTTTAAAAAACCCTCAGAACTAAGGAGAAGCAGGAACATCACATAAAGGTCTTTACCAACAATGGGAAATAAACTAACTTAAAATGCAAACGGCAAGAAACAGCATGAAAATAGCAGTTTTGTTGCTCACGGCAATGTGCAAGTGATGCTGGCAAGCACAGGAAGAAAAGAGAAAGCAGGACTGGGAAGGAACCAAGCCAAGCATTTTCAGTTGAGAGGATCACATTCCTAAAACATTTGAACAACCAACGGCTAAGTGATTAGATAAATTATTAGAACAAAGACAAGCATTCAGGGGCTGGGGAGATGACTCAGTGGTTAGAAAGCACTTGCCCCCACCCCCAGCATAAGGACCTGATTCAGACCCCTGTAGGAATGCTGAGTAGGTATGGGGTCCTGCTGTGTGATTTCATCCCCAGAGCAAGCAGGCTAACTAGACTCGCCCTAATGGCATGATCTGGGTTAATTTGAGACCCAGACTCACAACCTACAAGGTAGAAGAGTGTTTGAGGATGACTCCACATATCACCCTTTGGCCTCTCTATACACGTGCACTCACACATATCTACTCACATACACACACGCATGTCCCCCCACATGCAAACAGGCATACACATATGCACATACCCCATAAACACAATGCCATGGTCTGAAATGTGTCCCCGACAGTCTCACAGTGTTTGGCAAGATCATGGCACCTTGAGAGGTGGAGCCTTGCTGGAGGAAGGCAGTCACAAGGAGTGGGCCTTGAGGTGGATACGTCCCACCCTACCTCCAGGAAAAGTCTGCCTTTACAGCAAGCAGTCTGCAGCTCTCAGCTTCCAAGATGTCTGTGGTAACTTAGCCTCTTCCAACTTTGGCCAGCCAGCCATGCCACCTCTGCTTTGAGAGACTGTACCTCCCCTCTGGAACCATAAGCTGAATAAGTCTCCCTTTCTCCCTTAAGTTTCTTGACTTTGGGTGTTCTTTCACAGCAATAGTTAAGAGTAACTGTTATACACAAACATGAAAAAAAAATTGAGTTCAATGCATGAAGATGTAAGTAAAATATAAACACACAAGTCTCCTCAGTATAGACAGACTCCACTCAAATGTTTAAAAAACAAAGAAAAATTCATGCAAGCATTAGCTTTAAGCTTCTGGAAACGTTAAGAACAGCAGAAGTCCTTGGCCACCAGGCCCCAGGCGTCTCTCCTGCCTTGTCCTGTCCTGCTGCTGATCCTCCTGGCCAACATGATCCTCATGTATGATCTTCCTGTTCCTCCTTCCACTGTCTACTCTACCCCCTGTTAATGCGTCCTTTAGTCTTATAGCTCCTGAGGGCAGCTCCCCTGAGTCCCATGCTTGGGTGTCCCCTCATCGTCAACTGCCATTCAGTCCCGTCCTTCGCCTGTGTCCAGTGTCTGCCAGTTCCACAAAGGCAGGGACTGGGCATTGTTCTCCTTTGTGACAACTGCGTGGAATGAGGGGCCTATTAAATGTTGGGTGCCATGGTCTGAATGCTTGTGTCCCCTCCAACTCACCCCTTTAGACAATGATTAGGGAAGTGGAGACCTCGTGAATGGACTAGTGCCTATCTTAGCTGCTTTTTCTGGTGCTTAAGAAAGGAACTATTTTAGCTCACAGTTTGAGGTACAGTCCATCCTAGCAGGGAAGTCACGTGGCAGGAGCTTGAAGCAGCTGGTCACGTCGCATCCACAATCAAGAAGAAGACAAGAATGACTGCATGGTAATGCTCAGCTTGCTGTCTCCCTTTTATATAGTCCAGGATCCCATGTGATTAATTAAATCCCCACAATTAAGATGGGTCTACCTACATCAAGGAAGGGAATCAAGATAATCCCTCAAAGACTTTCTAGGAAGTTAAACTTATTCTTGAGAATCCCTCTTAAGTGCACTGGGAGACCTGCCCCCTCCCGATATGGGATCCCTCTGGGGTCTGTATGTGCCCAGATTCTTGTGTTCCAGAGTCAAAGATTAAAGCCATTATACAAGTACAGGATTAAGGCAGAGTTTATTAGATGAGAGAGAAGACAGAACTCAAGATGTTAATACATGGGGGTCAAGAGAGCTCTAGAGAACTCATGGACTCCAGGCATGGAATCCATGAGAGGTAAGAGAAAAGCCAGGTAGGAACTCAAGGACTCCAGACATGGAGTTCCATGAGGGGCAAAGATGCCAAAGATGGCTTCCAGGGTCTGGAATATTTATATCCTTAGTCAGGCCCAGGAAAAGTGGCTTTTCCTCATTTGTTAGCTCCAATTTCTACAAACCAAATGAGGGCTTTTGGTCGTCCACATCTGATTGGTCTGTTCATATTGGGGCCCAACACAGCTGATCTGATGCCTGACAATGGAGAGAACTCATCTCCATATCCTTTCATGAACAGAGGGTTGGGGAAAGTTGGCGAATTTATCTTTGTGAAGGATTAGAATCAGTTCCTCTGGATTACTAGGGTATGTTCCTTCAAGGTAACCTGCAGTGGGGGATGACCTTTCAAGACCTTCAGAGACCGTCCCAGCATGGCTGCTCTAAAACTGCCTAACGCCAACCGATAAATTGATGATAAACTCCAACCTTCACTGTGCCCTTTAGACAGAGGCCCACAGAAGGTCTTTTCATTCTTCCACATCTGTAATGAGAAAATGGCTTTCTGTGAACTAGGAAGCCATAGTTCACCAGACACCAAACCTGCTAGCAGTTGGGCTATTGAGCTTCCTAGCTTCCAAAACTGTTGTCAGAAGTAAATTCCCGGCAACTAGTCTATAAGACTGTGTTACAGAAGCTCAAGCTGTAACACTAGGAATTTAACATTTGAGAAAAGAAGGAAGATGGAGGAGGGAAGGAAATCTTCTTCGCATTAGAGAGAGAAAAAAGGAGGACAACAGTGGAGTTTGGGAGCCAGGAACAAAGACCCCCTGAGCAAACATCACCATGCCCTTTTACATTACTTTCGAAGTCCCCAAAGCAGATTCTCAAACACAGACAGAATGGAATCATCATTGGAAGCTGTAGTAGCTAGGGAGTTACTGTTAATGAATTTTGCACTGCTGGAAAAAAATATTAGTAGCTATAATACATTGGTTAAATCCTCGAGGAAATCATCTCACCAGTGGGTGACCACACCTTGCCATCACCGTGGAGCAGAGACTTTATTCTGATTGGTAGAAGCCACTGGTCAACTCGAAAGATTATGAAATGCTGAAGGGAAATTTTCTTTGGCCAGTTAAATTTAGTAGAATTACCTTGAGCAAAGGAAACTAAAACAGAAGACAGCAAAACAAAACAAAGAAATGATTCAAGAATCCACAGCTTCAACAGCTACAGCAGCTTCTAGACACCCCGGTCAGCAACACGTCCTGCCGCTTATAGAAAATGGAAGCGAGCTGTGGAGACAATTTAATTGGCTACAGCTTAATTAGCTAATTGGTTGCAGAGCGTCCTACAATTAACTAAAGCTCGGCTAGTGTGATTAAACTCCAGTTTTGTTTGTTGGGCGTAGTCCAAATCAATGGCGCCTGTAAAATTTTATTTCACAAGCATATGGAATTAGAGGACCTGGATTCAAGTTTAAAGTGCCACAGCTTCCTAGATATGAGCCCGTCACTTCAGGATCATGGCTATCAATGGATGGGTCCCGCATACCTTTGTTACGAGGATAAAGAAGAGTGGATTTGAAGTGGCACATGGGCTCTGAAGCGTTTTATAAGGAGTATACTTTCTAGAGTACATGGAAGACTTTGATCTTTGGTTTATTAAAATTGTTGGGAACTTGTGGTCAATAAAACACAGGATAAATATGTCATGAATAAATTGTAGGATCAAAGTAGATTCTGTTTCATGGGTGTCATGGTTTAAATGTGAGTTGCCCCTATAGGCTCATATGCTTGCATCATCCTCAGCTGATAGTGATGTTTGGGAAAGTTGTGGCACCTTTAGGAGGTGGAGCCTTGATGGAGGAAGGGACATCATAGGGTGTGGACCTTGCAGTTTGGTAGCCTCACCTTGCTTCACCTAGTAGTCTACTCTTGCAATCTACTTCTCTCTCTCTTTCTCTCTCTTTCTCTCTCTCTCTCTCTCTCTCTCTGCCTCCATGATGGATATAACTTGAGCTGCCTCTAGCTTCTGCTGCCTGCCATGCCTTTCCTGCCATATTAAACTTTCTCTCCTTTGGAAGTCAAATACATCTCTTTTTTTCCCCTTTAAGCTGCTTGAGTCTGAGTGTTGTCGCACAGCAGCAGAAAAAGTAACTCACAATGAGATTGTATTGTTACAGTGGAAACATCCATCACAGATTTACCTCAATTTACAAAATAATGAAAGTGAGACTGTTGGTGGCTCCCTTGGTAAAGTGCTTGTTCAGCAAGCACGGAACTCTGGGATCCTCAGCAAGGCATGGAAGGGTGGTGGTGGCACATGGCCTGTAATTCGGGCACCAGTGAGATGGAGGCAGAAGGATCAGAAATTCATGGACATATTTGGTTTCATAATGGTTCAAGGTCAGCCTAGGCTACTCTGTCTCAAAAAAAAAAAAAAAGCAACACAAGATATAAAACAGGATTTTGTTTTTGTATGAAAGTTTACAAGCATGCGCACATGTGTGTGTGTGTGTGTGTGTGTGTGTGTGTGTGTGTGTGTGTACAAGAGTATGTGTGTCTATGGAGGCCTAAGGGTGACCTGGGGAATCATCCTGAACTGCTCCTTATTGCTTTGCTCTGGGATTTCCCAGGCTCTGCCCTCCAGGCCCGAATTACAGGCCATCACCATATTTGCCCAGCATTTTTAGGTGGGATCTGAGATCTGAACTCAGGTCCTTTTACTTTCAAGGCAAAAGCTTTAACCTCTGAGCCATCTCCCTAACGCAGGGTGGTGGTGATGATGATGATGATGATGATGATGATTGCATGTTGTGGTATCTGCTCACACAAGCATGGGTTCTTGTCTAGAATGGTGGCACCTAAGTGTCTGCAGTGTGGGTGGCCTCGAAGTGTGGCCCATTTCTCTATGGTCTTCCTGGGTGTCAGGTCCAAAAACTGAAGGATTGCAAAAGACATAAAAGTCCAGCTTCTGCACGGTTTCGCTCTTGTCCCACAGCTCTCCTGGCGGCTCTCTGGTGCCACCTACAGGCTCAGGGGAGAAGTACAGTGGAAGCAAAGCAAACTGCCGGGGAAGGGCCGTAATGGATTTGTAAAGGCAACTCTAAAATACATGTGCATAAGCTGCAGTTGTGTAACTAGTCTGTATCTAGCATTGATTTCCAGCACATCTGCATTCCTCTCTTTTGCTGCCCCTGGAGACTCAACCTTGATGTCTTCTTCTCTAAAAGTACCCTGTTGCTTGGTGATGACCTGGTACAAGCCTAGATTCTATGAGGACTCTTTGGGGAGTTATTCTTTCCCTGGGTTTTCCCACACACCCTTATGAAACCAACACAGTATTACCCTTCTGTTTGTTCTTCTCTCGTCTTACAAATCTGCTGTTTGTCATGGGAGTCTTTTATAAGAAGAAAGGCAGAGTGCTCTGTGGAGAAGGCACTTGCCTAGGGTCACGTTGCTCAACTAGATCCATGCACACCTGTCCTGGCCTCCTTGGGAGATTGGGCTGTATGGCAGAGGCCACCAAAGAGCAACTTGATAGTCGAGCCTAGGAGAGGGACGTGGCAGTTTGCATAATGGGTCATGTTTTTCCTCCTGTCCTATGATGCTCTGCTAGCTGGAGAAGCAACCGGTACTGTAGGAGATTCTCCTGATTTCCAAACAAAATTGATATTTTCCAGATGGTAGAAGGCCAATTGAGACTTCTTGGGAAGAGAGGAGGAAGGTTTCAAACTTAGAAATGGCATGTCTTAGGGCTAGAGCGATGGTTCAGGGCTTAAAGCCTTTGCCTTACAAGCAAAAGAACCTAAGTTTGGCTCCCAAGATCCCATGTAAAAACTGCTGGACAAAAATGGTGGCAGCCAGCACTGGAAGGCAGAGCCTGGAAAGCCCCAGAGCAAAGCAATAAGGAGGTAGAGTAATCCAGGATGATTCCTGAAGTCACCCTTGAGCCTCCACAGACACACAGTGCCCTCTGATACACATACCTCGACACCACACACACACACACACACACACACACACACACACACACACACTCACTCACTCACAGAAATAACGTCTTTCTTCTTACTAACTTTGACTACAATAACTATGAAAAGCCAGGTCCTCAGACTGTGCCATCAAGCAGCAACGGGACCCCTTCAAATCTAACCCTCATCACCCCCACCCCCATCCTCTGCAGAGGGCCTCCCCACAATGAAGTAATTGTTCCCAGGAACTGTGGAATTGGGAGAGGGGAACAAATAGAATGATTTTTTTTTTTTTTTTAACTCAAGGACATTTAGAGACAAATTCATCTACCCCCCAGCTGGAGTAGGTGCAATTGTTCCAAGCTTTGGAATAAGTTACCTTGAAAAACATAGCTGATGTCCCACTGTGTAAGTCAGGGCCTCGGGATGGATTGCCCCCAAACCACAATTAATTGGCAGAATATGGAAAGTAAGCACTAACCCATGGAATTCATTAACGTTACCATTTAAAGAGACGTCAAGGTATATGAGTTTAAAAACACAGTGTTGACGTTTGTGTGTATAGTCTGGCACTAGGGTACTGGAAAATTCCCTGAAGCAGGAAACAGAAGATAAGAATCGTACTAAGCCCTGAATCCCACCCTCCTCCTCCCCTCCATTCATTGACCATGTCCTTGGGCAAGCTGTGATACTTATCCTCTCTCATACTTAAATTCCTGTGTATATGAGGCAAAGGACTTTAACTTGAAGACCTCTCAGTTCCCTTCCAACTCCAGTATTTTATGACCTCTGTTGCAGTTTGTCTGCATGGTTCCTGATAAATGATCATCAAATGGCTTGAGGGAACAAGGGTTTATTCTCTCTTACGATTCCTGGTTACAGTTCTCAGTCCAGCTTGCTGGGAGAGCATGCACCAACACCAGGGCCGAGGGAACTGACCACACTATCACCACATAATGGCTGAGAGATGGACGATCCTTACTTGCCAGACCAGCATGTCTGGCCAAGTGAACAGAAGGATGCCAACTTCCTCAACCAGCTCTCAGTATTTTATTCAACTTTTCAGGACCTAGTCCCAGCCACCATGGGCTGGGCCTTCCCCATCACTCCTGCAGGTTTGCTGTGGGCTTAACTCAACCACTAATTCTCCACAAATGTGCCAGAGCTCCAACCCTCAACCATCATGTTGACACCTGTGCCTGACTATGACAACCTCCAACCCTGTTCAGCCTAAAGTGATCTTTACAGTTCATGCACATTCCCATGAGACCTGCATGGGAATTGTCCTGTCAACATTTCACCATGGAAAGGGAAAGATCTCAAGAGGCCTTGTATCTCCCTGAGAGACTGATTGGAGGTTCATACTGATGGGGTGGGGGATATGCTTTGCTCAATGATATACCCACAGATACATGATTCATTCCCCAGCAAGTTCTCAGGTACAGGCCATCAAAGGCAAACCAGATGAAACTCAGTGCACCACAAATTCAAAAAGACATGCAAGTAGAAGAGAGACTGGCAGGGAAGAAGACAGTTAAAATGGGAAAGGAGAGGGTGGGATTGCAGATTGAGGTGGGAAACCCTAAAAGAATAATAACAAAAGCAAAGGTGTCTAGGTAAAAAAGAAAACAAAGTTTCTAAGATCATTCGTTTTAAGTTCCAATTACCACACTGCAAACCTCTCTCATGCTATGTCTTGAGGCAGCCTGCAGACATTCTGGGCTTCGAGGTCACTCCTGAGGGTCTTTTTTGCATGCCTGTGATTTTTGTCACTAAGTAGGACAGGCTGGGCTGGCACCATGAAGAGGAGAAAGTGGGGAGGCACTATTGGTGGCAACCACAGTGGGATTGTGCTGCCAGGCGGTGGATGGAGATTTCTGGAACGTGCTAAAAACAGAGCTCATGGAGATAACTGTGGAAGCACAGAGTGAGAGAAGGCGGGGAGCCAAGACTTCAGAGTTGGAAGACTGAGAAGAGACAAAATGAAGACCCATTGTGGGGCCTGGTTTCTGCAACAGTATCTAGAAGCTGCCAAGTCTTGAAGGTCAGGGTCCCTGATGCCCAAGGTTGGGAGCTATAGGTGGCTGGCACTGACCACTGTCAACTATTGATGCCACCAGCTGCCAACGGCAATGTAAGTCCAGTCTAAGAAGCCTCCCTTCTGAGAACCCAGATCTCAGAGTGTCTGATTTCTAAAGCCTGGAACAATGCAAAAAAAAAAAAAAAATTTGGGGGGGGGACAATAGATTACACATTCCTATTTCTTTGTATGCTTCTTAAATTTTTTTGTTGAAAACTGAGCATCTAAGTAACATATAACATATAGCAGCTCTGGAAAAGAGATCCTACCCCACCCCCTGCAACTCCCTGGGACTTCAGGTGGATACTGTTTGCTGTTAAGTTACTGCTTGTTTAGTGATTTTCCTGAATGAGTTTTACAAGATCAATAGTTAGTGTGTGGCCACTAGAGTCTCTTTTTGGTTAGCTTCGTGATAAGCCAATGCCCGGATGAAGATACCAAAGTCTTCCAATCGTTGCTGAAAGCCTGTGTGCCTACAGTGGCCCAACAGGCCTCATGCACAAAGGCCTTGACTTTTACTTCTGGCTTTCACAGAGCCTCAAGGTCAACCCTAGGTCAGAACCCAAGACCTGCCGCAACCTCTTCTGAACTTATTCACATCCGCTGCTCACCTTCTAGATTCCTGGAATATTCCAAAGCATAGCCAGGCCCCCAGCAGAATATATTATCACATTCCCTAGATGTTCTTTTAAAGTATCTATTTAGTTTTTAGTCTAGCATTGTCTCGGGCATCTGGAATGCTAAATGCTCTTTCCTAATTGTTTTAGTAAGTGCACTGTGGAAAAAGACCATTTTCACTGAGTGAGTCTGGTCAAAGGAAGAAATGCCTGGAAAGGGGGTGTTTCAGGGCACTGCCATTCCAGACAAATGGTCAGAACACTAGGAATCGGGCTTTCGGGAACTCAGACAGGCTGCTGATTTTCTTGACCAGCACTTTCGTGGATTTGCTGGTTTTCAAGATTACCATGGAACAAGGAAGTGGGAAGCTAGAATTGGGCAAACTAACATGTTACGAAGTTCATTCTTCTTAGTAAGATGAAGTTTTTCACACTACCAAAAAAATGTATTTATTTGAGGAGGTTTGTACTTACCACGGCACACACAGATCTGAGAACAATTTTGAGAAGTCAGTGTGTTTTACCATGTGGCCTCTGAGGATCAAACTCAGGTCGCTAGGTCTGTAGGCAAGCACCTTCTCCCCCATTGAGCCATCTTGCCGGCCCAAGATGCTGTCTAGAAAATATAGTGATTCCCTGGCGGGAGAGGGGGGATGTGAAGCAGATCTTTGGAGGTCCCTTCAGCCTATCATCCCAACAGTTAGACCCTCCAAGATTTACTATACATCTTTATTTGGTAAACATTATTTTGAGCCCGGGTCCCCTTTGGGGTCTGTGTGTGTCCAGGTTCTTGTGTTTGGGGGTCAAAGACTGAAACCAGAACATGCAAAGAAGATTAAGACATGGACATGAATTCTGGATTCTGTAAGGAGCAAGAGAGCCATGGAGAACTCAGATTCCAGTCACAAGGGTGAGGGAGAGATGGAAAAGGAATTCATGGATTCTCCACGTAGAGTACCATGAGGGACAAGGGAGGCAAAGATGGCTACAGATCAGGATTATTTATAGGACTAGGCAGATTGGGAGACGGGGAGAATGACTTTTCCTCATTGGTCAGCTCTAGTTTCTGCAAACCTGTTTGGTGCTTATGGTCTTCTACATCTCATTGGTCTGTTCATATTGGGGCCCAACTCATTTGATCTTGTGCCGGACCTCCGGGGGGAGCTTATCTACGGTGGAGAACTAACCTCCATACCCTTTCAGGGACAGGGAGTTGGGAGAAGTTGTCCACTTTATCTCTGTGAAGGGTTAGAGTCAGTTCATCCACATCACTAAAGCGTGTTCCTTCAGGGTAATCCCAGCAGTGGGGGTGACCCTAAAGACCTTCAGAGACTGTCCCTGCATGGCTGTTCTAAAACTGCCTAAATTTCTTTTAGGGATGTATTAGTTACTTTTGCATCTCAGTGACCAAAGTACCCGAGGGAGACAGGTTACAGGAGAAAAGACTTCTTTGAGTCATAGCTTCAGGGGGGCTCCTGTCCATGATGGTGGGGAGTGCATGATGCAGCAGGTCAATTCACAGTGGTGGGAGCACATAGTGCCAAAGAGTATAGGCCAGAACCAGGGGCAGTTAGGACATCAAAGGCCTACCTCTAGTTGTAACAGGACTAACAGGAATGACAATATTCTAAAGACACACTTGTGGGCTAGAGACATGGCTCAGGGGTTAAGACTCTCCCTTGACAAGGGATTGATAGTCATAATAGTGTTCCCATACCAAAGGGAAACCCAAGTAAGGGCTCTGGACAATGCCACTGAATCCTTACACATCACTAGAGTGGAGGACTCAGAGGGAAGTTTGGCATTCACACAAAAGGATGCTCCAGGGAATGGGAGGGGAGGAAGGGGGAGGCACTGGAAGAAGGGGAGGGAGTGGGTAAAAGGAAGGGGAAAAGGGGGGGAGGGTACATGGGGACTGGGGAGGGGTGGAGGGAGGGAGGGGACAGGGTATCTATTAAGCTTGTATGATATAATAAATATTTTTTTAAAAAGACTCTGCCTTGAAAGCAGGACCTGAATTTGAGTTCAGATCCCAGGTCCTGTGTAAAAATTCTGGGTGGAAATGGTGGTGGACTACGCTTCTGGCTGGTGCACTTCCCAGAGTGAAGTAAGAGGAGGTAGAAGCAATCCAGAATGACTCCCAAATTCATCCTTCGGTCTCTACAGGCATACACACAGTGTGCTCTTATACACATACACACACACACACACACACACACACACACACACACACCCTGAATGAATGAATGAATGAATGAATGAATGAATGAATGAAAAATAAAGACACACTTGTTTGCCTTACTCTGACTATCTGGACAGTATAAGCAGGCCCTAGGGCCCCTCCTCCCTTTTCACCTCCCCCCCTCTTCGAAGAATCTTGCTGGGAGAAGAAAAAGACTGAAACCAGGTGCCAGCCAGAGAGAGAAAAGGTTTTATGAAGTTCTGAAAACGTGTCAGGAACAGTCTTTCCTCTGTTCAAATGTCCCTTCTGGGCTACCAAATCTTACAGGATAATCCTACTTCGGTTGCCAAATGTTACAGGAATGACCATCCCAATGTTACAGGGTTTTTGTGTTCCAGAGTCAAAGATTGAAACCAGAACACATGTAGAGGATTAAGGTAGAACTTATTAGAGGAGAAAAAGGCTGGAACTCATGGACTCCAGGCATGGAGTGCCATGAGGGGCTAGGGTGCTGGAGAACTCATGGACCCCAGGCATGGACTCCATGAGGAGCAAGGAACAAGAAACGGACTCGTGGCACTAGAGTGCCATGAGGGGCTAGGGCACGAAGATGGCTGCCAGGACCAGGCATATTTGTACACCTGGCAAGCCCAGGAAACTGGCTTTTTCTCCTTGGTTAACTCCCATTGGGCCCAATGCAGTTGCTCCTGGGCCCACAAGGGCTAGAGATTAAGTTATTTGATATGGAGAGCTCATCTCCATAATCCTTTCATAGGGAAGTTGGCCATCTTATCTCTGGGAGGATTGGAGTCAGTTCCTTCAGGGTGATCCCAGCAGTGAGGGATGACCTTCAGGAATTCCAAAGACCTTCAAAGACCATGAGAGACTCATCCAGCATAGCTGCTCTAATCCTGCCTCAAACTGACCTTGGAGAGAGACACATCAAAACCTTGATGGGTGCGTTATGGGCGGGACCATGCCTAGACCTGGAAGTCTAGTCATGCATGTCCCTCACCTTCTATTAAGTTTGGCTTCTGAAGTAGACTTGGGGTGTGGGGTAGGAAGTCACTGATTTCTTCATCCCTCTTCCCAGTGTAGCCACATTGAAGAACTCTCCTATCTGAGCCTTTTGCTAGTAGTTTTGCTCTTTCAGCAAAACTTGGTCTATTGAGGCACAGGTTGTAACCCCGAGTCAAGTAACAGGGACATCACTACCTATTTGCATCCCACCCCCACCAGGTCCCGCCTCCTAAAGCTTCCACCACTTTCAAAGTAGCACTACAAGAAAACACCAGCCTGTGGAGGGCATTTCAGAATCAAACTCTAGCAAGGACTTTGGTAATATTTATAGTGAGTGCAAGGAAGTTTTTGCTGAATCCAACCCTTGGGCTCTTTAGTGGATTTTCAATTGTCTACTACGTGTGTGTGTGTGTGTGTGTGTGTGTGTGTGTGTGTGTGTGTGTGTGTCTGTCTGTCTGTCTGTCTGTCTGTCTGTCTGTCTGGGTCTCCCTAAGAGTGACTTCAGGAATCACCCTGGATTGTTTCCGCCTCCTATTTGCTTTGCTCTGGAGTTTCCCGAATTCCGCCTTCCAGGACTAGAAGTATAGGCCACTGCCATTTCTGTCTCACATTTTTACATGGATTCCAGGATTTGAACTCAGGCCCTTCTGCTCAGGCTTAACCTCTGAGCCATCTCTCCAGCTTGCCTGCTATCTTTTTGGCTATGTTTGGAAAAATACAAAGAAAACATCTCCTTCTCTTACATGACTTCTATTATTTTGGTTGAAAACTGGAGTTCTGGCACATTGGAGCAAATCAGAGCACTTGTACCATCCGGTGAGACTAGTTATTATTATGCTTGTTCTTTGTTTATGTAACAGCCGAACTCCTTTAATGAACCTATTTCTCCATAAGCTGTGAAGCCGCTGGCGGTGCCCTGCATGGCACACACGTTCTTCTTGGGACAGGGACTGTTTCTGCAGAATTCTCTTTGGCGTTCTCTTTCCTCAGCCTCGCCCATTTGCTAGGCTCTATTAATAGTGTTTATCTCTCCATGGGTCTCTGCAGCACTCTGGGGGCATAGACTTCCCCACCGGCTCAGCCAACTAAATGTGAGGCCCTATGTAATGGTACTTTTTGGTGCCAAAGATTTGCTCTGACAGCAGAAATACTCCTCTTAGCTTTTTCTTTCCCCACTTCTCTCAGGGAAGCGATCTGCCCTAAGCTTGACTTGTTGATCTAGGACTCACCAACCCCTGCTGATTGCTTACCACCAAACCTCTCTGGTTTTTGAGACTTTAACGTCCTGATGTTGTAGAAATGTTGGGAAATTCTCTTCTCCAGTGGGTTCTTGCCTGATACCCACAGTGAGTAAGGGACAATTCTTAGTGACAGAGAGAGAGAGAGAGAGAGAGAGAGATTGCCCTTGAGGATGCTGTATTTAGTATGTGCGTGTATGGGGGCATGGGTATGTATATAAGTGTGTGTGTGTGTGTGTGTGTGTATCAGAGGGCACTGTGTGTGCCCATGGAGGTCCAAGGGTGAATTCAGGAACCATCCTGGATTGCACCACCTTGTTATTGCATTGCTCTGGGGTTTCCCAGAGCTTTCCAGGGCTGGGAGTTCAGGTCCCCACCTTCTCTGCCTGGCATTTTTTACATGGGATTTGGGATCTGAACTCAGGTCCTTCTGCCTGCAAGGCAAAGGCTTTAACCCCTGAGCTTTAACCCCTCTCCAGTCCAAAGGTGTATATGGTTCTCAGCTCGTGGTTCTCAGCTTCAGGCCATCAGCGCAGCAGAACGACTACAACAGCACATGGAGTTCTGCCAGTGGTGCTCGAGACCAGCTCTACTCTGTATCTCAGAATTCATTCACATTTCACCTACAACCCAGTTCCAAGGCCTAAGGAC
Organism: Typhlomys cinereus; assembly: GCA_023101885.1. NCBI lineage: Eukaryota > Metazoa > Chordata > Mammalia > Rodentia > Platacanthomyidae > Typhlomys > Typhlomys cinereus. The sequence goes on from JALPQD010000649.1 coordinate 847,335, forward strand.
CTCGTGATCAGGTTTGTCACAGCAACAACACTGCTCTGTGGTGACTGTGTCCTGCATTAGTGACTTTTCTCATCACTGAGAGAAACAACGTATGGGAGGATAGTTATATCTGGGCTGGTCATTTCAAGGTTACGGTCCTGAGGAGGAGACAATGAAGCAGAGTGGCTTACGCAGGGGAAGCAAGTGCTGCAGTGGCCATTTATGGCTAAAGACCAGAGGCTGAGAAGACAGGGCAGAACCAGAAACAGGCACAATCTTCAAAAGTCCACCAGACTGACCAATCTCTGCCAAGTAGGCCCTGCCTCCTCTAGGACCCACAAACTTCAAAATAGTGCCACAAGGAAGGGAAAAAGAATTCAAAACTGGATGGGGAAGCATTTCTGATTCAAATTCTAACATGCATTTTAGAAGGTTAAGAATAAGCCAAGTTAAGTAAGCCAAATTACACACTTTGGATAAAGCCAAGACTAAATGCCTATGATACATAAAAATCAAAGAATTGAATGAATATGCACTTTTACAAAAATACTTAATACATACTCCTTTAACTAGATAGCCATCCTAATATCATTGCATCGCTGTATTTAAATAGCTGCCAAAGAAATTCGGAGAATTAGAGGAATTTTCCACTTTTTAGAGAGGTAAGAGAATGCACATGGACATTTAGCCATAGATGCAGATTAAGCACGTCTGAAATCTTCATCTACTGAGTGGGGAAGCAGATTTACACAGCAGTTTTCTGTGGAACAGTTATTTTGTGAATGAAGTGCAAGCAATGATGATTATTAGTATAGTTTAGGGTTAAATCCAGGACACTTCTCAACTAGAATAATGTTGCCAAGGATTTCTTCATTTGAAGACCAGTACAGCTGCTCAGACTTCATCCATCTCAGGTTAACATGTCTGTAAGTCTTCGTACACCTCATGAAGCTTCTGGAGCCTTCTCCATATACTAGCAAAGACCTCGCCAAAACCACTGAACAAAGAACTAACATGGCATGTTTCCAGAAACTGAGTAGCCACAGACAGGCACTGCAGAGGCCTGAATCAATTTCTGTGGAAAGAGAGAGAGAGAGAGAGAGAGAGAGAGAGAGAGAGATTCCTTCATTTGTGACATAGAAGTCTCTGCGGTCAGGGCGCTCTGCTCGGTGCCTGCTGGGGGTAAACAGAATGTGCCTTGCTTTCCATTTGCAATTCCATACTGCTTCCCCTGGGAATCTAAGAGGGTTTTATTTTCTCTTCCTTCTTCCCTTGTTACAAGAAAGTTCAAGTAATCACTGTTCCCAACAAATTATTTGGAACATGAGAATCAATAGGACAAAACAAAACATCTTCCAAAAAATAATACCAAGACCTTTAAAAAAATTTTTTTTTCCTTAGAATATAAGATGTCTGGAAGTAAGTCCTAGAAAGTCTCTCTTATGACTGAAGAGTGGGGTTATAAGATCAGAGCCTACCAAGCCAGAGACACGCAGTCTAATGGGTTTCCATGTTTTATTGAGTAGCCGGCCTCTCAAGAAGCTTTCTTCCTGAGGGTCTCTGACTCAGCCTACCCCAGAGCTTTCTCAGCCCTGAGGGCTCTGGTTGTAACAGCCTCACATTCTTGCCACCATGCCTTCCCTACCATGATGGACTTTAGCACTTTTTAAACTAAGCCAAAATGCACCCCTCCTCCCTTAAGTTGCTAATCAATTAGGTGTTTGGTGATGGCAGTGATACAAGTATAACAACCCTTTCTTTATTTCCTAATCACCTTCCAAAACTCTCAAAACACCACGGTCAGGGGTCAGACAGATGGGTCAGTGGGTAAAGGCACTTGCCACGAAAGTCTAGTGACCTGAGTTTGATCTCTAGAATCCACATAAAGATCAGAGAGATCGAAATTTACAAAGTTGTCCTCTGACATCCACATGCACACAATGCAATGATGATGATGTTGATGATGACGACATAATATCTGTCACAGTCAGATCAAGTTTCTACTCTCTTACTATTTCACAATGGGGGTTAAATCATGAATGAAATAAGGTAAAGTTTTTCCCCATTATTTCTCTTTCCCATCTTCATATGTACAGGTATGGGGGGTTGTGTTCAGGTACATGTGTATGTGTGCATATGGGTGGCGGTCTGACATTGATATTGGGATAATCTTTGATCAGTTTTCTACCTATTTCTTGAGCCTGAGTCTCTTAGTCAAACCCAGAGCCAATGTGACTGATTAGCCAGCTTACTCTGGAGATTTCAGGTCTCTTGCCTTTCGAGGCTAGAATTACAAGCAGGTCACTGCACCCACCAGGCATTTTACCTGGAATCTGAACTCTGGTCCTTTTGCTTGAGTGGTGAGCATTTTGACTGCTGTGCCATCTCCCCAGCCCAGGACTTTCAAATCATAGTTTTTCACAATGCTTGAGGGACAGTTACTGTAAAACCATGATGTTCATATCTCTAGGAAGGTGACTTCTGATCAAGGGAGCTGTGGTGGCCACAAGCTCTGTGTGTGACTCTGCTTTGTGAGCCCTAATGTGTACACATGTATGCATAATTGAAACAGATCCTCTGTCTCCCTACCTTCCTTAAGAAAAGGATTTGAGTGATTATTTTCTTATCTTGAAAGATCTGGTTTATTTTTTTTTAATAGTATTATAGGGATTCTCTAGAGAAAAGGAACTGATAGAGTATCTATGGTAAAACAGGATTTGCTATCTGCCTGCTATAGACGCAGAGGACCCAGAAGATTCTTAGTCTGCGGGGCTGGCTATCTCATTGATGACCATTTGGAACAAGATGAATTCTGATTTCAGTGAGGAACGGCAGGGACTGCAGAGACAGACACACTACAGGACATCTTTCTCCTCTGACAGCTCTGTAACTGGGTCACCCTTGGGAGGTGTGGTCTACTTTGGGGTGGGGTCTTCAATTAGTATTTCCCAGAAATGCTTTCACTGGCCTGCCCTGGGGCAGGTTGACAGTCGAGATTAACTAACTGCCACACTGCAGTTGATGTGTTGCCAAGCCAATGTCTAGAACACAGTAGACAGAAGGACTTCCACTCTGGTAGCCTTTGACCACCTTATACAGTCCATGTGGGCACCGAGTAGTTAAAATGTAAACCACTGAAAATTCTTTCCAGTTATTCATGGTATTGATTCACTCCTGGAGGTGGAGAAGTAACCATTTTTTTTTTTTTCTGGCTGAGTTAAAAGCAAAGAGCACATGGAGCAGAAACCACGTCAGGATGTGAGCTGTGGCCAGATGTCCCAGCCAGCCTGGAGTTTTACGCAACTTGGAAGATGGAACACTGCTTTTCAAGGCACGAAGTGGGCGTTCGAATTCACTGTCACATCTTGTCAGTTTGCTGGACCATGATGGAGACAGGAAATTGTCAATTACAGGCGTCTGAGAGCCAGGCACATTTTCCAAAGCACTTCTTGTTTTTCAAACCCTGTATTCCCAGAACGAGCAAATTCGGCTTGCTCCTGGAAGCCTTTGCTTTAGAGTAGAAGCAAAGGCTGGGGGAACCTGTCCTTCCAGTGGGTGGTCAGGGAAGATGGCTGTACCTTCTGTCCTCTAAGGCTGGTTGCTGACACGGCCCTTTTGATGCCCTGGAGCTGCTGCTGCTTGTACTTGGTCACCAGGAAAGCAAGCCAGGATGAGACCCCCAGCACCTTCCACATAATCCCCATCATTGGGGAAGATATCAGTGACCCAGTCAATACTTGACAAGTCAATACATGTCATCAGGCTGCCATAGAAACCTCTAAAAGATAGGGGATCAGAGGCTTCCAGGTTGGTGAATGTGCACCCTAATTCCCCAGGGACAGAAGTTCTGTTCTTGAGGCTCTTTCAGAACCTCCCATCACCATTCATCTGGCTAAAATATCCTTTGAAATAAACTGGTGATCCTAAATGACTTCCCCTGGTTTTATGAGCTGCACTAGCAAATCATTGAACCCATGGAGTGGAGGCATGGAAAGTTCTGATTTGTAACCAGATTGGACAAAAGTTACCAGTAACTTGGCAATCTGCTATTTACGATTGGCCCCTGACATGACAGGCTTTCTGGGGGGAGAAGGGGAACTGAACTTTGACCTGTGCAGTCTATATTAACAATGTTAATGACAACAACTGTGTCATGTCAGAGAATTGGCCCCTGTCTCTTCTTACATGACCAAGGATCCTATCAGACCATACCTTACCCTCATGATCTCATTCAATTTAATGAGTTCCCAAAGGCCTCACTTCTAAAGCCATCACTGTAGGAGTCAGGGAATCAGAATCAGAATTTCTTTGGGAGGGTGGAGGTGACAGTGAACAGAAGTCAGCCCCAGCAGATGGCACACGTGCCTTCCAGAATGGTCGCTATTGAATTTTCAGCTCAGTGATACGCCCAGAACAATTGTCATATTTTGTGTCACTGAATGACCCTCCAAATGAGAGGGCATATGCATATTTTTATTCTTTCATTTATTTCTGGGTACCCACCAGTGAGACTACAGAGGAAAAACACAAGAGAGGGTTCCAGTGTATTGGAGCATACTGGGGTAGGAGAATTGAAAGGCTCAGATGAGCTCAGAGGAGGACCAGCCAGGACTGTGGATGGCCAGGGGAGCAGACAGGGCACTCAGGTGTGGAGGGGAGATGATCTGATCCATGTAAGAGGAGAGTGTGTGCTGTGTGGGAGCTCCAGAGACCATAGTGCCAGTGAGAGGCAGGAGGAGGAGCCCCAGAATTAGGCAGTTTTAGAAAGCCATTCTTGGACAGTCTCTGAAGATCTTGGGAGGTCATCTCTAGGACAGGAGTTACCCTGAAAGAACACACCTTAGTGATCAGGAGGAACTTACTCTAATCCTTCACAGAGATAAAGTTGCCAACTTCCCCACCTTGAGGTCCTGTACAAGATCAACTGAGTTGAGCCCCAATATGAACTGATCAATGAGATGTGGAGGACCAAAAGCTCCAATTGGGTTTGCAAAAACTGGAGCTAACCAATGAGGAAAAGTCATTCCCTCCCACCTCCCCACCCCCAAGCCTACAAGTAATTCTTTTTTTTTTTAAATTTTTTTTATTATTATTTATTCAACTGTGCACGTGTGTGTATGTATGTGCGTGCGTGTGTGTGTCTGTGTGTGTGTGTGTGTGTGTGTGTGTGTGTGTGTGTGTGTGTAGAACCACGGACGAATTCGGGAACCACCATGGACGCCTCCACCTCCTTCTGCCCGGGGATTCACAGGCTCCGCCCTACCAGGACCAGAAGCGCAGGCCGCCCCCGCTTCCGTCTGGCGTCTATACGTGGGATCTGGGATCCGAACTCGGGACCTTCCGCCTGCAAGGCGGAGGCTTAACCCCTGAGCCACCTCTCCAGCCCTCTACAAGTAATTCTGACCTGAAACCATTTTTGGTTCCCTTGCTCTTCATGGGAACCCCTGTGTGTGGTGTATCTGTATATGTGTGTAATGTGTATTTCTGTGGGCATATGTATGTGTAATGTGTATGAGTGTGTGTAATGTAAGATTTTGAGCACATTTGCTAAAGAGGAAGACAAAGTTTAACCACATTTGAATCCCTGCGGGCTCCATCAATTATTAGCTTTGTGGCACATCATTTAATTCCTTCTGGTTTCTCTAGACCCTTGATGGAGCATGAATGAAACTGGAAGTCATATGCCAAGGGAACTAGACCAGACAACCGAGATACTAGATTTAAAATTTTATATACATTTACATGTTCGTGTGCTATCCAAGTGTGTGTTCTAAGGCCAGTTAAGTCTAATGAACCAAACTACTCTGACACGCCCTGTGTCGTTTGCATTCGGGAAGCGTCTCGGCCCTCAGAGCAGGCTTTCAAATTCGTTCTCACCGGGACTTGCGCCGCTGAAGGGCAGACCCCTCTGTAATCCCAACTTCCGCAGCCTTGGAAGCGTCCTGCTCTGGCGGGCCTTAGAACCCAGGAGGAAACTAGCAGGCCGGCAGGCGGAAGTGGCGAAAGCGAGAGTTCTGTCCTTCGCGGCGTCCCGTAGTTCGCGGTGCCCGTGGTTTGCGGCGCGCGGTCTTTTGAAAGCGCGGAGCGTTCAAAGCCGGCGGCCGTTGCGCTGCGAGTCCACGCGGCGCGGGAGCAGGCGGGGCGCAGGCCTGAGCTGCGGAGGCCTGAGCTGCGGAGGCCTGAGCTGCGGACGGGCTCTTGCCTCCTCCGCCTCTGCCGACTGGTGAGACCGCCGAGCCGACTCCGGGAACATCGCGGCCCCGGGGAGGGAGGGAGCACGGGGAACCCCGGGAGAGAAGGACGGGGAACCTTGGAAGGAGAGAGTATAGAGCCCCCAGAGAGGTAAGAGAGGACGTGAACCCCTGGAGAAAGGTGCTAACCTCGTTCATTTTAAATCGGTATATATATATATAAAATCGGTGTATATATAATAATTCTATAATGTATATCATATATAGATACTATATACCATATGGTATCATATATCATATATAGATAAATATCATGTCATGTTTCTTAGCAGCATATCCTCACCTTGAAGCAGATGAGTGTAGAGCTTCCTTAAAGGACAGTGAGCTGAGCCTATTTTTTTTTATCGTAAGTGAAAGCTTCAAGTCAATAATATGATCATGAGGAAGTGGTTATTGTCTTGTTGGGTTTAAGTTCATCATTGTGAATAGAGTTGGATTAAGTGTTTGTGACAGTCTCTCCAGTTCTCTGATTGCTTGCTTATATAACAAGATGAAAGGTAATGTTACAGGAATTTTTCCCCCAGGAGCAAGAGTTGTATTCTTTTATCTCTGTAGTGTAACTCGATGTATTTTCTTCATAGGTCTTGTAGTGATCCTTATGATGGAAGATATCAATAGTTTCAAGACTCCAAACAAATTATCTGAAAGAAGGAAATCTGGTAAGATTGTAAAGTAAGGCCTTTCTTTCTTGTGGCTGCTGCTAGAAATGTTCCCTAATTATCTTTCACAGACAGTTGTAGCAGAAGACTTCATTATCGTGTCAATCACCACAAGGCTTACCTAACAGAACAGGGTCTGGTCATCTGGACTGTCCTAGATTTTAGGCTTTGCCTGGTGGAGAATCGGTTTGGTGTGAACCTTTTAGACCAATAAAGAGCCTTTCTCCTCCTTTCATGCTTTTGTTCTGAGGAGGGGGAAGGTGGTTTTAATTCAGCAAGCACAGGGAAATCTTTTCTACAGGTAGATAACTACATGCAAAGAACAAATGAGACCCTTAACTCACGGCATGGGCAAAAATGCTGCATTCTCTATAAAAATATGACTGTCTAATGTGTTCTTTTCTAAAACATATTTTTGTAATCTATGTTGATTTTTGCATCCTGTATCTATACTATACTCAACTAACTTTTTAATGGATTGCTAAGACTGGTGTAAGTAGTTTGGTCATGCACAGGTGAATAAAGACCCCTTTTTCCCTCCAATGTCTGTGACCTGTTGTCTTCTTATCGCACTGGCTCAGCATATTTTTGAACAGAAGTGTGAGTGGTCACACATGTTATATTAGATTAGGTTCTTTTTTTTTTAATTTTTTTCCCGGTTCCCTCCCTCCTTCCACCTCTCCCCAGTCCCCCTTGCACTCTCCCCCCCTTTTCCCCTTCCTTTCACCCCCCCCCCTCTCTTTTCTCCCAGTGTCCCCCCTTGCCCGCCTCCCATTCCCTGGAGCATCCTTTAGTGTGAATGTCAAACTTCCCTTAGATTATGTTCTTGTAGATGTTCTTTATCAGGTTCAGTTCTATTCTTGGTGACTATAGTGAATGGTGTTGAACCTTGTAATATTCTGTTTCTGAATCTGTTGACCAAAAGTTGTTTTTTTTTTTCTTATTTTATTCATTATTAAGGAGAATTTTAACTGGTTTCAGTTGATAGGCATAGAGTCATTCAGATTATATGATGGGTTTTATATGTATGTGAGTTTATTGGGGTCTAAGGATGTATCTTTTATTATGCATTCATTTTTTCAAATTATTGGCATGGAGTTACAACATCCTCATCTTTCTTTATTTCCGATGTTACATCTTTTAGTTTGCGCTGGTCTGATGTGGAACCTGCCTTGAAGTGGTGTGGATTCTTGCATTGCTCAAGTTTCCACTCTGCCTGGACATTGTTCCCTGGCGTAGGGTTAGGCCTTCGGCCTCACTACCATATTTCCTTGTATGCTCACCGCCTCAGCTGTCAGCATGTTGAAGTCTCCAATTGTCATTGTGGGTTTTTGTTTTTTCATTTTTATTTATTTAGGGGTGTGTGTGTGTGTGTGTGTGTGTGTGTGTGTGTGCACGCGCGCGCGCGCGTGTGTGTCTGTCAGAGGGCACTCTGTATCCCTGTGGAGAACCAAAAGTAACTTTGGAAATTATCCTGGATTGCTTCTACCTCCTCTTTGCTTGGTTCTCGGATTTCGCTGGTTCTGCTCCCAAAGGCCAGAAGTTTCCTCCTGGCCTTTTTTTTCTGTGGGACCTGGAAACCAAATTTAGGATCTTCTGCTTGCAAGACAGAGTTTTAACCTCTTAAGCCATCTCTCTAGCCCTGTCATGGGTTTTTCTGTTTTTATTCTTTTTCCTTCACTCTGATCACTTCTTGCTTCATACAGCCAGAGCTTTGCAGAAACACATATCCAATGATTTTTTATTAGACAATAGATTTTTATAGACTTCTTACACTTTGAACAACTTTCAGTCTACTGGGTTTGGCTAATGGTAAGTGTTGTTATTCCAAGAAGCCTGTGATTTCCAGTTGTTGCTTATCTCTGCTCTTTTTCGAGCACCTGCCCATTGTATGTGCAGTTACCAATTTACCACAAAGGCCTCCTTGGCCTTTGACCTCTGTTTCCTCAGGTTGACAAAACTGCTGGGCTCCTGGAGTCTGGAAGTGACAATGACAGCTTCAAATACTTCTCTTGCCTCAGAAATCACTACTCTGCCTCTTATGAAGGGTCTGAAACAGGGAGGTTGTCATGTTTTCTAGTTTGTGGTGAGGCGGCAACTTCAAGAGTAGTTAGTTATTCAAGACCAAAGCAGATTCTCTCTGTCGTCTTTTTTTTCCTTTTAATTTTGTGTGTGTGTGTGTGTGTGTATGTGTGTGTGTGTGTGTGTGTGTGTGTGTGTGTGAGAGAGAGAGAGAGAGAGAGAGAGAGAGAATCATCCTCTTCAGAACTTTGGGAATCATCCTGGATTGCTTCTACCTCCTTGCTTCACTTCTGGGATTTCCCAGGCTCCGCCCACCAGTGCTGGAAGTGCAGGCCCCCAGCCATTTCCACCTGGTGCTTTTACATAGGGCCTGAGATCTGAACTCAGGACCTTTTGCTTGGGAGGCAGAGTCTTGAGCCATCTCTCCAGCCCCTGTGTCTTCTTTTTAATGATTGTATAATATTCTATAATATACACTAATTGTTTCAGATGATGGTCATTGTTTTGTGCAATCTCAAAGCAAGTCATACCACTCAGCTATTAAGTGCATGTGATGTGTGTGTGGGAACATGATGCCAGGTTGCCAGAGAGATCGCTTAGTGGGTAAGGTACCTACTCTCAAATCTGGTGGTTCAATCCCTGGAAGCCACACGGTGGGAGGAGGGAAGTGGCTTTTCAGAGGCTAGGAAGGTGTGTCCAACTTGTGGGATGCAGGCTGCATGCCCCCAGGATAGCAATAAATGTAACTAGCACAAAATCATGAATGTACATAAAACATGAAATTTGGGGGCCAGAGAGAGAGCTCAGGGAAAACCTGCCTAAATTCAATTCCTGGAAACCCAAATGGTGGAAGGAAAGAGCTGACTTCTAAATGTTGTTCTCTGACCTCCACCTGTGTGTCATAGTCTATAGTGGGACATTTACATATTATTTTTTAAACATTTTTTTTATTCAATTGTGCGTGTGTGTGTGTGTGTGTGTGTGTGTGTTTGTGTATGTATGTGTGTGTAGAACCATAGGCGAATTCGGGAACCACTATGGACCACTTCCACCTCCTCCTTGTTTACTCTGCCCTTGGATTCACAGGCTTCGCCCTACCAGGACCAGAAATGCAACCTCCCCACCCCCTTCCGCCTGGCATCTATATGTGGGGTCTAGGATCCGATTCAGGACCTTCCACCTGCAAGGCAGAGGCTTAAGCCCTGAGCCACCTCTCAAGCCCCCATATTCTTTATTTTTAAGCAGCCTTTTAGAAATGTAAAAAATACCTTAGCTTGTGTGCCATATAAAACAGTCCATTTACTTCGGTGTTAGCAGACTAACAACATGAGTTCCAAAAGCAAATTTAGCAAAGGGCATCCATTTAAAGTCAGCTAATGTTACACTCCTCTCTGAGAAGTGCCAAGTACCAGTCTCACTAACAGTTTCTTTGAACGATAAGGTCCTTTGGGAGGGGTGTCTTCATATACTAATTTTTACTTTTGTTTTGGCATTTAGTATTAGGCTCAACTCCATGTGTAAATATCCCCGCTTCGCCGTTTATGCAGAAGCTTGGCTTCGGGACTGGGGTCAATGTTTACCTAATGAAGAGGTGAGTGAGTGCAGGACCCCAACTTGTGTGGAAGCGCAGCTCCACTGTACTGGGTATGTTCCTGATCCCACCTGAACGCCGTGTGTCCTCGTCTCTGTGACTCTCCCCACTCGTGAAAAAATGCTTTCCATAGCAGGTGAAACTTTCCCCTACCTGCTTGGTTATTTTAGCCTTAAAGCACTTATGCTTTAAGTATTCTTAAATGACCCAATCTTTCTAAAAAATGAAAGCTTATACTTTTTTTGTTCTGTAGCGTATCTGAGTGGGTGATGAGAGATGATGATGGATTGTTCTGTGTGGAGTTCAAATATAGGCCAAGTGGTTTTGAACAGCCTTTAAATGAAAAAAATTTTTTTTTCTTTTTTGGTGCATGTGTCCATGTATCAGAAGGCATTGTGTGTACTTGTGGAGACCCAGGGGTAACTTTCGGAATCATTCTGGATAGCTCTACCTCCTTTTTCCTTTGCTCTGGAGTTTCCCTGGCTTCCTCTTCAGAGGTGTAAGTGCAGGACTCCACCCGGAGTTTATATGTGGGATCCAGGATACCAACTAGGTCCTTCTGTTTGTGAGGCAGAGGCTTAACCCCTGAGCCATCTCTGTAGTCCCTAAGTTAATTTCCTAACTATTAATTATTTAGCATCCTGCAATTCATCACTGATACATATAGCTAAATATTTGATAAAGCAGTTAATAGAATGACATGCTAGGGTAGAAACACAAATTATATTTATCAGAAGCACTGTCTGCTTGTGGAGACCCAAGTGTGATTTTAGAAATCATCCTGATTTACTTTTATCTCCTTTTTGCTTTGTTCTAAGGTTTCCCAGGCTCCTTCTTACAGGACTTTTATGTGAAACCTGGGTCCTTCTGCTTGTGAGGCAGAGGTTTAACCCCTGAACCATCTCTCCAACCTCACCAAGATCAATATTTCCTCCTTCTCCACCTTCTTTAATCTTTTCCCAGAGTTCAGCTGTTACTGTTAAGCAGATGCTTATCTTCCACTTGAAATAGAATTGTAACCAGCATATTGATAGTCTGAATAATTATAAATTTATTTTGAAAAACAAGTTTCTAGTGCATCAAAGTGATTGCTATTCATTTGAGTATGAATTGTGGTTTCATTCATTCTTTTACTTGTGTGTATGTTGTAGATCTCCCAGGGGCTCATCTCGTTCTCCCTGGGCTGTGAAGAAGATAAATCCCATATGTAATGATCATTATCGAACAGTGTATCAGAAGAGACTAACTGATGAAGCTAAGATTTTAAAAAACCTAAATCATCCAAACATCATAGGTAAGTGGAATGTATTTGATGGCAGCATGTGGTATAATAGTTTTTTTTTTTTTTTTTACGGAAAAAGTATGTGTGCTCACTAATGAGCTTTACTAATTAAAATGGAGATGGGTTTGGAAGTCATTGTCAATCAAGTGAATGTGAATTGTCTAAAATAAAAATTGACAAACTATTATAGATGCTTAAGAGTGTGTTTGGGCTGGAGAAATGGCTCAGGAGTTAAGACTCTGTCTTGCAAGCAGAAGGTCCTAAGTTCAGATCCCAGGTCCCATGTAAAAACACTATCTGAATGGCAGCAGCCTGCACTTCCGGCCCTGGAGGGCAGAGTCTGGGAAATCCTAGAGTGAAGCAAGGAGGTAGAAAAAATCCAGGATGATCCCGGAAGTCACCCTTGGTCTTTCACAGGGACACAACAGTGCCCACACACACACACACACACACACACACATAAATATATATATTTTTTAAAAAGTGCTCTTAACACTTGTGGAATTAGAGGTCAACGTGGTTGTTTTTGAGATAGTTTAGGTCTGTTCCCAGCACAGGGGGCTGTGCAGTCATTGTTCAGGAAGCTGTAAGAATCTGCGGGGCACTGTGCTGGGCCTTGCTCATGCCCCAAGCCCCAGTTCACAACACAAACCCCGCAACACAAGCCCCGAAGTGTCTGGTAAAGACATGTCCTGTTTTCCCAAGGTTATCGGGCATTCACCCAGGCCAACGATGGCAGCCTGTGCCTCGCCATGGAGTACGGGGGTGAGAAGTCTCTGAATGACCTGATAGAAGAGCGGAACAAGGACAGCGGGCAGCCTTTCCCGGCAGCCATCATCCTCAAGGTCGCTGTGAACATGGCGCGGGGGCTGAAGGTAACTGCTGTATGTGTGTGTGTTATTTATTTGCCTATGAGGTGTATCTGAGTGTGTGTGAGTCTGAGTGTGTGTGTGCACGTGTTATATATTTGTGTATGAGCTGAATGTGTGTGTATGTATGTAAGTGTATGCGTGTGTATATATGTGTATGAGTGCCCATGTGTGTATGCATATGTGTTATGTATTTGTGAGTACGTGTGTGTGAACGCGTGTAAGTGTGTGTGGTTATGTTTTTGTGTATGAGGTTTTATGTATTTACATATGAGGTATGTGTGTTAGGTAGTTGTGTGTGAGTATACGTGTGTTAATGTGTATGTGTGAATGTTTTTGCATATGAGGTGTGTGTATGTGTGTTAGGTATTTGCTATGAGGAGTGTGTGTGTGAAAGCCCAAGGTTAATAAGAGGTACCATCCTCAGAAGCTCTTCCATTCTTACTGCTTCAAGGCTGGGTCTCAACAGATCTGGAGCTTGCCTATAGGGCTAGTTTGGCTAGTCAGTTTGCCCTGGGGATTCCCAGCCCCCCTTCCCAGGCTAGAATTGCAGGTAGGCTACCACACCTGCCCAGCTTTTTTTTTTAACTTTGTGTGTGTGTGTGTGTGCGTGTGTGTGTGTGTGTGTGTGTGTGTGTGTGTGTGTATCTGTATCAGGGCAGTGTGTGTCCCTGTGGAGGACCAAGGGTGACTTCAGAAATCTTCCTGGATTGCTTCTACTTTCTTGCTTCACTCTGATTTCCCAAGCTCCTCCCACCAGGGCCGGTAGTACAGACTACCGCCATTTCCTCAAGGTGGGGGGGGGGGGAGATGCCAGGTTTTTTTTTTTTTTTTCCACGGGACCTGGGATCGGAACTCAAGACATTCACTTGAGAGGCAGTGCCTTGACCCTTGTGCCATCTCTCCAGGCCAGCATTTTTTTTAACGTGGGATCTGAATTCCTGTCCTTTTGCTTGTACAACAACCACTCTAATCACTGAACCATCTTCTGAGCTCACCATTATATTTAAGTTTGTAAACTATAAGGAAACTAAGTACTTGGTGAACCTAATTACATGATCATGTTAGACTAAATGGATTAATACATTTAATTAAAACTTCAGTTTTCCCAGAAAGTATGTCCTAATCCTCTATTAGTAAAAGCAACTCTTCAGTGACCACCTAGTGGGATGTTAGTTTCAACATCATTAATATCTATCTGTAGGTCCAAAGAATAAGGTTTTCTGAGTGGTATGCAAGGAAGTTGTATTTTTGGATATGTGCAATTTGAGGAATCCTAAAGTAGCAGTGACAATAAATCCCAAATCACTTAAGCACTAGAGTAAGATCAAGTCCAGAAAAGCACTGTGTGGCTCTCAGTGCAGTGCTACATAGGTCAAAGTTGCAGGGTAATGTTTTGTTTGAAATTAGTTTATGATAGAGATTTTAAAAATTATAAATGTATTTTTAAAACATTTGTAGGCAAAATAGTTTTAAATGGTGTGATGTTGAGTCCCAGCTGTCAAAGTGATACTTGGGATGTGGGCCCCTCAGCAGTGAGGAATAATGGAGTCAGGCAGGCCTCTGGGCAAGCCTGCAAAATTGTCTCTTTGCTCTGATGGAGGGGGAGGTCCTGCCATGCTCTGTGCTATGTGTAAGACGCTGGCTGGCTGGCACACACTGGCTCCCCTCCGCTCTGGACTTTGGAGGGTCCTTTGGCTCCTGTGGCTGTAGTGGGTTGTGAGATGCAGCTGTGGTGGGCTATGAGGTGTACCTGTGAGTTTGTCCTCCTGACTGTCAGGCAGGCATTTATCGCAGCCACAAATTAGGAAACTAAATTAAATGGATAGAATGAATGGAAATGGTTCTTAATAACTAATGGTTTTAAGTGTGTATAATAGAACTAATAAGGTACCCTGTTTCGCGCTGCTCGTCTCGCCAGCAAGAACGACGCAACACGATCAGGATCCTTCTGTAGCAAGCTTTAATGCATCTTGAGAGGGAGAGCACTAGCTTTCAGCACGGAGACCCCAACTGCCTAAACCGCCACCCTTATATAGGGATTCTGTCCCGTCTTGGACGTGGCAGCACCTGATTGGTAGTGGGCGTGTCACCCGAGGTGGCGTGATGGTCTCGCGATCAGGGCTAGAGCGGGAAATGGGCCTGGCGCTTGCGCATTGGCTTGTTTTGCTGAGAGGAGAAGGGGAACTGGCGCCATCTTAGAATGGCGGCATGCAGGGCGGCGCCCTACATCTCCCCCTTTCTTATCAAATATGATAGCAATGAGGTGACCACCCAACTCAGGCGAAAACAGAGGCCAAATCCTCATAAAAAATTCGTCCTGCCAATTTTGTGAGGAAGGGATTCTGGGGCAGGTAACCCTTTTGCAAGATGGCGTGTTTTCCAGAGTAAACTCTGTGCGATGCTTTGCTCGTCAACCTGTGTGGGCTGCCTATGCCAGACACTCGTCCTCGTGCAATGCAACAAAGGTGCTGAGGGTGCATGAGCTGTTTGGCCGGCGATCAACCTTTATTCTTGCTTTAATGCTGCAAGCCAGATCTCAGCAGAGGTCCCATGTTCTAAAGCCCTAAGTGCCTGAGTGACCATGATTTTTTCTCGTCTGGCCCTGTTAGAAAATTTACAGAAGAGCCAAGACAATATTGCCAGACCGAGACGGAACAGAATTCCAAATAGTCCCACCCCCACCCATTCCTTGAAGTAGGAAAAAGCTGAGGAAATCCAGGAGGCGAATCCCGACGTCAGAGATGGGTCAAGGCGGGTTGAGTTGACGTGCATAATGGCGACTCTGAGTTCTCGTTAAAGATATGGCCGAGGTAGTCCAGCGAAGGCTGTCAGTAGCCGCGGTAGTTCCAACGATGGCTGCCCACAGCTAGTTGCTCAGTTCGGTAGTCAAGTAGGTGCTGGCTGAAGGCTCGAGAACTCCTGGAGTCTTGGAAGGTCGAAGGAACCGGGCAGCCGGAAGGAAGAACGATTCCTAGCACAGCTGCAAGAAGGGATCTGTTCTCCTTGGTGGCTTCTTTTTATAAGAGTCCTTTGAGAGCTTTGGAGTTCTGATAGGATCTAGGGCGTGTACTATCCTTTCAAGTAGTCTCAATTGATCCTTTTCCAGAGGTGGTCTCAGCCCAGCTTAGTTAATACCCTGTGTGTCAAGTTGACACCCAGGCTTAACTATCACAAGTCCACCCCTTGTCAACTTGACACCAAATCACATTTCCTTAGGCCATTAAAAATTCTCCAAATAGCTCCGCCTAACATAATATAGCTATCCACGTACAACCGCACACGCATTATTTTTCCAAGATCAATGACAATGCCCTTTGAGAAATCCTTAGTCTTAGTGTCCCATAACACAATATCATAATGTAGATTACAGCATTTCATCTCACCAGTTCTGTAACATAAACGGCATGGGCAGGGGGAACGTGGACATTATCCCCCATCTGTGCTCGGAGCGAGACTGGAGATTTCTCATCAGGATCAGCATTATCAGTCTTAATATCTGTGGCTTCATTTTCTTGGATATGGATGTTTCTTGTTAGCCGTTGTGGGATCCAAAATGGATGTTCTTCGCTCTGTGGAAAGACACATACAGCTCCCCTGGACCTAATTAAAACTGGATCCGGGCCTTTCCATTGATTAGTCAAAATATCTTTCCATTTTACTAACTCCTGTGGTCTCTGAGGTTCTGAGCAATGTCTGTCAGCGGCACTTCTTCCTGATTCATCTAAGTTGAGAAAGTTCAGAGTGAAAAGTGCCAAAGATAATGCTGCCTTTGGACCAGGAGATAGGAACGCTATGGGTCCCCCTTTTTGTTTAATTAGATAAGATTTGAGTGTCCGGTGGGTTCTTTCAATTATGCCTTGACCCTGGGGGTTGTAGGGCAGGCCAGTAATGTGTGTCACTTGTAGCTGTGAGCAAAATTGTTTGAATTCTTGGGAAGTATAATCTGGTCCATTGTCTGTTTTTAGAACCTTAGGCTTGCCCCATGCACTCCATGCTTCAAGGCAATGTTGAATAACCTGAGAGGTCTTTTCACCTGAGAGAGAGGTGGCATGGATGATGCCCGAGTAGGTGTCTACAGAAACATGTATATATTGAGATTTCCCAAAAGAGGGGATGTGAGTCACATCCATTTGCCATACCTGCAACGGGGAAATGCCTCTAGGATTAACTCCAGTGTGGGGGATAGGCAAGAATTGGCAACAATTTTGACAATTAAGGACTATATCACGTGCTTGTTGTCTTGTTAAGGAAAAGTGTTTGCGCAACGTTTCAGACGTCACATGAAATTTTGAGTGAAACTCTTTGGCAGCACTCAGTGAGGAAGGAAGGGCCACGGCTATGAGCTTGGTGGCTTGATCTGCCAAGTCATTGCCTTTTGTCATGGGACCCGGAAGGCCTGAATGAGCTCTGATATGAACAATATATAAAGGATGACGTCTATTTTGGAGGGCCTCTTTAATTTGTGAAAAAAGGAATGCCACCCTACTAGTAGGTTTAATGAGACCTGCCGTTTCAAGCAGGCGGACTGCATTAACTACGTATAATGAATCAGAGACAATGTTGAGCGGGCCTGGAAATTGTTGAAGAACTTCAAGGACAATTAAGCATTCAACAATTTGGGGGGAGGTTTCAGAATACTGTCTGACGTGAGCAACCTCATTAACTATATAGGCTCCACGTCCCGTTTTTGAGCCATCTGTGTATACCACAAGTCCATGTGATATGGGTGAGGATTTTGTAATTTTGGGGAAAACAATGGGATGGATAGAGACGAACTGTAAAAGGGGGTGTTTAGGGTAGTGATTATCAAAAGTCCCGGAGAAGGTGGCGCATAGTACCGACCAGTCAGTGGAAGCTGCAGCCAGGGTTTGAATCTGATTAGAGGTGTAAGGAACAATGGTAACATGAGGCTCTATGCCAAAATATTCTATTGTTAGTTTTATGCCTTTTAAAGCCAATTGTGCAACTGCAGAGGGATACCAATCGATCACTTTGTTAGGGGAGACATGTGGATGGACCCAACATAGGGGTCCATTTTGCCAAATAACCGCGGTGGGTAGGTCTTTAGTGGGTAAGACACACAAAGAGACAGGAAGGGAGTAATCAATTCTTTCAAGTTGGGCATGGGCCATTGCCAGCTCAATTTTATTTAGAGCTGTAATGGCCATGGGATTTAGGCTTCGGGGGGAAGCAATGTGGTTGTCTCCTTCTAGTATATCAAACAAGGGTTTTAATTCTGTAGATGGGATCTTGAGAAAAGGTCTAAGCCAGTTGATATTGCCTAGCAACTTTTGGAAATCATTTAGAGTATGTAGATTATCTTTTTTAAGTTCTATCTTTTGTGGACGAATGACTGTAGGCCTGATAAGAGATCCCAGAAAATGACTGGAATCGGACATTTGTAATTTTTCTGTGGCAATATGGAGTCCCCATTGCTTTAGAGAGCGTTGTAGAACAGGGAACACCTCATGGAGTAATGCCTCATCTTTATGACAGAGTAAAATATCGTCCATGTAGTGAATCACTACAAGTTGAGGGTAACGCCTCTTGATTGGTTGAAGGGCTTGATCCACAAAAAGCTGACATATTGTGGGACTATTGGCCATGCCCTGTGGTAAGACTTTCCATTGGTATCGTTTATCTGGTTCTGTATGGTTAATAGAGGGGACACTGAAAGCAAAACGCTGTCTGTCCTGAGGATGTAGGGGGATGGAAAAGAAACAATCTTTGATATCAATGATGAGCGTAGTCCATCCTTTTGGGAGAGCAGAGAGCATTGGCAGTCCTCTCTGAACAGGGCCTAATAGCGACATCTGCTGATTAATGGCTCTTAAATCATGTAACAGACGCCATTTTCCTGATTTCTTTTTTATAACAAAAACTGGAGTATTCCATGGTGAGGTGGAGGGCTCAATGTGATCTAATGAAAGTTGTTCAGAGACAATGTCTATCATAGCCTGGAGTTTTTCGGAGGTTAGAGGCCACTGAGGAACCCATACAGGAACCTCCGTTATCCAAGGTATGGGCCGGATTACCTCAGTGGCACTTAGAAAAAACCTAAACCGGCCCGATCTAATTTTATCTTGGGTGAAAGAGGACACGAGTCACCTTGATTATAACGTCCCAGCCCCTGACCCTCATTGTAACCCATTTTTTCCATCATGTCTCTAACATGAGTGGGGGACTCGCTAGTGAGGGTTAAACCCAATTGAGACATGATATCTCTTCCCCAGAGGTTAACAGGCAAGGGCAAAACATATGGAGTGAACCATCCCGTTTTACCTTCATTTGTTTTCCATTTAAGTCTATTAGTACTCATGTTAGGGCTATCTTGATAACCTAAGCCTCGAAGGGAATGGGAGGATTTACTTATGGGCCAGTGTTGTGGCCACCAGTAAGTGGAGATGATACTCTTGTCTGCTCCAGTATCAAGGATACCCTCAAAATCTTTATTGTTTATAGTGAGAACAAGTTTTGGACGTGTATTTAAGGTTAAGGTCAAATAAGCCATGTCAGGTCCGGAAGATCCCATGGGCATCGGTTGTGAGGAGGTCGTTTTTTCTGGGGCCGGAAGAATAAGGACTTGAGCGATTCGATCTCCTTTTTGAATAGAGAAGATACCCTGGGGGCTGGAGCATAAGAGTCGAATATCTGAGGTATGATGGTTGTCTATCAGACCAGGGTGAACTATCAACCCCTGAGCGGTTAGAGAGCCTCTTCCAATTATTAGACCTATAGTTTGTTTGGGTAGGGGAGGTTGTAGAGGCTGAAGAGGGACGGCTTGAACACCCAATTGAGGCATTAATAAGATTGTGGCGGCGGAGTGCAAGTCCAATCTTGTGGCTGGTTTTGAGGAATTTCTGGGTTCTCGGTTTTGACAAAATGGGTCCCGTATTTCTTGGGGCCCCGGGGCCGGGGGCCCATTGACCCGTTTTTTTGTTCTGGCTCAGAGGAGACCTCTTGAGGAGGCAAAAGATTGCCCTTCAGGTCTCTTATTGACCTGCACTGTTTAACGGGGTGATATCCTTTTTGACACCTGGTGCACAGAGTAAGGGGTTTTTGTTCTCTTTTAGCCTTGCGACAATCTTTTGCAAAGTGGCCAGGTTTTTTACAATTGTAGCAGGAGCGACCATTGTTTTTCATGGGGGGGCGCTGCTGTGCTCGGAGAATAGCCGCCGCGAGTCCAGAGTTACTCAGCGGGCCCCCTATTTCTCTACATACTCTAAGCCAATCTTGTAAACCTTTGTTTTTTCTGGGAGCTATAGCATTGCGGCATTCCTGTGAGGCTTGTTCAAAGATTATTTGTTCTATAAAAGGAGCTATAGTATCTGGATCACCAAAAATCTTTCCAGCCACATCCATTATCCTAGCCACATATTCAGAAAAGGTTCTTGGGGCCCCTGTATAATTTTTGTAAGCTGATTTCCTGTTTCTCCCTTTTTGTTAAGAGCCTTCCAGGCCCTAATAGCTGTACTGGAAACTTGAGCATAAGCACCCCAGTGAAAATTAGCCTGATCAGTAGTAAACGGGCCTTGACCGGTTAATAGCTCAAAGGTCCATTCTCTTTGTTCAGGGGTCAGCGAAGAGGCATTAATCCTAGCCTGGTTTTGTGCTGCTTCATGCCATAAGGCCTTCCATTCCATGTATTGACCCATAGTAGGTAATGCAGCCTTAGCGATAGTTTGCCAATCAGTGGGCGTTAGTGCATGTAAGGCTAGGCGTTCTAGCTGTATTATAGTGAAATTTGCATTAGGCCCATATTTTCTAACGGACTCAGCCAGTTCTTTAATCTGATTAAAATCAACAGGAGCATGAACTTTCCCCGTCTCTCCCTCGTAAATTGGAAAGGCAAGGCTGAGTTTATGGCGAGTCTGTTTGGGTAATCGTGAAGCAGAGGGTGCAAAAGGAGGCGGAGCAGAAGGGACAACCATTAGAGGTCTTTCCTTCATAGGCTGTCTATGAAGAGGGCGCCATTCTTCTGGGTCATATGCGGCAGCCGCTTCTTCAAGCTCGGCCTCATCCTCTGTGTTTATCCTCGAATCTTCATCATCAGAGGAAGTAAAACTAAGAGCGGCAAGCTCTTGGGTTGGACATAACCTAGGTCTTGAAGTGGGGTCATATATGGGCTCCCACCATGAACCTGGTTTTTTGTTTGGGGGATTAGATGCATTATCTAGTTCTCTTTCTTTATCTTTGTCAGACTCTTTGGTAAGTTTGTTTTTACTCACTTTTCTTCTCTCCCTATCCTTATTAGGTTGTCTGGGAGGTCCTTTTTCACTTATGACGGTTTGGGGTTCTTTTTTACGCGTACCCATCCTCTCACTACGCTCAGATTCTGACATGCCCTCTTGCACTGTTTCTAAAGTGAGCTGTCCTGCCGATCGGGCCTTTTCGCAGTTTTCGTCTTCAAGACAGTTTTTTATCATTTTCCAAATAAGATCACAACAATAACGAAAACAGAAAACAAAGAGAGTGAAGGATATCAGGATTACTGTTGCAAGAATTTCAGGAAGCTCGATCATTTTGAATTAGGAAGGTGAAAGAGTGAACATACCTTTCCGAGGCGTAGTCTGCGCTACAGTTCTGAACCCTCCCTGTCACCAGGGGGTCTCCGACGGTGCGGACGATGTGGTTCCCGGGTTTCGGCACCAGTTGTTTCGCGCTGCTCGTCTCGCCAGCAAGAACGACGCAACACGATCAGGATCCTTCTGTAGCAAGCTTTAATGCATCTTGAGAGGGAGAGCACTAGCTTTCAGCACGGAGACCCCAACTGCCTAAACCGCCACCCTTATATAGGGATTCTGTCCCGTCTTGGACGTGGCAGCACCTGATTGGTAGTGGGCGTGTCACCCGAGGTGGCGTGATGGTCTCGCGATCAGGGCTAGAGCGGGAAATGGGCCTGGCGCTTGCGCATTGGCTTGTTTTGCTGAGAGGAGAAGGGGAACTGGCGCCATCTTAGAATGGCGGCATGCAGGGCGGCGCCCTACAGTACCCTGTCATTATATTTGGGCCTATTCACCAAGGAGGGGCAGCACAGAAACTCTGTATAGGAAGTATCCTGGGTTAAGAGCACACTGTACCAGAAAGTTCTCACACCATTTCTCAGCTGAGCTCATGAGAGGCCTAGATGACAACAAATGAACAAACAACCATTTTGCACGACAGTTCGGAACGTGACCGCCATGACTTGCAAGTCCAGAAAGGGTTAATGTGTAAGAGAAATCCTACTCTTAATTAGCTACAGTGGTCATGTCATCTGTAGGTCCTTCCTTATTTCACAACTCGAGGTAAGTTTGCCTCATTGTGAAGATTCCAAAATTACTTCTAGGCTGTTGACCTCAAGTGAGATTGCAATGTGTTCAGAAGTCTGCAATTGCAACTTCTGCTATGAAAGTACATGGGAAGTAGCTGAGAAGTCAATGTTAATTTATATATAAATGAACATCTGTTTTTTTTTGAGGATTAAGGTAGAATTTATTAGAGAAGAAAAAGAATGGAACTCAGACTCCAGATGTGGAATACCATGAGAGGCAGGTGCCCCAGAGAACTCATGGACTCCAGGCACAAGATCTATGAGGGGCATGGAGCTGGAGAAGAACCTACGGACTCCAAATGTGGAGTGACATGAGCGGCAGACATCCATGAGCATCTATCTGTAAAGAATCTTTTAGATGACACATGTTCCTGGCTTAAGATACTTTGAATGGATAGATGTCTAATTTATGAAGGAAGATTAAGTCACTCTTATTTAAAGCCTTTTCTATTGATTTATGCTTCTGCTTACAAGGTCTTTTTTTTAATTTTAGTATTTGCATCAAGAAAAGAAGCTGCTTCATGGAGACATAAAGTCTTCAAATGTTGTAATTAAAGGTGATTTTGAGACAGTTAAAATCTGTGATGTAGGAGTCTCTCTACCATTAGATGAAAATATGACTGGTAAGTAGTAGCTTTCAAATTTTGAGTTCATACAATTTTTAGACTTCTAATTTTTGTATTATAAAACATAATGAACTCACAGTTTAACTATTTTTGAAAAACATGTAGTACAAAATAGCTCTCCTTAATACGTTGCCCCTTTTCTCTCTCTGCCAGGTTCCATTTAAGTTAGGGCTTCTTCTTTTTTTTTTTTTTTTTAAATACATTTTTTATTATTTCCACTCATACAAACTTAATAGGTAGACCAGTTCCTTCCCTCCCTCCTCCCCCCGAGCCCCCTGTTCTTCCTCCCTCCCTCCCCATCTCCCTCCCTCCCCATCTCCCAGTGCCTCCCCCCCCAATTCCCAGAGAGTCCTTTATTGTGTATGCCTAACTCTCCTCTGGGTCCTCCTCTCCGATGACGTACAAGGACCCAGTGGCATTTCCCTGAACCCTTTCTCGTGTTCCCTTTAAGCACAGGAACACTACTGTGGCTGTCAATCCCTTGCCTCCAAAGATCTTGGTGCCTTTAGCTGATGCTAGACTTTGTGAGGTCAATAATGTGTTGGACATTGCGCAGGGCATGCAAAGTCCTATTATGATTGCTTCGGCCCTAACTAGTGTGCAGAATCTTGCAAATCATTGCTCCTCCCATCCTTTTGCTCTTACAATCTTACCGCCCCCTCTTCCGCAAATGTCCCTGAGCTTCAGGATGGGGGGAGATTAGGCTGCATAGTTCTATGTGGTTGATACAGAGTCTCTGAGGTTCTGGATTGTGGTTTGTTGATTTTCTTTTGCAGTTTTGCTGCTCCTGCATTGCCCTTCACTCCATCCTGATGGGCACTGTATGTCACCCCCTGGTCAGAGGCAAAAAGCTGTTAAACTGGAGTCTTGTTATAATAGCACGTTCAAGGGTAGATGTAATAAAAGTAGGAAACCTCAGTGAGGGAGGGGTCAGTCACCCATTTGCAAAATGATTACTATGCCCTCTCCTTCTGGTGAGATCATACCCCCTCAGTTGTACATGATCAGGAACGAATGTCTGTGAACTTAACCAGGTGTCACATTACTTACTTGCATTCCTTGATGGAGGCCTATTTTCTCTGCTGTAACATGGTCCCCTCTCTCCTTGTGTCTGGTGTGGCCCTCCAACCCCATCCCTCCTGTTCATAATCCTTGCAATTACTGTATTACATGGTTTACCTTTGAGTGTCTCAATGTGGGCTGGGTGAGTTTGATACTAGGAGCCACCTATTAGGGAGTACATACGGCGCTTAATTTTCTGGGTTTGGGATACTTCACTTAATATAATTGTTTCTAATGACATCCATTTCCCGGCAAATTCCAGTAATTCATCATTCTTGATGGCTGAGTAGTACTCCATTGTATAAATGTACCACAATTTCCTTAATAGCCATGAAAGCCAGACGCAATATAACGACTTTCAGAGTATGATTACTATGATTAAGTTAGGGCTTATTAGGATGTTTAAGTACTTTTTGTTTTATTGTGTGTGTGTGTGTGTAGAGGGCACTGTGTGTCTTTGTGGAGGACAAGGGTGACTTTAAGAATCACCCTGGATTGCTTCTACCTCCTATTTGCTTTGCTCTGGAGTTTCTCAAGCTCCACCTTCCAGGTACATAAGTACAGGCCATTTCCACCTGGCGTTTTTATGTGGGACCTAGGATCCGAACCGAGGACCTTCTGCTTGTGAGACAGTCTTAACCCCTGAACCATCTCTTCAGCACTGTTTTATTTATTTATTTTTTTAAAGACCGGGTCTTGCTGTGAAACTCAAGGCAGATTCATAACAATCTCCCCAACCTCCCAAGTACTGTGATGAGCCATGTGCCATCACTATCATGCCCATCTCTCATTAGTGTGTATTTCAACTGAAGGTCAATGTGGAAGAGCTTTCTTTCCTAGATTGAGATTTTTCTCAAATATTGTAAAATATCTGAGAATGAATTTTAATTTCAGTAAGATGACAGAATTTGGGAAACTAGTAGGATAAACCGAAGTGGAACTAGAAGGCTGAGGAGCCTAGTCCCTGTTCTTTGCTCCTTTTGAAGCTCAGCTTATTCATTAATTCTGCCTTTATCGTAAGCAGTGACTATTCTCTGAAAACATAAGATATATTCTTGTTGAGCCAACCTCAAGAAAATGCTTCTGTTAGAACATAATACTTAAATTTGTCTATATAAGTTACAAAAATGGTCTGTGGGTTCTCTGTAGAATGTATTTGTAAAACTTCCAAGTTTAAGGTAAAGGCTAGGATAAACAGGTTCCTTATGATGCCTATAATCATTAACAAAAATAGTTGACATAAATCTTCATGTTAAAAACTTAACAAAGGGCTAGGTTCAAATTAAACACCACTTAGGGCCGTGTTCTCTGTCACTGGACTGCAGGACCTGCATTGCCACCTGTATCACTGTGACAGCTGAAAAGAGGGTTCAGTCCATCAAGATGAAGGTGTAGAGTAACTTAGTAGGTGGTATTGGGACCATGTGGGGGGCTGCTGACCTCATGGTGGACAGCTCAACAGGAACCAGGGGTATGTAGTCTACGGAGATCTGCCCCTTACCTTCCATCAGCCGGGCCCCACCTCCAGTTTCAGAACCTCAGACGCTGTAAACAAGCATTTAAAACATGAGCCTGTGGGGACATCACACATGCAGACCGTATCAGGTTCTAGGCTGATGGAGTGTTGTTTGGAATGCTGCCATCACTGGCAGAGTGTCCAGTGTTTTGACATTGGATGCTATGTTGCTTCCTACAAATGTGTTAGGCCATATGCTAAAGCTACCCAGGATGCATGTGGCCTATGGATGCAGGTTGGACATACCTATATGTAGAGGGCAAGAATGCCATGGGGTGATACTATCTGTGCTGTAGCCACTGCGTATGGCTATTAAATACTTTTTAAGTGATCATTTGCTGAGCACTAGTCATATTTCAGGTGCTCAATAGCAACATGTGGTTAAATGTTAATGTATTGGACAACTCCTGTTGAGAACATCTCATCACCTTAGAAAGTTCTTTCGGATATTGCTGCCCTTCCAGAAATAAATGCTCCAGATTAGAAATGACAACGGCCATATTGTTTGAAACTGAACATTTTGTTTTCAACTGTTTGAGAAAAATGGGAGACAGTAGTAATAAAATACTGGCAAATTCCTTTTCTTAGTATTCTAACATAGTCTAACACTGCCCAGAGAATGTTTGTAAGATGTTATCTTAGAGACTTTAAATATGTAAAGGAATTTTTACAATATGAAATGTCATAAGTAGTATGTGACCACAATGGAACTAAATTAGAAACAACTAAATAGCTATCTAGAGAAATCTTAACTATTTGGCAGTTTAACAACACAAATTTAAAGTAACTCAAGGGGCAAAGAAAAATAAGAGAAATTGGAGTGTTTTGAATTGAATAATCAATGCACCGCATTTAAGAATGTATGAGAAACCTAGTGCTGACCTGAAGAGAGCTGTGCACGTCTTAGAACTAGACAAGACAGTCTGGCTCAAGTTTGTGACCTTGACACCATCTTCTGAGAAAATTGCTATTTCCTGTATGCTTGCCAAGTGACCAGCTTTTTGAATATTTGCCAGTCTGCTAAGAGGAAAGTAATCCTAGCAAGGTTTAAATATATTGTCATGTTTACTATTGACAGTGAGTAACCTATGAACTCCTGTTGAAATTTATTTGTCCCTTTCCTTTGGGTTGCTTGCCTTTCTTAGTGACTTCTCCTGACTGTTCTTGTATCTTGCATGTCTCAGTAACTGATCCCGAGGCCTGTTATATTGGTACTGAGCCGTGGAAACCCAAGGAGGCTTTGGAGGAAAAGGGCATCATTACTGACAAGGCAGATATATTTGCCTTTGGCCTGACTTTGTGGGAAATGATGACTTTATGTATTCCACACATTAACCTTCCAGATGACGATGATGATGAAGGTATGAGCACAAGTTTAACATAAGCCCGTGTCTTCTCAGAAAAGGAAAGCTTGCTTACACAGTTGTATTTTCCATTAAGTTTAAAATGGCTTAAGATTATAGTAATATTAGTGACTACCTTGGCTAGTGTTACCTTATTTACATGAAGATTAAGAATAGAAAGATAAGTTAGGAAGCTCTAGAGAAGCAAAGTTATCCTTTTCAACTCCTTGCCTGGACTGCCTCAATGACAGGGTGCGTTAAGGCTCTTGCTGCCGAAGCTTTAGATTTGAGTTGGAGCCTGGAGTCCACGCAATAGGCCTACAAGTTAGCCTCTTACAGTGGGATATTGTATGTATGTGCATGCTCACTTAACACACACCACACACACACAGAACCTGACCAGAGTGCAAATAGCCAGCCTCACCGTCTGTGATATAAGGGAAATGCTGTACTGTTTTAAGTGTAAACTGACCTTGGCTTACTGTTTCCATCGCTGCCTTCCTCATGAACAGATACAACTTTTGAGGAAAGTGACTTTGATGAAGAAGCATATTACGCAGCCCTGGGGACCAGGCCACCTCTCAACATGGAAGAGCTGGATGAGTCTTACCAGAAAGTAGTTGAACTTTTCTCTGTATGCACCAATGAAGAGCCTAAAGACCGTCCTTCTGCTGCACACATTGTTGATGTTTTGGAACTGAATGGCCAATGATGGTTTATGGTGGTCTCAGCATGAAGAACAGCTTGTATGGATAACTATTTACTGATACATTTATATATTACTATGGTCTACAGTTATTAGACTGTCTTTGACCTATTTTTAGGGCCACTGTATGTAGTTAATATTTGAGTAACTATGTTATTTCTTATAAGCACTGGTATTAACTAGGTTTTCCTGTGAAGTTTAAAAATTAGCTACACAGGTAGGTATTGCTAATGAAGTTTTAAGACACTAGCAGTCAAATCTGCAACCTATTAATTTGAATGAGTGATTATTTTTATTAAAAATTCTCAGATATTATTTTAGTGGCTTTAATTTTAAGATTTGCACTTTATACAGTAAAATTAGCCTATATTTGCTCATAGATTTTCAGCCTGTTTGGCCCATGCTTACTAAATGTTTGTAGGAATCTAAAAGAATACGATTCAAAAGAGCAGCTCCTAAGTATTTACAGACTCTGCTTATAGTTTGTCTTGGTTCTATTTCTTCAGTGCTTAGTTTATTAAATGTATTTTCTGTACTAAGATTACTTTTAATTTTTATTTACTGTATCGGAACATTCCAAAGTAATGATATAACAAGATAAAATACAATAAAGAGTTTTGGTGCCTATGTATTCTTACATTCTAGTTGATTTTAATGTTATTAGATGTGAATGAAGTGTGTGGAAAGTAGCTTTTGGTTTCAATGTGCAAAGTGAAGTTGATATGGATCAGTATTTTCTTAGGGAATTTTCCAGAGAAAGAAGGTACCTGTAGAGATCAGTTAGAGAACAGTGTTTTTGCACATTGGTGTCTAAGCTATAACAAAGTGCATCAAGTTGCCGAATAACTAAATCTCAAGCGGTGTGCACACCTACAGCAGAACGGGATTACGAGGAAGCTGTTTCTTTTGCCATGCTGTTTCTTTATTTCTGATTTTGTTTGTTTCCAATAATGATAACCATTTCCTGAGCAGGTGGGTAAGATGGAGAGAGAACTGGTTGGCTTTGGCAGACTGGCAAGCTAGAAAGTATGTCATCCTTTTTCAACAATTTCTTTGGATATGGTGTAGCCAGTTCGTTGGCTCCTGATGTTGTCCTCTGACCTCCAGAAGCATGCTGGGGCACATACCTGCCAGCTCACTCTTCTTCCCCACTTCTCTCAAATAAAAATATTAAATAATTGATTTATCACAAATAATTAAGCAAATGAATAAAATTTTAATAAAGTAAGCAGTGCAAAAAATAACATTAAAGTATTTGCATTATCACAAACATTTTAACACTTCAACCTTCTTCCTGGAGCCCACTTTTAAATTCCAGAAGTATATTAACTTATGTGCTAATAAAAGATTATAGATGAGCAGATTCTACACAGAATGCAACCTGGAAAATCACTAAAATCTTAGTGCCTGATAGCAGTTGAACTACTTTCGAGAACTGAAAGTCTTGAGAAATTCTTAGTTTTGCAAGTGATATCCAAAGCTCACACTAGATAGTCTGAGCACACTTATGTATACGGTAGCACGTGACACCTGTTCTCTGGCCTACTAGCTTTGCTATAGTTACTAACCTTGGTTGTGTTACCATGTTTTTAAATTGCCAAGTGTCTCAGAACAAGTGAGGAGTATTTTGCTGTTAGGATAGGGTCTCATCCTGCAGCCCAGATTTGTCTAGTCTTCCTTTTGACAGTCTTCCTATCTCAATCTTTCAAGTGTTAGGATCACAGCCATGAACTACCCTGCCTAGTAAAGTGATGAGTGTTTTAAGCCAATGAATAGAACTAGTTATCCATGTTATAAAAACCTCTATTGCCAATAACCCGTTGTCTGAAGACAAGCACTACCAACGTTTTCAAGAAAATGAGATGACAATAATGCAGAATATAACTTTAAATAAAATTTTATCATGAGAGGTGTGCAATTAGTTAATTTTCCAAGACAATGAAGTAAGCTATATATAAATGTGTAGCTCTTACTCATTCCTGGCATCTTGTTACAAACTAGAAATCCAAATCACTTGTCCAGTAGATTCAGCTGAGTTGCTGCAGTGAGTGATGTGAGAGCTGCATATACAGAATTCAGGAATTATCTCTGAGAAACCAGGAACATGACTTGCTTGGGCTGGTTTGCCTAAATTTGCAGACAGCCTCCTTCACAAAAATGGCCCCAAGTCTTCAGAAACTATGTTGCCCTATCAATTCTTAGGAAGCAAGCAAGTTTTCAATTACAGATGTAAATATTTTCTAACAACTTTATCCCTCACTTTCTAACATATAGGAACAAAACTATGGTACATGGATGTGTAGGAGTCTCGGTAATTTCTGCTTGATATTAGTTTATATCTATCTCAATTTACCCACATAGTACACAGTGTTTTATGACTGTAATTGGCTCTAACTATGAAAATTATACACAAGGAAATTTGGGGTGTTGCAGTACTTGGTTGCAAATAACTTGCCATCAGGTGTTGGGTCAGAAAATGCTATTTCATTAGTGCTCAGAAAACAGCCAAACATGAAGCAATTCCTAAAAAAAAGAAGACCAGTTATCAACTTAAGATTCTGATTAAACATGAGCACAAAATAATAACTCAATTAAAATCAATATTATTTTTGTTAATAAAATACCTTAGATTTCAGAGACAATGAAAGCCATCTGGGAAAAGGAAAATGTTCACTACCAAGTAGATAAAAGCATTACATCAATATTAAATTTCCTAAATTTGGTTATCCTATGGTTAGTTATTATTGTTATTAGTTATTATTAGTTATTATTCTTGTTCTGAGCTGGGGAGATGGTTCAGTGGGAAGGGTACTTACTCTGCAAGCACAAGGACCTGAGTGAGTTTGAACCCCCAGCACCCACAGAAAAGCTGGGCATGGCTGCACATTGTGACCCTAGCACTGGGGCAGAGATGGGCAGATTGCCAGAGTTTGACAATAAGGTGGAAAGTAAGAGGAAGATGCTATTTTGGCCTCTGCAAGTGTGTGCTTGAGTGTGAGCATACACCACAGGCAGCTTGGAGATGCATGTTTACACATACCTGAAGCGAAGGTTCACTGCAAGTATGAGATCAACCAGGGCAATAAGAATCTATCTTAAGGTTTTCCTTCCTCCTTCAAAAAGTCAGGCAAGCAAATGTGGAGAATTTTCTTCCCGTATCAACATTGCCCAAACCCAGCTTTAAGAAGTGTTTTACCAACATCTTTCTCTTTGACTCATGGAGCAAGGAAAGTTTTGGGAAAACTATGAACCCACAGTTATGTGGCCTAGATCTAGCTCACATTTCCTACCTGACAGTATCTACCAGCCGTCTCGCAATTCGCTTTCTTCTTTTCAGTCTGAAGACCCAGATTCTACTTATCCCACAGACTGCAGGTTCTGGTACATCTGAACATTGCCAAGCCCTAGAACATTCTTTAGGAACATTTGGTTCAGAAAGAACACGAAAGGCCTGCAATGAAACACAGAAGCATCTTTTTTCTCCAAAACAAACCCAATCCTTAAACAAAACTTGTCCATAGTTAATCATATCTCCACAAAATAATAATCTCTGATGTCCTGAATTCTTGTTTATTTAATCAAACAATGCTTAAAACATCTGTGTTATGGAGATATAGCCCATGCTAGTGAAAATTCCCCTTTTGATTAAAAATTTTAAAACCAAATTTTTAGTTCCTCCATTCTAAACTGAATAACCTAAACAGTAACACTAAAGAAATTTTTATATATTAAATAAAAACTTGGTTGAACAAAAAGAAAACTTATTTTGAAGTTTGAATGTGAAATATCCCCCCCAACCCTCTACTCCCCTCCCCCCATGTGTTTAAATCCTTCACAAGTGTTAACGTTTGGGAAGGTTGTGACACCTTTTAGAGGTGGAGCCTTGCTAGAGTCCCTGCTGGGTGGGCTTTGAGTTTTCCTGGTCAAAGAGAACGCCATTTTCCACTAAGGGGCACTCCACAGCCAGGGCCCATTCCTTCTTTCTTCTCTTACTCTTTCCACCTGACGATGGCTGTGACCTGAACCAGTCTCCTGCTTCTGCCTCCAGCCAGGACTTCTGTTATGAGATTTCCACCATAATGGACTATGCCCCCCTGGAACCATAGCCAACAAATAACCTTTTCTCCTTTCTGTCGGTGTCAAAAAAGCATTGACTCACAGCAAAAGATTAGCTCCCACATCTACTCTAAGACTTGGAATCTCATCTTGGGGTAAGCAGCCAAAAGAACAACAGGTTGGAGAGGCAGTGCGCTCAGGATCACTGCATTACAACAGCCTACATGTGGAGTCAACCTAAAAGTCCAATGATAAATGGAGAAAGAAATACTAGGTATAACATAAAATGAAATCCTCTATTATAACAAATAGATGAAGCCATGTGTCATGGTTTAAATGTGAATCATCCCCTATAGGCTCAAGTGCTTACATCCTTAGCATGCAATTTTAGGAGGTGGGGCTTTGCTGGAGGAAGGGATGTCACAAGGGATGGGCCTTGATGATGATCAGCTCTGTAGTCTTTTGCTCGCTCTCTTGACCTTAAAGATATCCACAGTGACCTACGCCTCAAGCTTCTGCCACGCATCACTCCTTTCTCACCCATAAAGGACAGTCTCCTCTGGAACTGCAAGCCAAATAAATACTTCCTTTTCTTCCTCAAGTTGTTTGAATACTGTCTCACAACAGCAGAGTAACTGTGATACCATGGAACATCATGCTGAGCAAAATCAGCCATGATAAAAAGACATAATTTGCATGATCTAACTTAAATGTAGGATCTAAAAGCTGAATTCACAGAGGCAAAGTGTAGAACAGTGGCTGCCATGAGCTAAAGGATAGTGGGGGAAGGAAATGGAAGAATATCTGTCAAAGAGTAAAGTAACTAAGGCAGAATAAATTCTGGAGGTGTATATATGTTCCTGTGTATTTGCACATGTATATATGTTTTAGTATGTTGACTATAGTTAAGATATTCAAGTGGCACAGACTTGAAATCCCAGTTATTCAGGAGGCTATGACAGGAGGATCACAAGGTCAGGACTTTCCTGGTCAATATGGTGAGACTTTCAAAAATTGGTGTTTTGAGCTATATGGATAAATCAAGTTGGCTAACATTTTCATCACAATACTTACTTTCTTTGAAGAGAACATTTGAGATACTATTTCAGCAACTTTCAAATGTGTATTTACTTATAGTGCAGGGGAGTGAACCAAAGTCTTGAATATGCAAGGCAAACACTCTACCCTCAGCTACAGCCCCCTGCCTGTGCTTTCACTGTCAGTCAAAAGTGGTCTCTTCCTTTCTTTGCCACTAGCAACTATTAAGACCTAACAAATGAGAATTAACATTCACTCACTTTTACTGAGTAAAGAAAAAGCCAGTTTTTCTTTAATTTCTAATAACAGAAATAGAAAGTATCCAGCTAATCCTAATGCGATATAGTGAATGCATCTGCTACATGTTTAATGACTTAGGTCTTCCTATTTATGCATTTGAAAGTCACTATTTCTAAACTTTGAGCTGCGGAAATGACTATGAATGCAGACTGACCCACTCTGTTTCTGTAACACAAAATAATAAATAGAAATGTAAATAAACGAATTTAATTACAGTAAAGATTGTAGTAAAAAGTGATCAGTACAAGTTTCAGACACTTATCTAAACTTCTTTCAACTAGCTTAATTTTCCTTACAAATTATACTGGTGATGTAAAAGACATATACCATACCTGTTTGATAGGCTCTGCAATTAAACATCCAACCACTTTCTTTTCATCAGATATAAAGAGAAAAGTCTTGGCTTTGTTTGAACACTTGGGAACAACTTTGTGGAAGCCTAATTCGTAATCAACAAGTTCTTGAACATCTTCTACCTAATGATGTGGAAAACCAAAAGGTGGATTTGTATTAAGAAGCACACAGAAACATGTATTTATGTTCACAAAACATGACGGCATTGTTTAGCTTTTTTGTCTCTATTTACCAAGTTTATATGGGCCCAAAATTATGCCAGAATTAATGCAAACACTTGGTACTTAAGAAGCAGTTTTAACAATCTTCTTTAGAGAACACTTTTATTAGAAATTCACAATCAGTTTTATCAAAACGATTTTGTTGTAGCTTTATTTATTATTACTGGCTAAACATTCAGGAAGCAGAGGCAATATCAACAAATGAAATGGACTGGACTATCTATTTCTCAGAGGTGAAAAGTGTAGAGAAAGAAGATTATGAAAACCAAGGTATAGAGCCTTTAAGTGATTTTCTTAATCTCCAACTAATGCAACTTTATTTGTCTTGCAATTTGAAGTCTTGCTTTGTATAAACTACCATGAAAGTCATTTTAAGCATGCCAAAAGGTGGCTTATTCATCAGGAAAGTAGATTACGTTTAACACTAGTTTGAAGATGAAGAACAAGAATGAAAAGGACAAATTCTTACCTTTCTGAGAGCATAGCTTGGGTCATGTGACAGCACCAACACAATCTTCCCATCCCAAAACTCTGCTACTACACGTTCTCTTTTCCAGCCCTGCCAAAAGGGGAAAATGTTTAAAACAACTTGTTCTGGAGAGGAAAAGTCCAGACATGACTGACGTAAAAATAAGCTGAAATGCAATTAAAAATAACATAAAAAGTAAAAATACTCTTACAACAAGGTGTCCTCAGGCTAAGGAGACAGCTCAGTGCTTGCCTTGCTAGCATGAAAACCTGAGGTCAATAACTAGAACCAAATGCCAGGCAAGATGAGCACTCCTATAACCCCAGTGCTGAGGAAGGGTGCAGAGGGTGGGGGAAATCCCTGGGGCTGGTTAGCCAGACAGCGTACTCTAACTGTTGAACACCAAATCCCACTGAGAGACCTCAGGAGGTTTTCCCTACGCCTCAACACAGGAACTCTACACATACACACAACAGAAAAAAACAGCCCCAGGTGCAAGTCTTCTTTTCCAACAAAGTACACAAATGATACTAGACCTAAGCTTACAGAATTTATTCTGGTAGTAACATAGGATACACAGTATCAGTAAGAAAGGCTGTTTTAATAAGTTTAAAAATAAATGACTCTGTAAAATTTGTGGCAGTAGAATTTTGTTTTGTTGAATATATTAACATCCTATGATATGAAAATGTGGGGTTTTATTTGGCACATTTAATTGTTTCTCTCTAGAACAAGGATAAGTAAAAAACAAAAATATTGTAAAGGTATGAACTCTAGTAATAAAATCAAGAAATGAGGGATGAAGCAGAGAAGCAGACAAAGCCCAAACATGTAAATTGGACACTTGAGAGGTGGAGACAAGAAGATCAGAAGTTCAAGTTTTTATCAGCAACAAAGAAGTCAAGTTTAGACTGAGCTACTAAGATGCCCTATCTCACACAAACAACCAACCAACCAACATAATAAGTAAGGATAGGAAATGTATGGACTAGCAAGATGCTTTTTACAGAGGTGGGAATACTCCTGGAAGGAGTCTTGAAAGCTTTTCCTTAGGGCTATGTATAAAGCAAAGATTGGGGGTAGGGGGAGGTCAGAACCTTATCAGGTTAAAATTTGTGTCTTGACCACTTGACTCTGCTTATAGAGAGCCAGGATTTAGGCTGAAGTGGCTTATTTTACCTAGCTCATTCATCTTAACACTGAGCTTGTTTAGAACAATACTATTAAAACATAACATTAGCTAGTGTCTAACTGTCTTTTTTAGAACCAAGAGTAAGATGTCTCTGACTCACCACATATTTAATTCCCTCCAGAAATCTGTGGTGGTACTGGCTGTGCTGAATCTCATCTTCCGGGTTGGAAGCAGTGTAGATCATGCCACAGGACTTACACATGGTCATTCCAAAATGTTTCTGACCTGCATCCTGCAATGGAAGAACGAGAAGGTAAACAAAAAGTGAAGGTAAATATTTCACAGACACCTCTAAATTAAGTTCATGTAATCACTCATATTTCTCCTTATGCTTTCTTTTAGGCTTGTGCAAGTGAGATAAAAGGAAACATCTGGTTTCTGCATCCTGTTTTCTCCTCCCAAAATCAAATGGACCGAGAAGACTTGAAAATGCAATAAATTGATGAAAAAAAAGAATTTTCTCTTTAAATGGACAGTGTGAAAACAAACCAAGATTCTTTACTAAAATAATTCTAAAAGCTAACATTCAATTCTAAAAGTAAAGAACTAAAGATAAATGGAACCTTTTTAGGAAGTTCTTATGTAAGACACAATTCTTTTTTCTTTGCATATATAGTTGTGGGTATGTAGAAGAGGCACACTGTGTGTCTGTGGAGGCCCAGGGGTAACTTCAAGGAATCATTCTGGATTGCTCTACCTCCTTACTGCTTTGCTCTGGGGTTTCTCCTTCCAGGGCCGGAAGTACAGGCCGCAGTCTTTTCTGCTCTGCATCTTTATGTGGGATCTGAGCTCAAATTCTTCTGTGTGAGGTAGAGTTAAGACTCTAGCCCCAAGACTCAATTCTTTATTTTTAAAGATATTGTCTCAGAGATACTCCACACAAGTTAGGGCCAAAGCAATTATAACAGGACTCTGTATGATCTGTGCAATGACCAACATATCGTTGACCCCCTCAAATTCTAGCATGGACTTAAGGCATTAGGATCCTTAGAAGCAAGGGATTAACAGTCACAATAGTGTTCCTATATTTAAGGGGAACACAAGAAAGAGTTCTAGGAAATGCCACTGAGTCCTTACACCTCATCAGAGAGGAGGACCCAGAGGAAAGTTTGATATACTCATTAAAGGATGCTTCAGAGATGGGGGAGGGGGCACTGGGGGAAAGGGAGGGAGGGGGGAAAGGAAGGGACAAAGCGGGGAGGGAACAGGGAGGTTCAGGGAGGGGTGGAGGGAGAGAGGGGACAGGGGTTCCTATTATGTTTGTATGAGCAGAAAAAAATTAAAAAAGTATAAAAAAGATAAGGAGTTGATATAGATATACAAATCCCATTCTCTCATAAAGTATTGCTTAATGACATTGAAATTACAGACTCTGAATTACCCAATATAAGAGCTGGCAAACTTTATCCATAAAAAGCCAAAAGTACATAGTTGAGATATTTTGGACAACACATACTTGTCACATATCCTGTCTTAAAACCTGCAAAAGCTGGTCTGGTGGCATAGGCTTATAATTCCAGATATTCAGAAAGCTTGCCTAGGCTACATAGTAAGAACAAGGACAGCTCAGATAACCTAATGAAACTTTGATCAAAATAAAAAGTAAAATGAGAATAATCCTGGGGTTTTAGGTTAGTGGTAGAGCCTTTAACCTAGCCATGCATGAGACCATAGGTTCAATCCCAAGTACCACAAAAATAAATAAACAAAACTCAGGCTGGAGAGATGGCTCAGGGGGTTAAGTTTCTGCCTCACAAGTAGAAGGTCCCGAGTTCAGATTGCAGATGCCAGGCAGAAATGGCAGTGGCCTGTATTTCTGGACCTAGAAGGCAGAACCTGGGAAACTCCAGAGCAAAGCAAAAAGGAGATAGAAGCAATCCGGGATGATTCCCAAAGTCACCCTCGGTCCTCTCTGGGAACACACAGTGCCTTCTGATACACACAGACACACATGCCTCCTACCTCCCAAAAAAACCATAAAAAATGCAACTATTATCTTTTAGCTCACAGACACAGGTCTGTGGCCCCAATTTGTCAAACCTAGTTTTTTGTCACTATTCCCATGAAATCTTTTGATCAATAATTTTTCTTACTTTGCATATAAATCATTCACTGGTACTCTATTAAAATATTCTTTTTGTTTTGTTTTGTTTTAATAACTCACAAAGTCCCACAAGGACAAAAAAAGTAGGAAATATGTTGGGGAGGGTGGAATCAGAAAGTGTTGGGAGAGGAAGTGGTAAGCTGATATATCAAGATACATTCATATGTGACACTAGCAAAGAATAAAAATTTTAAAAAATATACTAGCCTACCTGATATTATCAGCTCAATGTGTTCCAAATAGTTTAGAGCACTACCACATCAAAACTGGCATTTGTAAAACTCAAAATATCTACAACCCAAGTTAACTATGCAAAGATAAAGGTTTGACTGCATATTCTACCGGTGAGAATACACTGCAGTAGCTTTGCTATGAATTTACTCACGATGATGAGCTGGTCTTTCAAAGTTTCCTTATTTGTATCTCTGGTGTTCATATTTTTCTGCATATTAGTCTGTTTCAACATATTGGTGCATGTCACAGAGGCCACAGAAGACTGTCCTTCTGGAGATCTTGAAATAGGAAGATGATAATATATGCAATAGAAATCTGAGGTGTCCCCCCAAAGCAGTAATTCACTCAAATAACATGCCATGACCAGTGAATCCTGCCTTAAGACTCATCCTAGTCTGAAGAAAGTATAAAGAACTTTCTTCTATGGTTCTAAGATGCACAGATATACAATTGCTTTTGGAAGCTGACCTCACATTACAAAGAACCTCTTCTCTACTTCATCAAATCTTAGGACAATATTTATCCATTTAAATGTAAAGAGATTATTAGAATGCCACATCAAGCAAGCAGACTCTAATATTACTTATTACAGGTCAGTTATTATATAATAATGTTAACAATTGTTACTTAAGTCCATGAAGATCTGTTTCATCTCTTATCTCTGAAATTCTTATGAAATTCCTAATAACTAATCCCAACTCCTATTCTTAATACTAGTCTCCTTTTCCCCAAATAAAATAGCTTTATGACATAGAAAAAGAAACCTGCATAGTTAATAAAACTTGGACATTAAAACAAGAATAATTCCTACCTTTTCGTACTGACTGAAGACACACTGAAGATGGGATAGACAACAGACTCAAGAGAAACTGGTAGGGGGTAAAAACATCAATAGTTTGTATTACCAAATAAAATCTAAGCTTTAAATCACAAGGTTATGGAGGGCTAGTAAGACCAAAATATTCACATTCTGACCTCAAGACTTATCTATAATCAAGATAGCACATATTAGTTAAGAAAGAGATAGAAAAAGAAAGATAGAGAGAGAGAGTCAGGGACAGGTAAGTCAGAGGAACAAAACAGACAAGAAGTTGACCCACCCAAGTTTTTGGGGAAGAATCAAAGGTAATGACAAAGAAAAGACAGGCTTTGACAAATGGTGCTAGAACAATTGGACATCCATAGTCAAAAATCTCACATATACTCATATCTTATAAAATAAGTTAGTGAAAAAAATAGATCGCCAAAATATAAAATATAAAGGTCAAACAAGTCTTGTGATACTAGATTATATGTAGAAAAATAGAGAAATATTTGGAGGTATGTGCATGTTTTCTAACATTTTAATATTGTTTTCTAACTCTATTTGGTGAGAAGGCAACAAATACCCCTAGATACCTGAGCTTATTTCTAAGTACTCTTCTCCAATAAATAACTAGGCTTCTGTGGAGAAATTGCTGATTCTAGGCTGGGCAAGGAAGAAACAAGATGGGTCCATACCATTTTGTAAGAGTTAGGAACTAAGAAATGTATTCAAAAAGCCAAAGAAAACTAACCTGAGAAGAGATTCTTCTAATGGTCAAAACTGAGCAATTTCCATAATAAGTACATTGCATTTAAAATCCAAACTGTGATACACATCCATGAGTTCATTTATTTAAATGAGTGAATAAATAAATGGAGAAGAGATAAATCTTTATAGTGGAATTTAAAATAATATAGCATGTACTTCAGTTCTCAGGAGACAGAGCTTAATCTTTACTTCCCTACAACAGGGTAGGATCTATGGCTAGCTTCCAAACATAGAAAAAGAAAAATCCTAACTTTATAGTGGAGAAACCCAGCAAACCTAGAGACATTATCTGGAATTTCAATAGCTGTCACGTGCCCCACCCCCTCAGCAATGTCTGTGGTATTTTTTCTAAAGTCCTATTATATAATCTGAATGTTATCATGAATAAAACATTAGACAAACCCAGATTCTGGAATACACCACAAGGTATCTGTTTCACACTAAAGACTTAACATGCTCACGGAAACAAGAAGACCATACTGCAGAAGACTAAAGAGACATGACAACCAAAAGCAATGGAGTATCCTGAACTGGATTCCAAAGTAAAATACCAGTAGGCTAATGAAAAATATTGAAGCACACTAGGCTAACTTTGCATAAAAAATTAATTAAAGTTCATCTCCTAGAAACACGACTAAGATGGCTGAGTTTCATCAGCCCTGGGTAAGTTACATAACCTAAGTCCACTCTCTCACCTTCAAAATAAGCGTAACAACCTACTTCCTTGGGGTTGTGGGAGAATTAAACGACACTGTCATGATTAATAATAAACCTCAAGCATTTCCATATCATGACTTTGACCACATCTTTATACTATCTGTATTATTTTGTTCACATATACTTCTTTATCTTAGACAATGCTTTAGAATAAGTTTACTTTAAAAGAGAAAAATGACTCACACTCACACAAATAGCTCTTAATTTAAAGTGAGTGAGAAATTGTTTGCTGATTTCTATTGTTTTTTAGTCAAATATGAGTAACCATGACTGGGAAACACAGGCCTGATTGACCACAAGCACTATGCTCTAACCAGGTTGCAGTTTTTATATTATCATAATAAAAAAGTTGCATATCAAAAAAAAAGAGAGAAAAATGAGTAAATATTATAAATTGAAGCCATTATTTTTGTTTTATGTCCTAGTTCATCAGTGCTAGGAGCACAATCCATCTGATCATAACATACATTACTTAGAGTGGTCAGTAAATATTAGCTATTAACATTGTACATTTGAATTATCATGAGCAATTACTCTGTATTTCATTAGATTCTCTGGGGACTATTGCTACAGTCATGCTTTTATTTTTCTTTTTTGTCTATTTCCTTTGTTCTAGAGTGGCTCACAATATCATGTCTACTCCTAGAATTTTAATGTATTTCCAAATATACAGTGGGGCGCAATTACTAAGAATTCAGTGGGTGAAAGGCTAATTTCTTGACACATGCATAGTTTAGTAAGCAAAGTTTCATTGAACGATGACACTGTAAGTTAATAAGGTTTCAGAACTAAGAGTAATTTAAAAATTAAAATTTAAATCTCGGGCTGGAGAGATGGCTCAGGGGTTAAGACTGCCATGCAAACAGAAGGTCCTGAGTTCAGGTCCCAGGTTCCACCTAACAATCATCACTCAGAAATGACAGTGGCCTGCTTTTCCAATCCTGGTAGGTAGAGTCTGGGAAATTCTGGATTGAAACAAAAAGGAGATAGAAGTAATCTAGGATGATTTCGAAGTTACCCACAGGGACATATAGTACTCTCTGACAAAATACACACACACACACACACACACTAAACAAACAAACATTAAAATTCAGATCTCTTAAGACCACATAATCTAACTAGCAATAGACTTAGCCAAAACCTTAAGGTTTCTAAGACTCAATTTCAGTACTGTTTCTATTGCTTAGCAAGTTTGGCTGCAACTAGGCTATGATCAGATAGCATCAATTGTTTTAATCCTTCCCATCATCGTAGATTAAGTATAATTTTAAAAACATGAACATCCAGCTCTAGACAACTTATATGGTCACAGTCACAAAGCACTTAAGCGGCAGGATTTTTTTGTCCTAACGTTTTAACTTAGAATCTCTGACTCCTGGTTTTCAAAACATACCAAACCTTTAGTGTTATGGAAATAAACATGAAGATGTTAAGGACAGGCACAATAGTTAAAAAATAAAGCCCCAGAAAATACCACTGCACATGAATTTTACATTGAAATGAGACATTATTAAAAAGCTTATGTGAATTTTTTAACTTACTTGTCTTGTTCTCACCAGGTGATTTCTTAGAAGGAAAATTATTTTTATCATGTTTACATTCCTTTGAAGCAACTACTGCATCTGACGCAGCCTGAAAATAATGAACATGTTAAAAAACATAGGAAATCAACAGCACTTGTTTCATTTTAATGAATGAATCTTGATGATTCTCAACTGGTTCACTGTGAATTATTTTCTCTTTCCTTCGGCAGGGGTCTCACTACAGCTTAGACTGACCTGGCACTCCCTCCATAGCTCAGGACCATGCTGAG
Organism: Typhlomys cinereus; assembly: GCA_023101885.1. Lineage (NCBI taxonomy): Eukaryota > Metazoa > Chordata > Mammalia > Rodentia > Platacanthomyidae > Typhlomys > Typhlomys cinereus. Next base: position 888,631 of record JALPQD010000649.1, read on the forward strand.
CACTTTCCTCAGCCTCTTGGCCTAAGCTGTTGTGCCCAGCTAAAATATGTCCTTTTAGCCTTCAATTTTCAGTTTTCTTTTAGGAAAATGTCCTCTATATTCATTGAAAAAGTTGGGCACGGTGCATATGGGTGAAATCCTAGCTGCGGGGAAATGGGGAGCCTGCTACCCACTCAGCCTAGTCAATCCTAAACTCTAGCCAACAAAGAAACCCTGTCTGGAAAAAAAAATAGAAGATGGCCACTGAGGAACACCTGAGGTAGAGGTCTGGCCTGTGTATACACAGGCTCCATACATGCATCAACCCACTCTCCCACTCCAAAAGCATTCTAAATCAGTGGAGGGGATCTCCCCTACACTTTTCAATAATAGGAAAGAAGTCAACACAAAGAGGGAAAAAAGACCTGATGAGTCTTATTACTAATTTGGTGAGGGTGAGGAATACATAATTTGGAAAAAAAAAAAATTAACGTCTATTCAAGGCCATAACATCACACACACAACAGATGGAAAAATCTTTCAGCTTGCCATTTCTGTAGACTCCATAATGAGCTGGGGGAAAGGACATCCTTTTATCTTCTGAGTCATTCCTAATTAAGAGATAAAAGAGCCAAGCTCTGCAACTTTAAGTTGCATACTAGCTAGCATCTCAGATTACCAGAAATTAGAACTGAGTATCTAGCCCTGTAAAGGGAAACAGAATGCTGTTGCACATATTTTCTTTAACCACAGAAGCTATATCTTTAAATCGAATTTACACATAAGTATAAAGTTGTTGACAAACCAAATCCCTATCAAAAGTCTTTTGTACACCTAGCAGCATTAGACTGTCAAAGCTTAACCAGCAAGAACATGTCTCATTATACACTGTACCTGACAAACTTAAAAGGGCAGCAGCTTCAATATGGCTGACTTGGTGACATGGTGAGACTTTCAAAACTAAAGTGGCAGTGCTTTCCTTCTAGCTAAGACAACCTAAAATCAAACTAATCGAAATACGGATACATACACTGACTTAAAGGGAAATATTTATCAAGTGGTAGGTCAAAAAGTCTGACAGCCAGAGCTATGGAGATGGCTTAGTGGGTGAAAGGAGCATGCAGCACAAACTTAGTAACCCGTGTTTGATTCCCCCAAACCACATAAAGGTGGAAAGTGATTCTACAAATCTGTCCTCTGACCTACATGCCCACATAATTAAAATTTAAAATCACTCAGGTTTCAAAAGCTACTCCCAAGCAAAAAAAGCAGGTTCAGATTTGCCATACTTCTTTCACAAGACACCAGAAGGTTTGCTTATGTGTTTAAAAACAAAAAAAATTGGTTCACATTTTTAAAATTATGTAAGTCAAGCAAAATCTGGGCTAGGTTTGGTCCATTAGCTACCAACTTACAATCTTTGCTATCAAGTTTTGCAATTTTGGAGACTCTTTTTTTTTTTTTATAAATTTTTTTTTTTAATTTTTTTTTATTATTATTTATTCAACTGTGTGTATGTGCGCGCGCGTGTCTGTGTGTGTGTGTATGTGTGTGTAGAACCACGGACGAATTCGCGAACCACCATGGACGCCTCCACCTCCTTCTGCCCCGGGATTCACAGGCTCCGCCCTACCAGGACCAGAAGCGCAGGCCGCCCCCGCTTCCGTCTGGCGTCTATACGTGGGATCTGGGATCCGAACTGGGGACCTTCCACCTGCAAGGCGGAGGCTTAACCCCTGAGCCACCTCTCCAGCCCAATTTTGGAGACTCTTTGAGAGGTATTAACTGGGCTTGAAGCTAGAAGTAGTGAGGAAAATAAAGTGTAAGTTATTTTTTAATCACTAGATTCATGAGCTTCCGTAGCTTGTACAGCTACCACTGCTCCAGGTACAAGGGCTGAGAAACACGGAAGCACTGATCTGGGGGATGTTTGTTGTCTCAACTGTGTTCTATCTCTAGCCACCTGAACTATAAAAAAAACCCATGACTTTCTGAGATTACAGACACCAGTGATAAAAAAAAGAAATATGGCACCTGGTTCACATTTCTAACAGCATGATCTAAACAAACTACTCTTATGAGCACAATCAAATGAGGAACGATAGAAAGGCAATTGTGAAAACAGTACATAAACTAAACAAATCCAACTGTGTATCTACAGTGATTGTATTCCAGACAGTGGGACTATTGCTTTTTAGATATATTCTCTATACTAAATTTTTAGAATCAAATTACATGAGCTAATGGAAACAAAAATGGTATACTCTGCTCCACAAAAGAAGTCTCGTCTCCTGCCTTGATTGCTTTTACGTTTTCTGGTTTTATAGACAGTCTTCTGAACCCAATTCTTTTACTCTGTAATATAATTACACTTAGTCAAAAGGACCAGAAGCTATTTTACTGTTTCATATATTTATATCGAAGCTTTATCAACAGCCAGATGCTTTGTGAACAATATACTTAGCTTTCTTTACCTTCATCAATTTATCTTCATTATTTCTTACACCTAGTAGCTCAATATTTAATTTTTCTCCTGGAAATAAGCAGTTTGGCATTTGTTTCTTCATGAAAGCATTTCTTTCACCCACAGCCTCTGCATCAGCATCTCCAATCTCTTCTGATTTACAATTCTGCTGAAGCCCAGCAGGAGGCTTATTTTCCAGAGGTAACTTTTTAAGACAGGTCCTTTTTTTAACAAAAAATGCTGCTCCACCCTGAAGGGTAACTTGTGGTTTTATTTTCTGGCTTAGAACTCGAGGAGTATTCAGATTATTTTCTGCCAGATAACAACTATTCTCTTTCTCCGCGATGGGCTTATAGGTCATTTGATTTTCCTTCAATATTTTAGAATTTCTTGGTTTGGACTTTTTGTGCTTATAATTTGGTCGACACTTAGCAATTAAACTCTTCTGTGGGTTTTTGTTCCTCTTCTTGATACACACTGGTTTTCTCTGAATCTTCTCTGTCACACTGGGGAAAGATGTGTCGTTATTAGTTGTCAGACAAATGGATTTACTCTCTCTGATCAGCTTCCTCTCCAGAGGATTGAGGTACCACTTATCTTTATTGTAAAAAGATACAGGAGATACAGCAGATTTAAATGGTGAGCTATGCGTTGTAGACGATCTGTCCTTTTCAGTTGTCTTGAGTGGACTCAAAGTGAAATTGTCTTGAGAGCAATGTTCTTCTTTTTCATCACTGCTTGCACAAGCGTGGTTCTCATTATGTGACAGAAAAAGATTTTCAGCCAAAGTTAATTTCTTTGATGTGCTGTCTAACAGGCTGTAAAAAGAAACAAAGTCCACTGAAAAGTTTGCTATTGCTTTAAAATTTAGTTAGTTAGAGCTAATAATAATAAACATCTCACTATCTCAAAAATATATTCTTCTATATCAAACATACACCCACCCACATTATCTATTTGTTTAACAGAAGTATTCTCAAATTCTTTATTAAGTAATGCACACAAATATTTTTTCAAAATAAGACAACAATAATCCATGTGAAATGAGGAGTGGTTTGTTGGCCCATCTGTAATTCCTGAAGACACTAGGAATCTCCAGAACAAGCTAACTAGTCAGATTAGACCAATATGTGAGCTCTGCCTCAAAAGAATAAGGTGGAAGAACAATCGAGGATGATTCCAGATATACATACACATGCCAACACACATAGATTGCCCACAAACAATACATATAAGTACAGGAAAACAATATTTCTGTAGCTAGGCCATATACAAACTGATTGGGGGGGAGACTTTGCTGTAATTTGTATCTCCAGCACAACAATGCAATAAATACAAATACTATAGTCTCTCCCATCACATCTACAGAGGGATACATTCACAAATTACCCCCCCCAATATGCTGGGAATTACACATAGTACTAAACCTGCATGCACGATTTTTTGGGGAGGGCCAATCACGCACTCCTGTGGTAAGAAATTATAAAGTAGACATTGCAAATTACTAAGACTAATTATAATAATTTACTGTAATAAATGTGAATGCACTCTGTCTCCCAAAATCTTTTTTTTCCATTTAGTATCTGCAGACCACAGCTAACTGCAGGTAACTAAAACCTTGGAAACTAATCGTAAGTAAGGAAAATTTGTAGAATTTGGTCATAAACATTCACTGTATGCAAATATCATGTTAAATATTACAGAAACAAGTAAAAGATTTACCATATCCTTAACCATTGCAAACAATTCTTACTTTGACTCATTCTAAGTAATTAGAAGAGCTTACTATAATTTAGAACTGAAAAAACGTAAATATTACAACGACCTACAAGGAACCAATTAACGAAATTTAAAGAAACAGAAAAGCAAACAAGACAGATTTTTCTTCCTCCTTCGTATATGGAGGACATGACTTACCTATTATCATGCAGCCCACGCTGCTTTCTCTTCCTTGGAGTAAAAGCTGCCATCTTTTTAACTGAATTCCTAAAGGCAACAGGTCATCAAATGAACAGAAAAAAATCTCAATCCCAAAACTACAATTTAAAAATCCATAAGATTTTCAGGTAAGCGATGATACATAAATATTCAAGAAAAATTTTTTTTTTGAGACCGGTCTCACGTAACCCAGGCTGACCTCAAACTCAAACTTGCTCTGTAGCCGAGGAGGACCTTGAACTCCGGAGCCAAGTGCAGGGAGGGATTGCAAGCATGAGCTACCAGGCCTGACTGAAAGAAAGAAAAAAATAAATTAAAAAAAAAAGCAAGATTTGCCAATTACAGATGCAAGGCTGACTCGGAGAATACTGAGTTTAAGAGCAGCCTGGATCGCTGGGACCTAAAATAAAACGACGCACACTCACAAACAGAACATTAAGACTCGAACCAGGAGGGGGAACCACTACAGCACAGCGAGGCAGAGTGGGGTTCCTGCGCACGCTTTTCAAGCTGGAACTTGATGCGCCCACGGAGAACAAGGTTTGTCAGCTCAATTGAGGGGACACTTTCCCTTGCACCTGCCCGAGTACTTGAGGCACTTGAGGTAGATTTGAACCCTACCTACCCCCGGGCCGGCTTCCCACGGCCGCGCTCAGGTCGCTCCTCCGCCCGCGGGGAGCCGCTCCCTGCCGCGGGCTGCCCGGCGTCCCCCGCGCGCTCTCCACGGCCCCGGGCGGCCGAGGCCCCCGCTCGCCCCGAGCCGCCAGCGCCCCCCCCCCGATCCCACGCAGAAGGTCCTGGCCCGTGACACTCACCCCGCGCCGCACCTCGCCGGCGGCCTCCCTCCCCCCTTCTGCGGCCCACGCAGGACCCCGGCTCCGCGGCCGCCCCAGCCCTCTCCTCAGAAGCCCGGTGCTCCGCCAGTGTGTTCAAATCAGCGCGCGCCACCCGAGGCGAGCGCTGGCTGCCTGTTGATTGGTCGCCGCTCAGCGCCTCCCGGGGCCTGCCGCGGCGATTGGCTGCTCCCTTGGCCTCGCCCCGCCCTCCTAAGGGCTGTGTTCAAGATCTCCCGCCCTGGGGGAGCCAAAAACTTGACCCTCAGGAAAACCACGCCTCTCTCGGACCCCCCCCCCTCGCGCTGCATCCTGGGAATTGTAGTTTTCAGTCCAACTTAACCCAAGATGTAATTCTGAGGTCTCTTGGTACTTAGAGGTATTTACTTTTAACATTTGAAGTTTGCTGGTTTAGCTTTCTTAAAAATTAAGGCATATGATTCATGAATGGGTTAACTTCTGTTCTGCAAGATGTAATGGAAACTCCCCTTGGAAAACAACAGAATAATTTGTCTGTGGGTTTTTTTTTTTTTTTGTGTGTGTGGGGGGGGTGGTATCCAGCCTCTGCCTCTAGAATCCTGAGAATCCTGGCCCACACAACACCCAGAACACTGGAGGTTGGAAAGTAAAAGAAAAAACAAGACACTAGAAAAGGGAAAAACTGGTTAATAGCAGTAACAAAAGGTTACTTTTTTGGAAGCATTAAAGTCTAGGAGTTCTTTATCATGTAAATTCAAATGGACTGGAGTTTCCTGTTTTTAGGAAAGGCTGGTTTGTTTTGAGATCTTGTTTTCTTAAAGCTTCAAATTCATGTGGCCTGTAGTATAAATGACTCCATTTTGGTTTTATCTGGTCTGTTGAAGCCTAGTGGAGGAACTCAGCCTTATTGTTGTTTAGCAGAAAGAAGTCAACCCCAATCTTGTATGTAATATATCTAATAGCCTTCAGAATTAAAAGTAGAACAGTCTACATTCAAATCCCAGTGAGTCATAGTGCCTCTGGAGAATAGCAGTAATAACTCAGCAAATTGCCACTATGTTCTAAACCCTTGACATTAACTTACTTTGTCTAAAACATAGACCTGTGAGCCGATTTAGATGAAGTGAAACCAAGAACTCAATTAATATGCTCAGCTTGTATATTACAAGCGATGGTGCTTGAGAGAAAATATGTTAAATATTTAATAATATTTAATAAATGTTAAATATGTTAAATATACTTGTTGAAATATGGTAAGGCAGTATCCGTACAGAAAAAAATGCAATAGACATTACGCAGTGAGGTAGAGAGATGAGATTCAACTTCGAATACAGCATGGGCAAGAAAGAAGTATCAGGCAAGGCATAGAGTTTAAAAGTCAGTACCTAGAAACTCAGAAAAGGAAATTTCAGGGGTAAGCTTCATGCTGAAGGCTGCAGACAAACCCAATCAGGAGCGGGAGCCTCACCAGATAGAGGATATTGGGGGGAATCGTGCTTTGCTGCTGAAGTGACTTGTAGAGGTCTGTACTCAAACTGGATTTTATAAGCATATGGATGGGCCAGCAGAAGAGTCTCAAGTCTGATTAATTTGGCCAAGTAAAAAGAAAAAAAATAGTCTTTGTGAAGTAGTGGGAGGAGAATGTAAGTTCATTTACAATTTAATGGGCTCCTATTAAGTGCTAAGTGATGCACTGCACACAGGACCTCCAAACTTTGAAAATGCAAATAATCTCTATACTTGGGTGCTCATAGAGTTTGAGGGGAAACAGGTAAAACCAATAAACCCTTAGGCAACTAACTGCCCACTGAGTGTAGACTCAGCAAATAAGTTCTGCTCATGACATTTTTCATTGACGGCTTCAAGCTAGATGGAGTTCCCGCTACATTTTCCTACCACCAGCTGTCTGGCCTCAAGCCTCTACGTCCTCAACTCCTAATGGCCACCCGCCCTCCCGCCAACACCCTTCACCGCGCCAGGATTAAAGATGGCCGACAGGCTCGCGTTGTGACGTCATCCGACGTCCGCCGGAAGTGCGCGGAGGAGTTCCGGGCAGCCGGCTGCCACCTGCGCTTCTGGTGAGCTTGAGCTTCGCGCCTGGAGTGCTGGAGTCGCCGCCCCGCCGCCGAGACCATGGTATTCTACTTCACCAGCAGCAGCGGTGAGTGGGCGCCCGGCCTTCGCGGGGCCCGGCCCCCCGCTGGTCTTGCACCTCGCCCTGGAGCGCGGCGGCGGCGGCGGCGGCGGGCGCCTCGGCGGGCTCCCTCCGTGTCCCGCTCCCTCCGCGTCCCGCCGCGCGTCGGTTCCCCTCGGCTGCCCTGCAGGGGCGGCTGTCTGGGCCTGGTGGGCGCCGAGTGGCCTCTCTTGTCTTCCCGACGCTTCCTGGAAAGGGGGCAGTGATGGACTGAGTGCGCATCTCAAGTCTTTTCCCCCTCGTCCTGCGGTCCGCCTTCCTCCTGCACCCTAAATTACCCACTTTGATAGAGGGGACAGCGGCCACGACGTCCTGGTGCACCTTGACCTTGCAGGAGGGAGGGCCTGGGGTGCGAAGGAAAGCGCTAAGATTGCAACGCCCTGCCAGCCAGTCAGTCCCCGGGCAGAGCTGCTGTTCTGGTGGCGTATGGCGATCTTCCGACCTGTGTTCAGGAATGCTGCTTTCAGTTTCCCCGCACACGCTGTGTCTGTTTATTTCTTCTTCTCATCTTGTCGGGAATCAACCTCCACTTAACTCTCACGCGTTGAAAGAACGCTGATTTCTCTTTTCCAAGATGCGTTTCTTGACCTAGCTGCCGCGTCAGCATTTAAGTACATCTTTTCCACTTACCCCCAACATATTCTTTAGCGCTCCCCTTATCTAGGTGTTAAACGCCCATTTGAGCTAAGTTGTAGGGCCACTGAGGGCAGGTGTTTTTTTTAATCTTGTTTCCTTAACGAAACAACCGACTCATAATTTCATTTTTGTTTTCTTGAGACAGTAGCTCAGGCTGGCCTCAAACGTAGACCTTCTGCCTCCAACCTGGGATTATTGGTTTGTTCACACACATCCAGCTTAATACTTCAGTCGACTAAACCAATATATTGTGACTTACTCATAGCCCTCCCTGTTGCTACCCTCATATGTATTCATAAAAAGTGAGTTTTTAGTGAGCACTCCGGGTTTGAATAAATTGATTTTTTTCTTTTTTCCCTTGAACTCATGAGCCTTTTGCCTCAGCCTCCTGGGGTTATAGATGGGTGTTTTACCACAACCAGGTTTAAAATAATACTTCCAGAGGAAATCAAGGCCCAGGAAGATTCTAACTTCCAGAACTCTACTTCTCCCACTCCTATGACATTCCATGAGCTGTTTCTCTGTCTGTATTTGATTTTTTTTTTACAATGCGAATTATTCTTCTGAGCTCATTAAAAAAAAAAAAAAAGCCTGAAAAATCATCAGCATTATAGGTGCTGAAGTGTTTTAAGCCTTCTGCTTGAGTTGGAAGATTTGTAGCTTCTCCGAAGATAATAATAATAATAATAATAACCCAAGGACAGAGGTATCCACCCTAGGCTGATAATGGAATAAATAGTATAGGCAGGGAATATACATACTAAATGGAGTTAGTACTAGCATTTTACTCCCCTTTAAAAATTCTAAATTCCTAACGTGCTAAGCATGTATGCTCTTAATTGGACAGAATGCATCAGTGGACTTGTGGATTCTTTTCTCATTGGTTTCCATTATAAAGCCAGACCTGCTTCCTATTGGAAAGTTATTTTACTTTAAATCTACTAAAATTACAGTTGGGTAAAGGGGGGGGGGCATCTAACTCCTGGCATCCTGCCTCCATTTCCCAAATGCTGAGGCTGTAGGTGTGTTCTGCATACACAGGTTGTCCAACCCACACTGTTCCTGTCTACCAGATATACTTTGAGGACCGAGAATCAGCTAAACCTTTAGATCCAGCCGCACCCAGTTACATTTTCAAGTTCCTAACCTCGACCCACATTTAAATCACCCGGAAGGAAGGCTTTTTTAAAAACACAGATGCTCACATCTCACCTGGAGATTTGGATTTAGTGTGTCTGATGTGGAGCTGGGTGAGGTATAACTGGGCAGTTGGATTTTACAGTCAGAGTTCTGTCTTTAGGCTCAGTCTTTGTCTTGTTTTTATCAATTCTTCGAGCTCATAGACTGGCCATGTACAGGTGGAAAGCCTGTGGGCCATAGTTTGCATTTGTCACTGTTTTTCCTGGGAAACGGCCTTTTTGTTATTGTTGTTGTTGTTAATAGTCTTTTTTTTTATTATTTTAGATAATTCATCTGCCTATACCATTTACATGGGAAAGGACAAATATGAAAGTAAGTTTATAAAAAAAAATTTGATTTTGAAACTCCCAGCAGGTAAGTGTTGTTCCATGAATGTGTTTTAGTTCTTTTTTTAATTTAAATATTTTATTGATTTTTTTATAATTAACCATATTTTGGGGATACAGTGTTGTCTTCATACATGTACACATAGTATAGTGAGCCATAGCATAGCCACCCTTTGATACACTTACATTTCTTCACAGTGAGACCATTGAAAATCCTGCCTTGAACTACTCAGCAGTTCACATAGTTAACTGCATATGTGCTCTTATACAATAGGCAGAGTCTTAATCCCTGAGACATATCTGTAGCCCAAACTTTTTCTGTTTTTAAGATAGAATTTTCCTTTGTAGCCAAGGCTAGTTTGGAACTAGAAACTGTCCTCCTGCCTTAGCTACCAGAGTGCTGGAGCTACAGGTTTGGTATTTATATCAAACGTAATAGGTTATTATGCTCAGGTCATTTTTGTTTTCCTTGATAATCCAGAGACCAGTGGATTTGCAACACTGGAACTCAGAGTGTGGAGCTGAGCCTGAGAACAGGACAGCATCACCTCCACACTCGGGAAACACAGCTGATCTTGTGGGGTTGTGCACTGTTTTTCAAAAAAGCTTTGTAGTCAGGCCAAAATCAGCTCTTTAATAAACTAGTTGTAATTATTTAACCTCTTTGAACCCCAGATTTCTTAGGTATAAGGGACCTCATGGGATGTAGCTATTGCACAGTGTTGTGAAGGTTAAAGGACAGAGCTTGTGTAAGTGCTTGCTTCATATCAACACATACTGTGTGGCAGGTGGCTCTATGGAAGTGTCTAGCTCCCAGGCCCTCGGCCTCATGGGAACACTGCCCACTCAGCTTCAGTAGTCGTGAGAGCTGACTGGCTACACAGCCAGCAGTTTCTGTACGTGCATGAAGAGAGGTGTATGTTTCAGTCTTCGGGAAGAGCCACTTCACTAATGAAGTAAATAGAGCAGCGGTGATTACTATAAAGCAGAATTGCTATAAGCAAGACTGTTACATCCTTATAACAGAGAAACAAAAAAAAGTAGAATAAAGTGACTCATATTTTGGAACAGTTAATTTATGACAGTGACTCTGAGTGTGACCTAGTGAGAAGTGATCCACTTGAGTTTTAGATTTCTCCTAACCCATAGTGGTTGTTTTTCACTTAACCCCCAGATTCTTTCTGATATTGTGGCTATCTCCAGTGCTAACCAAACAGTTAACCACTGCATTAAGAGTTATCTATGGTAGACGGATACTCTTGTTGACCAAATCTGTTTCTTTTCTAACATCAAATGTGGAACCCTGAGACTTCACTTCCAAGAAGCACTTACATGCAGGCTGCTAAGTGTGACTGTGCTGCATGTGGCCTATCCATTTTCTGTGTATACCAGAGGTGCTGTCCTCAGATGGTTGTGCTAATGACATTTCCAATCCACTTCTGTTTACTCTTCACTGAGAGCTTATTTGTGCCAGACTGAGGGATAGCTGAAGATTTGGGTTAAGCTTTCTCACAGTTCAGGTAGACTCATACAAAGAGAATCAAGCATCCCTTTGTTTAAATCCAAAACTTCTCGTTAAAAAAAAAAAAAATCTAGGATCCAATGAGATAGTTCAGCAGGTAAGGTGTCTGTTCCCAAAGCTGGTAACCTGTTTGATCGCCAGAAACCCATATGGAGATCTAGTAACTCATGGAAGAAGAGAACTGACTTCAAAATATTGTCCTCTGACTTCACCTGTGTACTATGGCATGCACATATATATATATATGTATATATATATATATATGTGTGCATATCCCTCTCTTTCTAATAAATGAATAAAATATTTTAAAGATATGTAAGCTCTGTTTAAAAAATGTAGACAAAGCGAAGTTGTAGTGCTAGCACTTGCTGTGGAAAAGAGAATCCAAGATGGTGGATTGTGATTTGGAACACTTAGCCGGAAGTTTTCATGGAGGAAACTTAGGGTGGACGTGTCCATGTAGGAGTTTGTACTTAAAGACAAACACCTTGATGTGGAGCTCATGTCCCCAGTGATGAGTCTGGAGCCTCCTAAATGGTGTTTTTACTCGGGAACCTTTGGAATGTGTGAAGGGTCGGCTTTTTCTGGTTGGTCTTGGAGGAAAGGAAGCTGCATTTTACAGCCTCCAGTTGTATTTCTAGTAACCCTGCTTCTGACTAAACACTGGATAGAACACAAATGGAACTTTTAGTGAAAGGCCACGCTTTGCTGAACAACTGTCAGGTCTGTTCTTCTCATAGACAGCAGGTGGTACCAGGCATACAACACATGTGAGATATTAACACTACTTTCTTTCCCTTTTTTTTGAACAGTTATCTAGGGAGTGTGTTAATGTGCAAGTGCCATAGTGCATACCATGCGTGAAGGTCAAAGGACAACTTTAAAGCAACAGTTCTTCTATCTTGTACGTTCCAGGGATTGAACTCAGGTTATGTCAGCTTAGTGACAAGCATCTTTACCCACTGAGCTGTCTTTGACCCATGTTTCACTACTGTCCTTTACCTTTCAGCGATCTGGTGACTGTATTTTCTCAGCTTCCCTCTTTAAATGGTAGAAAGCTCACCAGAATACATTGATATCTACAGTTGCCCAGAGTGCCCTCATAATTGGATATAGCATATTCAAGTTGTGTAGCTTACAACTTCCTGAGCACATTTTAAATCCTCCCATAAGGCTCATTTGCTTGCCATTCAGTTCTAATTGGTGTCTAGTATTTAAATTCTTCTGTGTTAAACACAGTTACTACAAATTGTTACTGTGGCTATTAGAAACATATGTTGGTGTAACCTTTCTATAATCACTGCTTTCATGAACAGAAGAGGAAAATTAGAGGGGGTTTGTGTTTCCTTCCTGGCTTATAAACCCTGGCATATCTTCATCTGACAGGTGTTCATTTCCTTTTATTCTCTTCCATCTCTGTAGATGAAGATCTGATAAAGTATGGCTGGCCTGAGGATATCTGGTAAGTTGCAGTTTTGATTCTTCTTTCATTTACTTTCTGTCTACCTGCCTTCTATGATAAAACTAGATCTTGTTTATGGGTGTTCAGTAATAGCCAGTTCCTTCATTTTTTTCATTTGAGAAGCATGGGAACTGCTGCTGCTTCTCTTTCTGTCACTGATTCCCACTCCTACGTGGCCACTTTCTTTTCCACTTTCAGCTTCCACAGCTTTCTGTGGTCCTCATGGAGGACCTCTCTGGAGGCCTGTCATCCCTGCTAAGGATCATCGCAGCTTGTTAAACCTCCTACCAAATGTTGGTTTTGGCGAAGAGTTCTCAGTCTATTTCCTAGGGTGATAGTAATAGTGAACATTCTTCAGATGCTACTGCATGGTCATGCATTTCATTTCTCAACAACTCGGGAAGTATGTGTTGATATGCCTGCTTTCAGATGAGGACCTGAACAGGTCTGTGCTAGTTGCTACTGATCCAGATTTGTATCTCAAATAGTCACTTCTTCTCCCTGAAGCCCCACTTTTCTGGTTTCAGGTTTCCACCCAACCACCCTCCTTCTGCCCCCAGCTGTTGCACAGTATCACTGCTGAAACCTTGTGGGTGGGGGCTGCCTGCTTCCCAACCCTGCAGGCTCCTCAAGGACAATGACACCTGCTTATGAACTGCTATCTTAGCACCATAGATGCCCACACAGCCTAAGAGTTCAACAGATTTGTTGATTTCCTAGTTGAGTAGCTCTCTGCCTTCCTAAAATGATCCCCACTGAGCATTCTTGCAAGAATGTTTTCTTCTTACCACCATTTAGCATGCCAGTCATCCTCGGCGCAAATAGTTTCTGGCCCAGAGATCTCAGCTCTGATAAGGACAGACCTGCTAGGCAGTTAAGGAGTGGACCTTTAAAATTCTTTTGAGACAGACTCACTCTAGTCCAGGCTGACCTAGAACTTATCATGTAACCCAGACTGTCCTTGGACCCTCGGCAGGCCTCTGCTCAGCCTGCACGGGATTAGGTGAGTGTCACGCTCTACTTCTGTCCATTTCCAGCATACAGATTTGAAGCATAAACACCTGCATAGAAAAGGAGTGTATTAATCTACAGCATGAAAGTCAATTTACCACAACTTTTTACATTTTTAAAATTAAGTAGATAGAAATTTCTCATTTGCAATCCACACCTAATAAATTATGACTTAAGTTTTTAATTTCATTTATGTTGGGACTTAACAAATTGGCGTGCGCAAATACCTATAGATCCATTTTGTCACCCTTTAATAGTCCAGAGAGTAATGACTAGCTTAATGGGAACTAGAACAGCTCCAGACCTCCAGACGCATTCTGGTGCATGTCTTGAGGGCCCTGCGATCTTCCCAGTACAGCAAAGAATGAGTCCGACATTATGTGTGTTCTGGAGTGGAATTTTAACCTGCTTTGCTCTGGGGAATTGACCTCTGTATTTCAACATCTGAATGTATTCGAATAAACCTCTTGAGGCTATTTAAAGAGTTTCCCAGGGATTGAGTGATATTGGAATAAATTAATTTTTTAAATGAGAAAAACTGCTTATTCCAAAGTAGTATTCTCAGACCCCGAATTATGGAGTCCTACATCCTGGGGCCCTGCATCTCAACATCTTCAGGTACCTCATGCTCTTAGTGAAAACTAATTGTCTTTAGTAAAGAGCAGTGGGACAAGCAAGGATAGGAATGTCGTAAGACAAGAAGGTAAAAGGGGATAAATTTAAACTCTGGATAAGCATATTGGGAAATTTAGAAAGAATTTTTAAGGAAGTTTGCTCAGAATTGTTTGTAGATAAGGGATCAGAATTGTTTGTAGATAAGGGAGGGGATATGTGTTTCAACTTGTTCTTCTGTCCTCTAGACACATATACCCTCGAGGTTGCCATACACCAGCCATGGTACCCTTGGATGAGTTTGGTACTTTGACAATATAGGCATGAGTTTATTAGTATAGACTGAGTTAACCTAGATATTTCTGCTGATAATCCCACCTTAAAAACCATAAAGGAAAGTCAGGTTATTAGCAACTACTGTAAATATATAGAAAACAGTTGTCACTAATAAAGAGCCTCTCAGAGCAAGCAGAAGTTGGAATGCCAACTTCCTTTTTCAATTAAGCTTAATTCACAGGATTGTATTTTTCCAAGATTTTAAAAGGATGATAAGGTTTATAATTTCTAGATTCGTAAAATAAATGGTTATTTGGGGGGCAGAAGAACATACCCCACTAAAGGTGATAATTAGTATGAATTTTGCATGGGAATGAAATGAACAACTTAGGAAAACATGATCCAAATATGATGTGATGTCCATTTCTGGCTGTCAATAATGATTATGAGTAAAGCCTAGAGTTTCCATAGGTTATTTGTGAAATGTCTTATGTTGTTCTATACCCAAATGGAACAGCAAGATATTTAACCTCTTTGAGAAAATTAGAAACAACATAATCTTAACCTTGTATTGAATCATACATTTTATGCTGAGTGTGATTGTGACCGTTTTAACATCAAAAATATACACCAATACTAAAACTGTTGGATGGAATGGAATGTCACCTTCTTTTGATTTATTTTGGAGACATGAAGTCGCCTAGGCTGACCTCACACTAAGGCTGGGATTACAGGCGTCTGCCACCATGCACAGTTGCCTTAGGTTTAATAAACATAGTTAAATCTGGAAAGGTACAGACTAAATAGAATTACAAAGTGTCCATCATTTGTGTCCATACCTTATTCACTGCTTGATGCTAGAATTTTAGGCCTATCCCTGGGTGTGGCAATGAGAATTACCTTCATTTCTATGAGTCATAGGCATGAAAAAAAATGCAATATCACAATAAAGTCATGTCAGTTTTAAAAGATTTCATTAGATTAATGGCTGAAGGACAGTTTTAAGAAGTGAAGCATTCTAAATGTTTTGAGATTGTGTCACATGGGCTCTTTTCACCAGGACACAGGTGCTGCCATCAGGACATAGGGCTAGAGGAATTTGTTAGTCTGACCCATTTGATGTATTCTGCATAGTGACTCCAGAGCTCTCCTAACTTCTGAATCTGAACTTGATACTCACTTTTTGTTATCTTGCCATTACTTAAAACTTGGGGGGAAGGGGAAGATGTCTGAGGCCTGATCCTTGTCTTTCCTCCAAACTATAATCCTATTGGTCTCCTAGGCTGTCCACATGTAAGTTCCACAGGCTTCTTTCATTTGTTTCTCTTCTCACTTGAAATTTGTTTCCCTGTTTTTCCTCTTGGCCTTGTACTTTAGTTAGGGGTCAGCCCAAATCTCAATTCTTCCATGAAGCCTTTGGTCACTGATAGCTTTTCTATCACTTGAGGTATCACACTTCTCAAGACACTGCATATTTATCCTCTCCCTCATATTGCACTTAGCCTTGCACAGCTGCATACCTCTCAAATGTTTGTCTTGCTTCTCCAGGTTGCAGACCAGCCCTGTGGAGATGGCAACTGTGATTTATACTACATGGTGCCCAGCATGTGGCAGGCTTTCTGTATATACTTCCTTAGGATGGAATGCTCTAAATGCAAGTGGCGGAGGAGATGGTGGTTTTATATTCTTTCTGAAAGTGGTTTTCATTCTTTGTAGGTTTCATGTGGACAAACTATCTTCGGCTCATGTATACCTTCGATTACATAAGGTAAATGAATGTACACATGGATTCATAGCTTTGTTTAGCCATAAGAATCATTCACTGCTCTTTTTCTGCAACTAAACTGCTTAAAGTACTAAATATAGGTATGTTCAGAAGTCTAAAGGTTAGTAAATGAAGTCATGTCTTCTCCCCACCCAAAAAATCATTGTAGAAGATTCTGGGTGATTCTGAGACTTGGAAGGGGCCATATACTTATTTCCCAGGTAGAAGCACCACTGTCCTGCCAGCTTAGGTGTGTCCCCCATCTCCTGTCAGTCAAGTGGACACCAGTGCACGCTTCTCTCCCTGTGGGTCCTCATTCTCAAGCTCATGCATTTCTCCCTCATCACGCAAGGCAGATACTCCTCTTGGGCAGTCTGAAACACTATGGTAGAAGGGAAGGAAAGAGGATTTAATGTTCCATACTAACGTAGTGTACCACAAGATCTCCTGTGGTTTGGCTACATAAAATACATATGTGCATGTATTCGTTTTTATTTTTAACAAAAAGCTTTTTATTTCAGAATAATTGCAAAGATATTACATAGTTTTCCCTATTGTCACCATCCTTCTTTTATACATTTATTTATTTAGTGTGTATATGTTGATTTTTGTGGAGAAAAAGTATCATCTCTGAGTTTCTTCTCTTATGGTAGGGTGTGGTAAGAATCCAACAATAGAACTTTTTCCTGGTTTCAGCCTGGTGAGACATTTCTAGAACTCCAAGTTATCTCTTTGAGAGGAAGTTCTAGGGACCTCAGCCATGTAGATTTCCAGATGTCAAAAATGGGTACCATGTTCCCACAAGGTTTTCCAAGAACAAAAACCACTAAGAAGTGCTTGCAGTTAATGTTTTCAATGTAATTATAGTGAAGTTTTTTTCACTTATTGGGCATAATTTTTTTTCTGTAACCTTTTATTTATCTTTGTGGTTCTCTATATTTTATTTTCTTTTTTCATGTATGTGTGTATGGGATGAAGGCGTGTGCATAAAAGGGTACTTGAGTGTGCATGCCTGTGGAAGCCTACGAGTGACATCAGGAATCGTCCTGGATTACTTTTCCACATTATTGCTTTGATCTCAGGATTCCCAAGCTTTTCTTTCTAGGGCCAGAATTACAGACTGCCAGTATATCTATCCAGCATTTTTACATAAGCTCTGGGGATCCAAACTCAGGTCCTTTTGTTTGCAAAGGCTTTAGCCAGTGAGCCATCTCTCCGGCTGTTTTATTGTGAGTTTGTGTAGAAGTTAGAGAACAGCTTTGTAAGTCACTTTTATCTTTCTGCCTGTTGGTTTTGGGGATTGAACACAGGTCATCATGTTTGTGCACAAACACCTTAACCCATGCAGCCATCCAGTTTTCACATTATTATTATTATTATTATTATTATTATTATTATTATTGTGTGTGTATTTGTGTGTGTACACATGCACAAGTGTGAAGGTTAGAAAGCAGCTTTGTAAAATCATTTTTCTCCATCCATCTTTACATAGATTCTGGGTTTGAACTGAGATTGTCAGGCTTGTGGGGCAAGTACTTTTACATACCAAGTCATCTCACTGGCCCAAGTATAGTGTTTTCTATATTAGTGCTTTTTCTTCATTTCAGTAACTAACGTTCCTGTGATAGACACACTAATTTACTTTATTTTTCAGTGTTCTGTATTAGAACTTCAGAGACCCTTAAACTTATGTCCAATGAGTAAAGCAGCAGATGCCCTCTGAATACTCCCATGGCCATGAGTAACAAGGGAATAGACCATTTGGTTTATTTTGTGTGCAGGGAGAGAAGATAGAAGACATTCCAAAGGAGGTGCTGATGGACTGTGCCCACCTCGTGAAGGCCAATAGTATCCAAGGTCAGTTTCCCAGAGGTGTTTTCCAAATCAGCATGGACTTGCTCTGTCTTCAGACTACATTGCATTTTAGAGACCTTGCTGTGTTATCTTGGCTTGAGTCCAAGGAGGGCAGAAGATACCTTTAAAGTAAGTGGTGGTTTGCTGTTTGTTGGAAGAACTAAAAGTAGTCTTCCGTTGTCTCATTGTCTGAGTCCTAGCTCTTATTTCTTTCTTTTTTTTTTTTTTGAGAATTAAGGTAGAGTTTATTAGAAAAGAGAAAGGTTGGAACTCACGGACTCCAGACGCCAGGGCGCCAGGGCGCCTCTGTGAAAAGCAAAAGTAGAACAGAGCTCATGGCACTACAGTGCCATAAGAGGCTAGGGAGCCCATGAGAAGTCACAGCGCCTAGGCATGGAATTCATGAGGAGCAAGGAAACAAGAGGCAGACTCATGGCACTAGAGGGCCATGAGGAGCTAGATGGCCCTTATTTCTTATTCAGTAGAAAATTTGTAGATCTGCATATCCTTGGTGTTATTTGCGAAAGACCTGGAAATAAGGCAATGTTAATAGCTAAGCAAGAGATGTATATCTCAGAGCTTTATTTATTTATTTATTTTTAAATTAATGCTGTTATCTGTTACTATCATCACCAGCTTCTAAAAACTGGAGACGAGTGTTCGCTTGCTTGGTTGGTTTGAGTTGGTTCTATTTAGTTTTGTGAAGCAGGCTCTCACTGCATGCACCAAGGTAACCTACAGTGACTCAAACTCAGGAAACTTCAGCCTCCTGAGTGCTAAAGTCATAATCACAGCTGTGCTCAGCTCTGCCAGGCTGAGCTGGAGTCTTGATGCTTTTTTTTCTTTCTCTTCTCTCTCCCTCTGTGTGTGTGTGTGTGTGTATTTTTTTTTTTTCTTTTTTCTTTAAGTTCTGAAGGCATCAGGTTAGTTTCTCTTGCTAGCCTTCTTACCCAAACAATCTTAGTTAATTGGACTGAGCAGTTCCTGGGATGTCATTTCTTAAATGCTGTCCATTTAGAGAACAGTTTAAATTAAATTAAAAGGAAAGGTAATTCCAGTGCTCAGTAGTTGACCTGCATGTTGTAGTTGGACTACTGGTAGGGCCTGCTTATTTCTACTAGGTAAGACTTAACTGACCAGTCAGTGAAGGCCAGTAAAGAGTGTGAGTGACAGTTATGAAGGGAATTGGTGAATATTGAGCTAATAGATCCAGTTTTAGAGGCTTCCGACTAGATAGGGAAGGGATAATTCTGATTAGCTATGAAGTTGAAGAATGATCCAGAGGGTTGGAAAGAAGTAAGAGTTTGGGTAGAAGGTAAACATTCTGTACACGCAGCCGAGAACAGGTCCCAGGGTGAACTCATTGCAGGACAAGCACTACAAGCATTAGTTTTCCTTCTCTGTTGTTTACACTGATTTCGTCCATCTTAGACACCTTAACAAATCAAGTATATAGACGAAATAGAAGTTTTGTCTTGTAAAACCAACAGTTTTTATCCCCATAAAATTGACAGATTGTTATGTGTTGGGGACATTCTGTTTTATGAGTCGAATAGAATGTCTTAGATCTTTAGTTATTGGAATAAAAATTAAACAGACATTCTAGTCTTTTGTTCCAACATCCTCTCCCCAGCCTTATGCTTTCCCATGCACTTGAATAGCAGGTAGAATTTTGTTCAAAGACCTTTAGGCTTCTTTCTTTTTTTTTTTCAGTTTGTGTGTGTATGTGTCAGAGGGAGGCCTAATGGTGACTTTGGGAATCATCCTAGATTGCTCTACCTCCTTATTGTTTTGTTCTGGGATTCCCTAGGCTCTGCCTTTCAAGCCTTAAGTGCAGGCTATTACCATTTTCACCTGGTATTTTCGTTTTTTGTTTTTTTGCTTTTGATTAAGAGCTTACTAGGGGAGAGAAAGAATAGAACTCATTGACATGAATCCATGGGGGTCAAGAGAGCCTTGAAGAACTCATGGACTCTAGGCATGGAATCCATGAGGGGTGAGAGAAAAGTCAAATAGGAAGTCACAGACTCCAGGCGTTGAGTACCATAAAGAGCAAGGAGCTCAGCTGGCATTTTTATGTGCATCTGGGGTCCAAATGCAGGTTGTTCTGCTTTTGAGGCAGAGTTTGAACTCCTGAGCCATCTCTCCAGCCCTAGGCTTCTTCTTGACTCAGTCTCTTTTAGTCTTCACAGTTTATCAGTTCAAGAGAAAACAGAGGATGAAGAGTTGAGACCCTGGCTCAGTCTTCTGTCCTCCGTAGCTTCCCCAGGGAGCTTACTTCACAGGAGCCCAGCCAGGATAGGATTCTTAGAGTCGACAATTGAGGGCGCTGTTGAGCAGCGAGGAAAATACAGGGATTGAGGGGGCCACTTCTTGCCCACTGTGGCTGTGAAGTGTCCCCCCCTTTTCCCCCTCCTGTACAGCACCAGAACATTGGGGTTAAGTTTGTTGGCTGTGGTAGAATTAGCCTGTTCTCTAGAGTATTGCCATCCCCAACTTTCCAAAAGCCTAGAAATAGTTCTATTATTCTCCTTGCCTGGTGTCTTTCCATTCACATATGCCGCACTCCAGCTAAAACAAATCCTCGCTGTTTTCTGACCTTGTGCTTTTGCTTATATTTTATATTGTTCTCTGTGCTCTTAATTCATTAGTCATCACATGAGCAAATCCAAGCTAATGTTCAAGGGCTGTACAGTAATTGTAGTAGTGGAGTGTCATTCATATCCTGGCCCTGTGCTAAACCCTGCACTGCTAGTGTCATCTACCAGCTCTCAGTAGTCAGAAACTTTTCATTTTATAGATGGAGGATATAGCTTAAAGAGGAAAGAGGTTGCCTGAGGTCTGAAGTGTAGTAGAGACTGGATTGAGGCCATCTGACTCTCCCAGCTTTTCTGCCAACAGTGAAGCTCTTATCTTTCCATCCAGTTCCAAGGGCTCTGCCTGCTTGGAACCTTCTGAGTACTTTGTCTATTCCTTTTCAACACTGATCTTCTTTTCATTGAAGTCGTATGTGTACTTCTGAGCCCATATGGATCTATGAAAATTTTTCAAAAACAAGCAAGCAAAAATTTAATTTTGAAAAGAAATTTGAAAACTACAGACAAGTTTCAAAGACAATTCAGCTTCTATATATCCTTTACTTTGGTTTACCTAGTTTTAACTTTTTCATACTTTTTGTTTTCTGCATATAATATTCATTATTAACTTTTATTCCAGTTTATGATTCTCAGTTATAGTTCATCAGTATGACTAGATATTCATACCTACATCAGGAGCCAAGACGACTAACACCATATACAGAAAGCTGAGAGAAGAACATGCTTTCTCTCTTTCCAATCTGCCAAAATACTGAATCAGCGTTCACTGTCTTATCTACCTTCCTAAAGAAGGTTCCATACCTTGGACTGAGTTTATCTCCTCCTATCAGATAGTCTCCCATAGGCTTGTTTGGGGCTTACCTTTACTAAATAACTCTTGGTAGATGTGCTCAAAAGCTGTAAATAATTACCACAGTAGGCTTTTGATAGCTGGCGCACAATCCATATTTAAATTTGGCCATTTGTCAACTGTTGTTTCTGGGATCATGCAGTGTATGTATTTACCACAGCTCTGTGATGACCTGTAAGTTGGACCTTGATTGTTGAAATGGAAACAGGTGTTAGAATGTCCTCAAGTTTGGCTTTTGTCTAAGGTGTCTTCTTGCTGTGTTGTGTGTCTATCTGAGCAGGAAAGCTGCAGAAGTGTTTTGCATATTCAGTCAGACAGCACACATGACCTTTGCTCCTGTTGGGGAAGTGTTAACTTTGACCCTTGGTCAGGTAGAATCCACCAGCTGACTCAATGTGTGTGAGCATTTGAACTCCACAGTCTCACCTGCTAATAAGGCAGTTTAGTAATGAGCCTCATAGCAAAACTTCATCTCAGTCCCCAGGCACCAGGGAGGTGTTAGGGTAGAGGACAGTGTGCAGTAGAGGTGGAAGTGAGGGGACTAGGAGGAGAAAGGAGGGTATCCTGAAGCTGCTACATACAAATCTCAGCTTTGATGACCTTTTTATGGTTTACTAAGTAAAAGAGGGCTCCACTGACAGACAAAAAGAATCCTTCCTAAATGGGCCCATTTCCTCACATGTCAGGCAAGATTCAGAGAGCCATGGTCTACTCAGACTGACTTTAATGGTCTCAGTGTTGCCAGGATGGAGTCTGTCTCTCTGGAACTCTTAGACCATGGCTCTTTATTTTTGCTTAGTCATTGCTGAAGAGTCTGAGGAAACCTATTTAATGGGCTTCCTAAAGAGCTAACCTCACCTTTCTTCTGGGGGGAAAAAGTAACAGGCCAAGTTCTTTCCCCTGGTCTACCTCAAAGGTAAAAATGTGGCAGTGGAGAAGGTAAGGTTTTAAACTGGTTAGAAAAAGGCCAAGTGGAACAATCCCCAGGCCTAACTGCAGAGACTGATAGGCATTTGGTAAGTTTTGCTTTCAACTTTAGGGACTTCTTACAAGTCTCTAAAACTAACTATTCCTCTTTTCCATTGTAATGATTCAACTTGTGTTTGGATTACTGTCAGCTTTCTCATTTGCTTTTGGTGTTTTGAGACAGGGAGACTTCTTCCTCCCCAGCCTTCTCCCAGGTTGGTCTGCCATTCATGAGGGGTTATGTGCTCTGTTTCATCTTGCCTGCATGTAAAGACAGTCTCTCTTGGCAGGCTGCAAGATGAACAACGTCAATGTGGTATATACACCATGGTCCAACCTGAAGAAAACTTCTGACATGGATGTGGGGCAAATCGGCTTCCATAGGCAGAAGGATGTGAGTGTCCCAACACGTGAGAGGCAGCTGAGGCTGGCATACACCCACCTGTCCTGTCTGAGCCTTGTATTATGGAGGGATTGGCATGATGTGTTTCCTAAGGAACTAACCTGGGCTGCTAAACCCCTGGGAAGCTTCATTCCTCTTCTGGGGAAAATTAAAGACCGAATTCTTTTCCCCTTGTCTCCCTCAAAGGTAAAAATTGTGACAGTGGAGAAGAAGGTGAATGAGATCTTGAACCGACTAGAAAAGACCAAATTAGAGCGGTTTCCAGACCTAGCAGCAGAGAAAGAAGGCAGAGACCGCGAAGAGAGGAATGAGAAAAAAGCACAAATTCAGGAAATGAAAAGGAGAGAAAAAGAAGAAATGAAGAAGAAAAGGGAAATGGATGAACTTAGGTATGATGGCAGTGTGCTGCTTGGCTTAAAGGGATCATTCCTGCTGACTGTCATCAAGATTCTCCTTACAGTGCAGCACCAGGGCTGAGAGTCAACTTAGCAATTAAAGTGTTTGCTATGCAAGTAGAAGATTGAAGTTGGACCACACATCCACTTTAAATACTGGCGGCTGCAGTAGCCTACCTATATTTCCAACCTTGGAAGGAAATTTAGCCCCTGCCTGCAGGATCTGCATTTGGTTAGAGACCCTGGCTCAATAAAAGTAAGGTAGAAAGAGCATTCAGAGAATGCTTCCTGTCTTGGGCTTCCACTACATGTGAATACTTGTGTACCTCACACTTGCATGTATCACAGGCGCTCTCATGTGCGTGCGCACGCACACAACACACACACAAACACAACAATGGTGAAAGGAAAAACAAGTTATTTCAGTAGTTGGAAGAATATGTGCAGGCTCAAAGCCTTGGATGAGTTTTTATAAAGAGTTTATGTTGATGTGCCAAATCATGTTTCAGAAAGGGGTAGGATGCGTAGTAAAATAAAATCAGTAGTTTCATTCCATGATAAACCATTGTAAATTTTCCTCACTTTGGTTTTCAAAGTTCAATTTGAACAAAGCTGTTTTTAAAGATGAACTAACTCTCAAAGCCATTCTAAAACACTTTTCCTGCTTTCCGAAAGTTTAAAGTAATTAATATGGTGAGGCCTGCTTGTGAAAGTAATTAAAGTGGTGAGGCTTGCATTTTCAAAGAACAGTTAAAATGCAGTTTGGCTTCTAAAATATTAGTGAATAATGCCATTAATCCTGTCAGTTTTCTGTTGCTTCTGAAACACTGCCTCATGCTTTGCTTAATTGTTTAAAGCAGCATATTATCTTTTTGAAAAAAATTATTGTCTTTTACCTGGTTATACAAGCTCAATGGGTAGGTACCTTTACCCCCCCCTCCTTCCCACTCGTCCCTTCCTTTTCCTTTCCTCTCTGTTGTCCCCCCATCCCACTCCCCCTCTTCCCATCCTTCCTCTTTTCCCCCTTTCCTCCCTCCTCCTCTCTTGGTAAAACAACATATTATCTTATTGCTTCCAGAATAAGTTCTCACTGGTCAAATAAAATCAAGGGGTCAGGAGGGTGGACCTTCCCTCTTGATAGCTATGATATCTGCTCCCTCAGATTCCTGCCTTCTCTGCTTTTAAGGAACCACATGACTAGATTGGACCCAGCCACATCATCCTTAGTAATTCCTGTCCTAAAGAACTTAACCACATCTGCAAAGCCTACTCGATTATTTAAGCTAGTGTATATGTTGGTTGCTCTGGGAGAGGCGTTCTGCCTGACATGCCATCTGTGTTGATTTGTAGTACTGTACTCGAGCAAATGCCCTTTGCATTTTGTTTTGCTTTTGGAGATTGGACTTTGCTAAGATAGTTCAAGCTGGGGTCAAAGCAGGTGATAACCCCACATTGCTTTCTTCATGCTAGACTCAGGCATAACCACAGTGCCCAGGACCCTTTGTTGTTCCTTTATTTTCTCTTTTTGTGACGCTGGGTTTGAACCCAGGATTTCCTGAGCCTTAGGCAAATGTCTTCCCCTTCCCTGCTTCCCTTGTGTTCCTTAACCAAGGAGCACTGATTTCAAGGGAAGCTCTGGGTGCCATGTTGCCTTTGGGATGGTGTGGAATTGGAGGCCAGTTCTCGCCATGGCCTGCATTCTTAGAAAGCTTGTTGGGGGGAAAGTATAGCTGCCGTGTTCACATGCCATCATTTATTGTCCTCTGTTGGAATTCCAAAGCAGGAAACTGGCTTCTTTTAAAACAGAATGTTCAAATGCAGAGTTCTGGAAATGTTACCGTTATAATCTACTAACATGAAACAGAGTAATTTTATATTTGCAAATATATGATAAGGCCTATAAATGGGAGTTCATTTTGTGTTGTAAGATTTTTAAAAAGTCACTGTAGTAAAACTTGTGAGTTCTGAGTGAAACAGGGTTGATGGAAGCTAATTCTTTTTGGTTTTTAGTCTGGAGTGAGGGGAAATTGAACAGGCAGCAATTTGTTTAGAGATAGAGATGTTATATGTAAGGAACAAAATGTCACTTAATGTTCTGATTTAATAAGGAAGGATAGCCTAATAGTTTCGAATGTTTACATCTATCCATACTTGTTGTGTTTTCTTATTTATCAGGTAGCTATTTCTGGTCTCTGCATTTGTGAAAGAGGAGAGTGAGTCTGAGAAGCAGTTCGACATCTTGCTGAAAATCACATGACTGCGCTCTGTCCGCTAATCAATTCAGTTTACAGTAGGGTATATTTAGTGTAAAACACATAACATGTAGATATTATGATTTATCTGAAAACCTACTTTTTTTTTTTGTTTCCAAGCTTTAGAGTTTTAATATGATTTTGTTAGTTTCAAAGTTTGCAGGCCATTAAGTAAAGAACCTGTTAGCCCAGTTTTCATAGTCTTCTAGGCATGTTTCCCAAATACCAGCATTTGAAATAGTCATGGAAAGTGAGGGAAAAAAATCTCAGCAAAATCTGCTCAGAAGTTTATTTAATCAGCTTTTCACCCAGACACCAGTTGAACTTGATTACTCCTTGTGAGCTTCAGAACCCTCAGATGGTTGTATTTGTTTCTGTTTATCTTGCCCTCCAGATACCATTTATCACATTACTGTGGAGGTTGACGTGAGCAGATTGGGGTGCAGGCAAAGGCTGCCAGAGCCTAGCAAGGGTTTGTTGCATGTCTGCATGTGCTGCAGAACTCAGTCTCAGGCTCTGTCCTTTTGACCCATTTGCTTTTTGAGGCAAGGTCTACCAGTATAGTCCAGGCTGGCCTCAAAACAAGTAGTCTAAGTTTTTTACTTATTTTGTAGTCTATTTTAATACATTTGTAGCACTTGAATCATTTTAATTTCTGTCCTTGACTCTTGCAGCCAATTGATCAGACTTTATTTATGCCAGTTACTTGCTGTGTTTTAATTTTGCGTTTTCTTTTTTGTCTTTTTGTGTTACCATACCAAACATTTACTTCCATGAAAATCAAACCTACCATGTATATCTTAGGACCAGAAAAAAATGCAGTAGTCAGGAATACGTAGTTAATGGAATATGAGTAATGTATCTGAGACTGAGGCTGCCCTAACAAAAGGTGAAGTCGTGCTACTTGACCAGGGCTGTTTACAGGTAGACTGTGGTATCTGACCTGAGAAGTGCAGTGGTAAAACACAGGTATCATCAGTTTCAATAGTTGGTTTTCGACAGAAATTTCTTCAGTTAGGAGACTACCAAGTGTCCAAGAGGACATTGAGACTTGACTCTAATTCTGAAGTCCACTCTGCGCCAAGTTGCCTTTGAAACAAGGTCAGAGTCAGATCTTCTACAAGCAGGTAAACAGGAAAAATTAATAGGTTGTAGTTACTTAAAAGATTGCACATGGGGGACTTCATAGGTTCCACGAAAGACAGAGAAAGACCTATAGGACA
This sequence comes from Typhlomys cinereus, assembly GCA_023101885.1. Lineage (NCBI taxonomy): Eukaryota > Metazoa > Chordata > Mammalia > Rodentia > Platacanthomyidae > Typhlomys > Typhlomys cinereus. Next base: position 915,368 of record JALPQD010000649.1, read on the forward strand.
AATTCAGCAGCCACCTAGAGAGGAGGCGAGTGTGAGGCCATGATGAAAAAGTGAGCTATTATCTTGAAAAATGGACTGCTTAGCTTGAAACCTTTTAGCTCTCACTCAGACACACATTGCTGTTTATGTTTATTATTATTGCTTATACAGTGCTGGGGATTGAATGCAGGGCCTTGTACAGGCAAACACTCCACCACAGAGCCATATCCCCAGTCCTTTTCTAAAATTCTATTTAGAAGCATAGTCTTACCAAGTTGTCCTGAGTCCTTGAAGTCACCATGTACCTCAGACTGGGCCCAAACTCAGTCTCCAGTCTCAGTAGTCCAAGCAGCTGGGATCACACTAGCCACCTTCTGCCTGATGCTCTTCTCGTTAATTGTAAACTCATACAAAGAAGCCCTTGCACATCCTTGTGACCTCTTGTACTGTATTTTGAATATATAGTAAGTCATTAGTCATGATCATGAATGAATAACTGAAATTAATTTCTCTGATACAGTGACTCTAGAAGCTGAATCAGAGCTTACTTTAATTGGGCTGGTGAGGTGCTCAAGTGCTAAAGTGCTTGTTCACAGACCTGACAACATGAATTTGGTTCTCAGGAGCCCACATGATTGAATGAGAAACCTGACTTTAGTTTTTCTGAGACAGGGTCTTACTCGGTAACCCATATAGACTTTATATGTAGCCCAACTTCAACTCATGGCAGTCCTCCTGCCTTATAGGCAAGAGTGCCTGGTTTAAGGCCTGTGTTTTTAGGTAGGTCACTTGCCAGTTTGATTATAAAAGAGCTGGGATAATGGGTAGATAGGCCAGTTTAAAAGTGACTGGCAGTTGTCCACAATAGAGGTAATACATCTTGGGCTTTGGTAGCAACTCTCGGACAGAAAGGAGTAGTGAGAGGCAAATTTGTAAGTAAAATGATAGGATTTGGTTTGATGGTAGGTCGGGTTGAGAAGAGCTAAGAATGACTCGAAGGCTGTTCTCTGAGCCTGGGGGACGGTGTTGTTCTCTAAGCACTGGGAGACAGTGAAAAGAAACCAGTTTGTTTTCAGAAGGAGAGTAGCTCAGTTGGATATAACTGGAAGTCTGAAAGTACCACTGACACATGGAAAAGATATCAGGGGCAATGGGATTAACAGGACAGAATGCAGAGCAAATATGATCCTTTGGCCAGGGGGAAGCTGTCTCTGAATTGCTTAATGACTAGTTAACCTTATTGTGATTGTTTCTTCTAGGAGCTATTCATCACTAATGAAAGTTGAAAATATGTCTTCAAATCAGGTATGTTCAAATTATGTTAAGAGTTTTTAAACCATCATCGCTAGCTGCTACAGTGTTATAGATTGGCCTATGGTGCACTGGATTCTGATAGACATTCCTTCCTTCTCTGTGGACCTCCTTGTGGTTGTCTTTAAATAGATCACATCACAGGAAAATATCATGTCTCATCTACTGTGAAGTGCAGGTCTGTTAGTATTATAGGATGTCTGAGTGGTTTTTTGTTAACAAAATATCTGAGAAAATCAACTTGAAATGAAGGAAGTCTTATTTTGACTCACAGTTTTGAAGGTTTCAGGTTATAGTCAGTTGGCCCTATGACTTTTAAGCCTTGGATATGGAGGAGCATCATGATAAGAGCATGTGGTGGGCAAGCTGCTTCCCTTACAGCAGGCAGAAAACAGAAAGAGGAAAGGTGAGGACTCAGTATCCTCATGAAGGTCATGGTCCCGGTGACCTGACTTCCACAGCCAAGTTTCACCTCCGAAGAGCTTCACTGCCTCCCAGAAGCTCCATAGCTGGAGCCAAGCCTGCAGTGCGTTGGCTGTTAAGAGACATTACGTCAGACCACACAGCACAGCATGGGAGATGTTCACGTCCAGACCGCACAGCACAGGAGACATTCACATCCAGTCAAGATGTGACTAGTACAGGACTTCCTTCTACTTCTTTATTCTTTTTTCTGTTTCCTGGCTTACAAAAATGTCTTTATTTATTAATGTGACTATACATTTTACAATATAATTCTAAAAAAGGAAATTACCACCTTCAGTTAAAAATAAGATACCAGGTAAAGATCTTACTCTATAGCCTCAGTAATGTAATCAGTTGAGTGCATGTCCCCCAACACCTGGAATAAAGAGAAGTGCTGACATAGTCCCTTAGTATCCTTTTGCAGTTACTTTATTGGAGCCATGTCAGAAACTTCCTCCTCCCCAAAATTTATCCTGAAGTGTCCAGAGATGCATCCTTTAGAGAGTTCAACTGGTTTTGCAGAACATTTAAACCATACAGATATTTCAGATAATGCAGTTGAGGTTTGTTTTGTTTGTTTTTCTTTTTTTTTTTTTTTATTTCTTCCACTCATACAATGTTGATAAGTACCCCATTCCCTCCCTCCCTCCACCCCGGTTGTTGTTCTTAAAGACAAGTTTTGCTTTTCAAGCCGCTTGAAACATTCCTTAGCCCAGACTGGCCTCAAACTTAGGATCTTGCTGGGTCGCAGGCATGTTTTTTAAAAATACATACTTTAGATCTCTTTTCTCCAATGTACTAGACCCTAGTTGTAGTGCTATTTAAATCAGTGTTAATTGAAACTTGTGTGCTTCAGTCATACCAACTATGTGTGGCTAGTGATTACCATATCAGCACAGATACAGAACTTTCCACAAAGTTTTGTTAAGCAGCTCTGTTTCCCATTTAAGGTAATTTAATCAGGGATACAAATTGGGATTAACGAACTTTTAGACATTGATTTATCTTATGTCTTTCCAAGAATGTATAAGAACATTATTTCATTTCACCTCTGAAGAACTAAATTTATGAATCAGGAGTTTGTCTTTACAGTTCATTGCTGATAATTTCTAGAATAGCATTATGTAATTAAACAGAGACCTAAATTTCCAGTTGAGAGATTTAAACCATCACATACTAGCTGGAGAGGCCTAATAATTTTTCAACCTATGTTTCCCTAGTTTTCATTAGTGAAACGGGTTGTTCACTTTGTGAGGCTGCTGTAGAATGTCAGCAAGGTCTTTGAAAACTGCCCTCGACTTCGCTATGTTATTTATGTTGTCATTATTCCTTGCGTAGAGCCATAGTGGCTGTTTCCTGTCAGGCCCAGCATCAAAAAATGAAATGTAGTTTATCCCTTTGCAAGTTATGCTTAACTGTCCTGGAATATAGATCACTTGACTAGTTAGAAGTCTTTAACATATTCCAAATATAATTCAGTATGAAATTAGATCTAATACTCCAATCTTGGCTGTGATTGTTACTGTTTTTTGACGTTTTCTGTCATTTAGAAGCTACTTTCTACCAGAAATCTGTATCATTTGACATTGGAAATACTTACTGCTATTGTCAATAGATTTTAAAAGTTTGATGTTGTGGAGTCAGAAAAACACATACGTGTCATCGTCTCTTGATGTCTTTAGGCCATTGGTTCAAAGATCCTGTGGACAGTAAAATCTGAACTGCAGGCACTCAAGAACCTTATGGAAATGTAAAATTATTTACATGCAGCTTATATATATATTTGCACATATTTTATTCTCTAGAATACTTAATGCCTAATGTAATGTAAATAGTTGTTATACTGTATTCCTTAAGAATTAGAAAAAAAAACCTGTTCATGTTCTGTGTGGGTAATTTTTAAGTGCTTTCTATCTTCATTTGGTTGAGCCCACAGACTAGAGCCCAAGGAATAGAGGGCCAGCTGTATGTATAGATACACACTAATGTTCTCAGTAATGACACTAAAAATTTCAGACGGAAGTATCCAGTCTGCAAACCAAATGAGAAGTCGTCTGCCCTCAGTTTGCTCTGTTACTTCTTGTCCATACCTTACAAAGAATTAGAAAAGCCCTTAATTCTCTTGTAGAGTTTCCTCCTCTTTTATAATCTGCTTTTCTTTTACAGTCTAATTTGGCAGCATGTTCACTCATTTTTAGTTAAAGACTGATATTTATTTAAGATAACAATGCACACATTCATCCAGAACAGCAGAGACTCTATATCAATCACCTGGAACTAGGCCAGCCTAATTTCTCCCCATCCTGAGGCTCAGGGAAATTTGCGAAAGAGGGGGCGGTAAGATTGTAAGAGCACAAGGATGGGAGGAGCAATGATATGCAAGATACTCCACACAAGTTAGGGCCGAAGCAATCATATTTGGACTTTACATGCCCTGCGCAATGTCCAACACACTATTGACCTCACAAAGTCTAGCATTTGCTAAAGGCACTAGGATCCTTGGAGGCAAGGGATTGACAGCCACAGTAGTGTTCCTATGCTTAACAGGGAACACGAGAAAGGGTTCAGGGAAATGCCCTGGGTCCTTGCACCTCATCGGAGAGGAGGACCCAGAGGAGAGTTTGGCATGCACATTAAAGGAAGCTCTGGGGATGGGAGGGGGAGGCACTGGGGAATGGGGAAGGAAGGGGGAGGGGAGGGGGGCACAGGGGGATAGGGAGTTAGAGGGAGGGGGGACTGGTGTACCTGTTAAGTTTGTATGAGTGGAAATTAAAAAATAATAATAAAAAATAAAAAGTTAAAAAAAAAGAAGGCACACATTCATCAGAAATAATATTCATCTCACTCTGAAGTAGATTTTAACCTGAATGTTTAGTCTTCTATTTAGTCTAATTTCTTAGATCTGCAATTTTTATTCCTTTTAAATTTGGACTTGGAACTGTAGATACCTACTTTTAGCATTCATATTGCTTATCAGTTTATCCCTGGGTACCAGAAACCTGTTTGCTCAGCTGAAGAGTATGTGAACTCAGTTACTCTAAAGGGAAAATATTGTCAAGTGAGGTCTTGGGTTTCAGCTGTGTATTTAAAGATTTCCAGGCGGATGGGAACTCTGCATGTCCAGGTCACAGTCTCCTTGGGGATAAATTCTCTGCTCTCATCAGCAGTCCAGAGGCTCTTCATTGAGTTGCTTATCTTCAGGGGTTGTGACCCTCAGACATCTGAGGTGGTCAGTGGTGGTACCTGGAACAGCACGAGCATTTGAGCTTCTTTTCCGTGGCTCCTTGTGCCAGTGAAGAGAATCGTGGAGCTGGCCCATGAGTGGAGATGACTTCATAGAACCCCATTTTATACCCTGCCGGGTGGTCTCCACAATCTCCAACAGTGAAGTCACGAGGGAGAAAAGTTCTTTCCCCATCCCCAGCAGTGCTGGTTTGCAGCAACAGGATGGAGAATGAAGGTGGCGTGGTGGCTTGTGTGACGTCAGCCCTGCGCCAGGAAACCCCATCAGTGTCAACTCGAGGAATTGGAGCTGTCGTGCCTCTGTGTAGGCTTCAGGACTTGTTCATGAACCATGGCATAGCCTGACCTGATCTGCCTTTATGAATAAAAAGCTAGGTGACCCTAGCCAACTTGTAGCTAGCCTATGTTCAGCTTCTGAAGGACTTTATTTAAAAAGGGAAAAAAGAAACCAACACTATATGTGAAGTCAACCATGAGGCTCAAGTATAGGTGTGCAGGCCATATATTTTACATAGTGACATTCAGCATTGTTGGCATAAAAGTGGAGATGCTATTTGCTTACTGTATTTGTTGAAAGTTCAGTTGTTTTTAAACATGGTCTGTATTGAATGTGTCCCGCCGCATAACATGAGCTGTGTGTGGAGAGTGAACTTAGCCATAGTGCAGTACACAACCATATCCTTATCTATTTTAAAGTACAATTCGTGTTACGTGAGTAGCTTTTCCTGTCCTTCATAAGGTCATGTTTTCTTGGTCACTCTTGCTGTACTCTGCACTAAGTCGGGTGGGCCTTACTCATAATTTGAAAGCATGTTAACTCACTGCTGTACAGAAGGCCTTTCGGGACACGAGGAGCTCAGGCGGTCTCCCCAGTGGTCCCAGGGAACCACAGTGGTAGAGAAGTGAGGGTTGAGTTTAGTTATTTTGTTTCCCCTGCTCTGGAGTTGGGACTAGGAATGAGCGGGAGCTCTGCATTTAGCATCCTTGCTGTGACTGAGAACACTGGCTGCTGGTTTCCTGGCGGGGCTTTCATGTGCACCTGTTGTTCCTGCAGGACGGCAATGACTCTGATGAGTTCATGTGAGGAGCCCAGCTCGGGGAGAAGTCGAGTGTGCAGACCTGCTGGCTTCATCTGCTCCAAGTCACAGAAAACTAACCCAAACTGCCCGCATCCTGCACAGACGTGATCCATTTGGGAGTTAAAAAAAAAAATCATTCTTTTTGCTGACAGAAAAGGAACAGATGGCTGTGTGTGATACGGTGGAAATTGAAGACAGCATATAACTGTAGGAAAGGAAAATATTTTTGGCAGAACCTGTCTGCCTCATGAAAGCCAACTGACTGCCTTTATTGTCAAGATAGACCGTAGAGTGAATCAACTTTGAAAAGTCTTTCTGTGGCTGTGTTCCACCCCTGGAAACAGGTCATGAAATGCTTCTCATGCTCCTAAGGCACCTCCATGTCTGTTAAGAAGAAGGTGTCAATGGGGAATGCAGGCCAGTGTTCTGTCATGTGGGTGTTGAAGATGATAGTGATATTTTTAAGAGTGTCCAGTATTGACATGACCTTTTGTTATCAGTGTCATTGTAATGAACCTCAAGTCTCAGGTTGTCCCAGCTTTGACATCCTTGTTGCTTACTGTAAGGGCCTCCATCTTAATATCATCATAGTTAAAGAGACAGTTGATCCTAATCAAGTTTGGGCCACAAGAATGTCACCTGGGTCACATGTGTGACTTCTGGGCTCTGGAATCACTTCTCAGTGTGGAGGGACATAGGAAGGGAGCCACACAGATTATTTGAATCTTGCCATGGATGCATCAAGAGGCATTTTCTTAGCCAGCCAGGAGGAAATTTCTTCCCTTACTGTAAAATCATATTTATTTTCAATTGTAAGCCCAGAGCTGTAGACTCCATAACTTCCAGTATAACTTTGATATTCATCTGAGCCACCTGATGTATAGTGTGATTCTGGCCAGAGGGAACATTTTGTTAAAGCATTTATGGGAACTGTAGAGAGAGACAGGGCCAAACAGTGACAGAAGGGAGAGCAAGGCCTCAGGACAGCACACGTCACGTTCATGCTCACTCAGAACTGTGCCCGCATGCTGGCCCTATCACCCCACTCAGGTGATTCCTTCAGCGAACATTCTAGCTGTTGTCGCTGTAGGTAGACGAGCGTCCTCTTCCATCCAACTTGGTGCTTGGGATTGAGTTGGACATTTCCTGAGGCATAACCCATCAGCCAAGTTTTGAGAGAGTGGAAGCAAGCAAAAGTGATCAGTGATGTTGTGTCTGATATTTAGACTGGAGTTCTGTGATTTAAAAAATTATAATAAAGTATCATTTTTTTCCAGAAGGACATTGACATGTGAATTCTTGGAATTTATTTGTTATTTGCAATTTTCATCTCCAAGCTGGTTTGAGCTTGCTGTAAGTAATTGACTTTGTCAACTCAAGGCCTCATGCGTCAGAGTAGCAGGAACTATTGAAATACAGCCCCAGGTCCCTCCGGGATGCCCTACAGATCCTTCCTAGTAGATGCCTCTCTTCCAATGTAACCGTGGATGTCTGTGAGACACACCCTAGAGTGATGTAACCTGGCACAGGGCTGCCCAATCCCTGAGGACACTCTGACACTGACTTCTTCAGCACTTGGCTGCATGCCCCTCTTTGGGAAACTGCCTGCAGCACTGCCCGTGCCCCCTCAGCCTCTGCAGGATGTGGCACGCATGTAGAGAAAGCTTTTGAAGACTGCCTCAGAGTGCCGCTGGGGTCCAGGTTTTAAGCAGAACAAAACTTTCAGGTTGCACTCAAATAGCCTGGCCTGGGGTTGAGCAGAGGACCTGATTTCAAATCCTCAGAATCCATGACTAAAGCTAGATGGGGCCATGCATGTGCCTGTAACTCAAACACATCTGGGAAGAGTGAAGAATTTATGGCCACCAGCCTAACTGCAGATTCAGTGAGTAATCCTAACTAAAGAGAATAAGGTGGAGAGTGATGGAGAACACCTATCCTTCAGCCTCTGCATACGCACCCACACCTGGCATACTCCAACCACACACGCACACATGTGCACGCATGATTTAAAAATACATAAGCAATTAACATTGCCCAGGCCTGAATTTGAAGTTGAATGCCTGACTCAGCCTCCCCTTTAGCTGGTCCCTGTTGAGGTCTCCTTATCCGTCTGCTCATATTTCTCCAGCTCCCTTGGTCCTAGGAAAAGACAAGGACTTTTGAGGATATTCAGGTTCAGGGCCAGTAGGTCAGACTTGGCACTGAGTCATCACTTTTCTTGCTGTTGGCATGTGTCCTAAGCATTTAATAACAGTTCTGAGTTGTCTACATCATTCACTGTGGCTTCGATCAGATCTGTGCAGTCTGAGGCATCTGTGTGGCTCCAAGTTCCCCTGCCCTTCCCCTACCATCTCTATAGCATCCTCTGTCCTTTTCCCCTCCCCCCTTGCCATCTCTCTTGGGTTTCCTGACTTCACTCTGTGGCACAGGAGGGTCACATTATCATTTAATTAACTTCACACACTCCTGTTGTCATAGTTTCAGATCTCTCATTTTCTGTTCACCTTTGGTTTAAGGGCAGGATTCTCGGGCAAGGCAATTTTGACACAGCACTTACATTGGAATAGATTCTGTTAACTGACCCCAAAGTACCAACATTTCAGTACTGACAGAATAGGCGGTAGACCAGAGTTGTGTTTTCCCATCCCACTTTTTACGTTGTGGAAGCATAAACACTGGTGAGCCTTTTAATTATTCTGTGCCAGCGATCCTATTTCTCTACACTCTCAGGAAAATGAGCAGGACACACAGCAGGACTGCAGAGGGAGAACAGCTCTAGCCGGGGAGCACAGCCTTTTTACCTGGTGTGGAGAGGGGGACAGTTTGTGAGCAGAATAGCAAAACGGAAAAAATGAAAGTTTTCCAGTTTCTCCCAAATCATGTTATAGGAGAAGCCTTCTTTCTCTTTGAAATACTGCATGAAAATAAATTCCTTATATTCAGTACAAGAATATTAAGCAGATTTTAATCTCAGTGGACTATAAAGCAGCAAACTCTGATCACCAGTGTTGAATTAGAAGCTTAGCCCCAAGTGACCTGTCAGTCTTGACCTACCTTGTTCCTGTGAGTACAAGGGCTCGGCAGAAAACCACACAGCTCTTGCCCAAGCAACTGGTCTTTTGAGCTGCATTTGGTGAAGACTTTTCTCTGTCAGGCACACAGGAGCCCCAGTGGGAGATTTCCATGTATACTCTGTCATTTCAGTGCCAGGATGCCAACTGCAAGTGCAGCGTGTCTTGGAGAATCTGTAAAATACTAATTGTCATTTGAATAGAACCGTGTGTGCCTGTGGAGGTCTTCATTTATGTTTGTTTTCCTGGGCTCAGCTTCACACTGATGTTAGGCAAGTTGGAAGAAGGGGGTTCTGCTTTGTGCAATGAGTGATGCCTTCAGTCACTTTGATCTTTAGTTCCTCAGGAGAGGAGCAAATCAGAGAGAAGAAAATGTCCAAGAATCCCAGGAAGAAGACTGGAGAGCCTGGAGCCAAAAGGTCCTACAGGATAGTTGAGCACCAGTATATGGAGTTTGCAGTTTGACTTCCTCCCCAGAATTCCTAGGGGTCTGTCTGAAGTTTGGGTTGTTTTGTGTTGCCATGATAAAACACTGGGTGCTTTATATAGGAAGAGGTTTATTTGATGACTGAATGGTCCAACAGATGGGCTGGCATCGTGAGGACCCGCTCCTGGGTAGCATGGAGAAGTAGAAAGGGAAATGTCTGTGTGCAAAAGTGGCCTGGTATTTGGTGCAGCCTTGCTTTGTAGCTACCTGCTTTGGAGAGAACTCATGCTGGGAGACTCACTAGTCCCATCTTCGAAGCTGATCCCTCGAGTGTTCAGCAGCACCACGGAGGATCCAGCTGCAGCTCGTGAGCTTCAGGGAACCAGACTCGAGTCCTGACATGGAGTGGCTGCCAGGGCTGCCTGATGTGCTGCTGCTGGTGACTCGGGCCGGGCTGGGCTCGCTTCCCCCCTGCGTCATGGCACTTGCTCCAACACTGGTAAGTGAAGATTGGGTTTTTCTCCAGCTATAAAAGCATATTTGAGTTCTGAAATGTTTGAGTGAATTTTCTCTACTTAGGGCATCATCCAAATGCTTTTTTTTTTCAAACCTGTCTTAACTGTTAGAAGGACTGTAAGGTTGGATTATTGTAGTATAATCTACAGGGGAATGTAGTCTGAATCAGAATATGCTTTTTTTTTTAAGCTATCTTTTTATGCCAAGTGGAAATGCTGCAGCCTGCATTTCTGGTCCTAGAAGGCAGAACCTGGGAAACTCCTGAACAAAGCAAATAGAAAGTAGAAGCAATCCAGGGTGATTCCCAAAGTTATCCTTGGACCTCCACAGAGACACACAGTTCCTTCTACTTGCACGCACACACACACACTCCCCTCCCCCCCCCTTTTTAAAAAGATTGTCTTTTTATTTGAGAAAGAGAGAGAGAGAGAGAGAGAGAGAGAGAAGACTGTCACATGCCATGGCATTGGTGTGGAGGCCAGAGGATAATTTTTTGGAAGTCGTTCTCGCCCTCTGCAGTGTGTGCTCTGGGGATGGGACTTGAGGTGTCAGGTTTGTGCAAGCCTCTTTGCCAACTGAAATGTCAGTTACTTTGGAGTTACTGATGCTCACCTCTGCTCAGGGATTGTTGGTTTTGCATTTCAATTTCATGGCTGCCTCATTTATTGGAGGAGCTCCAAGCTTTCGTCCTGGATGACTGTGTTTGTGTGTCCACCCTGCAGCCACAGAAGCACAGAGCAAGACCTAGCTTCATGCACTCGATTAACTCCGAGCCAGTATTTAGTCCTTCTTGAACAGTCAAGGCTACCGTGGGAAATAATCCCTCAGGACGCACACTCACTGACTTTCTCCAGCTCCCAAACCTGCTACTGAGGTGTCCCTATGTAAAGCTGGAGAAAAGAAAGAATTCTCCAAAGTCAGTGTTTCCTTCCCATAACCCCATCCTGCCACACTGTCTTGGAGCTAGAAAACTAAAGGTCTGCATTTCGCATCGTGTCCACAGGGCCTGAGCTGCCTGCTTTGTTGTTGTGAGTTCTGCCCAGCAGTTTACTTCACAAGAAAGCTAATATTCACTTAGGAGATCAATCTTGGTGGTACTACTTGTCAAAGATAAAAATTCAAGCTCAATAGATTGAAAGTGCAGATTGAAAATATAGTATATTAATATTTATGTAAAATATAAAATGGGTTAGTATATAAAATAATATATTTTAACCAATCTGGTCTTATGAGACTTTTCAATTTTGAAACCTTTAGCTTTCTTTATATTATGACTTATCTTCCTTCAAACTTGAAACCTTTATTTTTTAAATGTGTTTTCTCATGAATGAAAAGATAGCTTATTTCAAAGCTAAAGTTGCTTTTATTTTTAATTTTTTCCTTTCCATTAATGTATAATAACAGTACCTATTTATTTGGTACAGTGTAATATGTGAACATGTATATACAACATAGTAGTATATACTGGTCAAATCAGAGTACCTATATTTCTATTATCATTCTTTATGTTTAGAGTCTTGAAATTTCTTTTTTCTAGTTTTCCATAAACTCTATAATAGGCTAATGTCAACTAGTCACTCGAGTACTTATTCCTGTTCTCTAATGGAGCCGCTTTCGGCAGAAAATTTGCATTGGGATATGGTGACTCGTGCCTATAATCTCAGGCACTTGGGAGACGAAGGTGGGACTATTTGCAAATTCAAGGTCTGCCCGGGTTACACAGTACAGAGTAAGCCTGATTCCCCATCAAAAATAAAAAAGAAGAAAGAATTCTGTGCTGTGGTTTGGGTATGTTTTGAGTTTATCCCTCTCCCCCCCCCAACCTTCATGTTTTGGAAGTTTGCTCCCCTCCCCCTGTGTGGCCATGAGGACAGGGGCTAGAACATTCACAGATGAGGCCTACTAGAAAATGGAAAGATCCCAGGAATCATGGTTCTGCTGGGACCCCAGTTAGTTCCTGAAGAGCAAGTCTGCGTCCTGAATCTCTCTGGCTTCCTTTCTGTCCATTCAATCTCTCCCTCTCTCATCTGCTTCCAAGATGATGCTGTCATGTTGTAACATAACCGAAGGATCTCTTAGAGCTGGGCAGAAGGTGGTGTCATGTCCCTAGCTATGCCTTTTCTCCATAAAGTATCCAACCTTGGGTATTGGGTTGTAGCAGTACAAAATAGTCTGACAGTCTGAAAAAGACAAAGCTTAAATTCAGTCTCAAAAAAATCTTGCTACTTATGACTAGAAAATATGCATTTGAGAAAAGCGTCTGTCATGGTAGAGGGGTCTCTTCTGCCATATTGAAGACCATGCCAGGCAGACACGATTGATGGTACTTTTCAGCACTGTAAAAGCATGGTCAGTACAACAGTACATCCATTACACGTTTAAATTCCCTCCATGAAAGCAGGACGGCTCGGGCAGAAGGTTGTCTGCAAAGACAGGAAAGTAACACAGCCACCTCCTCCCTTCAGGCTCTTGGTGACCCCCAGCTTCAGGGGTCTTGAGCTATTTAAATGTATGTGCTCAGAGTTCACGTGTAAACCCACAGCGGTGGTCAGCAGGTTTAGGCCCCCTGAGGAGTCAGTGCTGCAGTTTTCCTATGGACAGAAACTCTTCACCTGGATCAGCTGAGCCCCAGGAACCTGCCAGCTCTTGGCCCGGAGCAGTCATCAGCCCTGCCAAAGAGGGAGGGAAGAGGCCTTCTTTCTCTCTGCCTCCTGGAGCATTTAATCCAACAGAAGAAGCCCTGAGGCTTCCCGGGCCACACACCTGGCAGCTGGGAGTTTAGAACAAGGAAAGGGAGGATCAGGTGTCCTCACCCATCTCTAGCCTCTTGACACCTGTTCATCTGCTCTGGGCAGAAAATGGCCTAAAGGGGAAAATGCTGCTTGTTTTCAACTCCTTTTTTGTGCTCCACGGTGGGGAGGGAACATGTGTAGGTGGGAACAGGACAGACCATGGGCAACTGCAGACCTGGTGCCCACTCACCCCTGGTTCTGTCCCCACTCTCAGCCTGCGAGCACACAGCACTGCACCTTCTCTTACCCCATCAGAAGGAAGGAGCAAAGGCACGATGTGGGAGGGGGCTGCATGGACTTGGCTTGCAGGATGTTGCCATTCTGCGAGATACTGTGTGTGACTTGTCTCCCCTGGGCTGTCTTCTGCCCTCAGGAGAGTGAGGGGTAGACAGTAGGGATGAGTTGGGAAGGGGCTGAGGACGTCAGGTCTTACCAAAGCCCGCAGTGAGGAATAGGATCATGGTAGAGCAGGAGGCGGAGAGTGGCTTCTCCAGTCCAGCTGTCTCCACAGTGCCAGCTTCCTTCACCTTCACTTCCCCACACTGACAACTTGTTAGGAGCAGATCAGAGTCCATCCAAGAACAGACTCCCATGTGAAACTTAAAGTTTTCATATAATCAGAAACTTCAAGCTACCCTGTACCAATTATATGCAGCTGTCAACTTGACAATTGAGAATTAGGCACACCTATAAAGAATTACTTGGCTAAGACAAGCCCTGAGCAAGCCTGTGGGAGATTAGCCACCGATGTGGGAAGACCCCACCCCATAGTAGGGGGGACCTTTTCATGGCAGATAGGACAGGGAGAGCTGGTTCAGAACTTTGGCAGGCTGGTAAGCAAGAAAGCATGCTTCTCGTTCAGCGATTCCTGTGGACGTGGTGTGGCCAGTTCCCTCAGGTTCTGGTGTTGGTATGAGCTCTCCTGCCATTCTGACGAACTGAAACCAGAAGCTGTAAGGCAAGAATAAGCCCCTTGCTCCCCTGCATGGTTTGGTCTTGTCCGCTCAGCAGCGAGAAGATAGACTAACACATACTCCTGCCTCTCAGTTCGCCTGTTGCCTTCTCTGGGCTACCATTGGCTGCTGTGTGTCCCTTTTCAGTTATAAGTGTGTGATGGTGGGAGCGGCTGGTCTGCTGTCCCTTGACAAGTCCTACACTGGGCTGTCTGTAACAGGATACAGACTCTTACTTTCTGTTGTGAACATCCAATAGCAAGTTACATTACAAATCTGGAATTCTAGGTAAATTTTTTTTTTCAGTGTTGATTCAAAAGTACTTTGAACAACATGTATCTGTGAGCTGAGCATTGCCTGTGAGAATATTAGGATGAGCTCTGAGCTGTCTTCCACTCCTTATCATATGAGACTTAATAAAAGCCGCTGAATGTTTTTTTTTTTTTTTCTTTAAAGATCATTCCATTTATTTACAGAGGCCACTCTGATTGGTTCTTGAGTGACAGAAGCTTTGTAGAATTATAGCATCCATAGTAGAGGCCACCAGGGTCTGGAGATGGTGGGAAGAGCCAGCAGGGGGCAGGAGAAGATAAGCTACTGTTAGCTTCCGTCCTGGAGGTGGTCAGAAATCCACACTGAGCTTCCGTAGGCAGTTGGAAGGTTGAATACAAAGTCCTGAATAACTTTGCTCTCAGACATGAGCAGTGGTATTCAAAGCCTTTGCCACTGAAATTATAGAAATGTAGGGTGACAGGTGACCTTTCAAACCAGTATACCACATATAGATTAAAAACAAAATCGCTCATGTCAACGTCCACAAGATTTGGCCTGACAGTATTCTACTGTGAAAGGGGAAGATCTCAAGATACACCATATTTCCCTGAGCCACTCTTGAAGGTTAATGCCAGACAGGAGAAGGGGAACTTCTTTCTTCAATGCTTTACCCACTGGGAAGGCATCCATGCTCCTGCAAGTACTCAGGCATTGCAGATGAAAACCAGGGAGTCACATGTTTGAGGGAAAGGAGGAGAAAATAAGTAGTGGGAAAATAAGTGGTAAAGTCAGGTTAGTAAGAGGTAAAAATGACATAAATTCATTGTATTCATGTATAAAAAATGTAAAAGAATAAAGAATGTTAGAGATAAAATAGTTTTGAAAAAACAGTGCTGGTACTTAAAAAACATTTCTAATTTCGCAGTCAGTCTCTCTCCTGTTCATGTAATAGGTAGGAGTCATCGTCTCATAGTGCAGGGACAGAGGGCAGAAGGGACCTTCAAGGTCACCTAAGCTGTCTCTCTGTTCCCTAGTGTCCTAATAAGAGACTGAGTCTTGCCTGGAATGGAAGTTCGTGACTTTCCACAGCTGCGGGCTCTCTGGGAAGTTATGCTGTTGAGCCAAGGGAGCCTTGCTGACAAAGAGCCGGCATGGAGCAGCAACTTCCCTAAACACCTGGCTGTTAGGATCCAAGGTGACCCAGCAGGAGAAGCAGGCTCCTCTCGTCGGCCTAGCTGCTAGGAGAGAACAGCCCGAGCTGTTAGGGTCTCCAGCCAGGACCGCAGACGCAGTACAGGGTAGAGATGATTCTCTTCCACATGTACCCTGGATCACCTACCGCTTTGACTTACATGTCAGTTCAGTCCCCTGTCTTTTCCACGTACCAGGTTGACTGTTATTCTGGGCTTCGGGTAGTTTCCGACTGTTATTTATGACTCAATGGTAGAATCCCAGTGTTCTGTATCCCAGGTACTAAGTATTCAGCACCTACTCCTAGAGCTGTCTCTACCTTCCCCGCCACACTCCTTCCCAGTGCCAATGTAAATCGCTTTTGTGAGGATGAGTTTTCTTGTCTTTGTTCATCTTTTACCCAACAGTCCCTTAATCATTGCTTTGCTTCTTCCCGTCTTGAATTTCATATGTAGTTTCATGATTTCTTTTGCTGAATATTGAGTGTTTGTGACAAGGTCTCACATGTGGCCCTGGGTGGGGTTGAGTTCTCATCCCATGCTCCCCACCTCCAGAGTGCTAGGTCATAGAGCTGTGTTACCACTGCCAACTCTCAATATTATTTTTGAGGAGTTTTCCTTATAAAATTCATTTTGTTAGAATCTGTCTAGGAGTGCATTTGAGTTATAAATATTTCTTCTAACATAAGCACCTTTATAAACATTATCTACATGTTTGTAACCATTTCTTCCATATTGACAGCCAAAAAAAATTTGAGGAAACTGAATGGAGTAGGTTTGGATAGTTCCTTCAGCAAACATCTCTTTTTAAAGAGTTCATCCACTGTTCAGCCCTAGGGCATGCTCGACAGGTTACCCTGATTTTGCTTAGGACATATTTCTGGGAAATACTTTCCTGCATACTCACTGGGTCATTAAAACACACCTTGTCTGGAAGCCAGATAAGATGTATTTTTTGTTATCTTCCTGGTCTGCCAGCCCTGCAGCTTGACAGAGGGGCAACGAAGCTTGGAAAATGTGTACGTAAAGTGGTGCTTTGGTTTCTGTGATTTCATTTCAAATAAAGGGCACACTTGCAGGCCTACACCACCTCTGACCTTTGGAAAACCAGAAACACAGTTTCAGGTCCCTAGTCTTGTTTTTCATGATTCCTGAAGGTGTGCCAAGAGATGCTTGACAGATCTCTCATTGCAATTCCTCAGTACCCAGGATGTCCATTGTGTGGGCCAGGGAGCTGGGACTCAGCAAGTCAGGGGCCAGTTTCACTGCAGACCAGAGATGGGACAAAGTGCTTAATGATGCATGAAGTTCCTTGCAAGAAGCCAGCAGTGGGACTGAGGGTCTGGGGACGAAGGAGGAGGCAGTAATCAAAGCACGTGCCTAGAGATGTGTCTAAGGTGCTGCAGGGTGGGAGAGGGGCAAACATTAGAAAAGTTGTAGTTGGTCCATTTGATGTGAAACAATAAACTTTCTCCACCTGACCTGGATAGTCCAGGCTGCTAAGTGGTAAAGCTAAGTGAGTTTAGAGCATTCATTGGGCCAGTCTTGGGGCAGCTGAGGGGCCCAGAGGGAAAACATATGTAAAAAAGGGACTATCATGGAAAAAACGGGGCAGGGCACAAGATTGGGATCTGGTGAGAGGCAAGTGGGTTATGGCAGGAAGGAGAAGGAGCCTGGTATGGGGCTGAGTGGATGCTGGGGAGTAGAGCGAGACAGGATGCAAATGAACCAGGGAAACAAGCTGACTCAAGCAAGGCCTCCCCTGCAGAGGGGCTGCAGAGTCTCACTAGAGGTAGAGGGGAGAGGGCTGTTGTAGAAAGTACCAGAACCAATGGTCTGACCTTAGCCCTTCAGCAGTGACAGCAGTGGACTAAGGGTCTGGGGCAGGAGCGGAGACCAAGGCCCAGTTTCCTACAAGACCACAGAAGAAATAAGCAGAGGAGACGGACAGAGGACAGAGGTCTAGGAAGGAAGGCCAGAGAGTGTTAGGGTGATTGAGACTTATGGGGGAGACCTGGGAACAGCAGACTTTACGATGGTGGCTCCAGGAGTGTGATATTTGGGAATGGTGATAGGACACAGTAGGGAGATGCTGCTGCTGTGCTGCAGAGCAAAAAGGAGGTAGAGCAATCCAGGGTGATTCCCAGAATTACCCTTGGGCCTCTACAGGCACACACAGTGCTTGATATACACATGCACACAAAAAAAATATAAGATTAAAAAAACTTTAAAAATACATAATTGAAGACAATAAGCACAACTGGAAACATCACCTATACTCAAGGAGTATTTTCTTCTGGTTAGAAAGAAGATGTTATTAGCCTTTCTCCTCCTTATCTTCTACCTCTTCGCTTTCTGGAACAGTTCAGTCTTACCGCCACAGGTGTTGATGAGGAAAGGCACTACTACCCTTGCTAGAGGTTATTGTGAAGTTGTCCTTGTCCATGTCCTTGTGACATGGCTGTTGTTTTGAATTCTCAGTCACTGTGTGAGTGCTCACATAAGGTCAATTAACTGTTCTGTCACAGAGCAGGGTGGGACTGTGGGGCTCAGGCTGGGGCAGCAGGTGTCTTTACCCGCTGAGCCATCTTGCTGGTCTAGGTTTTCTGTAATCCATAGTTCTAAGATCACTAAAGCAGGGTGACCTATTGATTTCTGCCTTCCTCTTGCAGGCCTGGTACCTCCCTTGGGTTCTACCACTTTCGAAGAGGAGTAGATCCTCTTTCGTGTGCCCTGAGGCCCTCCTTGCAGACCACCTTCCTTGGCCTCCAGTCAACAGGAGAGCAGCAGAAAGACAGGTTGAGGTAGGCAGAGCAGGCTCTGGGACTTAAAGGTTATTATAACAGAGTTGTTGTGAGGGTCAAATGTATGAACTAACACATCCAGAGGAGTTTGCAGATATCAAATATGCACTCAGGCGGCACTGTTTACATTCTCAAGTCTTTCTCCTGAAGAGGATTTTTCTTGGCCCCAGGCTATAAGAATATAAGAGAATGAGTAGGGGGAATGTTCCATCATCAGAGATGCAGGCCTTGCTTGATCCACCACAGTCTAATCTGCTGACCGTGGGATGCTGACACCTGGTTCCAAGGACAAGAACAGCCCATGCCAGTCTATTAGCTACCTGAAGGAAGGGCAGTCTGGGGACAAGGAGGGAGCATGGAAAGTGGGCGGGATCTGGCCAAATGATGAAATGTATGATTCAGAGTTGGCTGTAACCAGGCATTTCACTGGGCTGGGCCAGGCAAATGGCCCAGCTGGGTTTCCTGGCTCCAGCCCCAGGCCAGCTTCCCATGCTGCTGAGCGCAGAAGAGCATCTTGGGAAGCCATACAGTGCTGGCAGCTTGACTGCTCAGAAAAATGGAGAGCGGGCAAGTAGATCTGAACTGACTCCCATGGGACTTGCCCTTTCCCGCCCTTCCCGTCTTAGGGTTGAATCCCAGCTATCCAGTGAGGCTCATGGTTGGTCCAATGGGCTCCATTGCAAAGAAAACCAGGGGCTTCACAGGGAAGCCAGGGCGAGAGAGTGAGCGAAGGCACAGCACCATGGACCAGAGGCCAGGCCTGCATTCCAGTTCTACCTTTTCCTGGCCTGGTGGTCACTCTTCCTTGGGTCTGCGTGTGGTCCAGAAACCTCTGCTTATAAATCCCCTTATGTAGTCTGTCAATCACCCAGGTCAGAACCTTGCACTGTGCCTGAAGGCCACTAAATTCCTCTCAGCTTTGATTTCGGAGCCTATTCTGCCGCTTCCCTTGCCTTTCTCTGTTCATTTAGCTAAGTACAAACATGGGGAGTTTTCCTTTTGTAGGGGTACAGTTGACAGCTCTAAAGACATATTCTGTGCTAGACACTTTACCAGCTTTAAAACAAGTTTTTACTAAAAACCCCCCATTCACCGTCTATGCTATCATTGTCATTTGCATCTTTTGGTTTTATCTCCATAATATAAAAATAATGTGTTCTTCCTACTTGTTCATGATGTATTGGGATATATTACTTTTATGTTGCAGAAGTATATGGGATGCCAAGCTTTCTCATTACTTCCCCCTCCTTGTCACACTGTTTTTGGTTTTAAATTGGCAATTTCCCAGGCTCTACCGGCCAGGGCCAGAAGAATAGGCCGCCCCCAGTTTCCACCTGTGTTTTTACTTGGGACCTTGGATGTGAACTCTGGACCTTCTGGTTGTGATGCAAGGTCTAAACCCCTGAGCCACTTTCCAGCCCCCCCCTCCCGCCCTTATCTCTTGATCACATTATTTTCTCATGTTTGATTTAATCTTGTGTCCTTTGCCATCGTCCTAGGAGCAATGGGCTGAAACACACACATACACACACACAAATACATGCATGCACATATACATACCCACACATATGCACACCATGTGGCCCAGGTACATGGTTATAGCATCATGGTTTGTATAAGCAATCTGTGGTGTTTACCCAACTGTGACATCATCTGATGACCCCTTCTCAGAATGGACCCTGCTTGACACAGTGTGGGACTGTGCTTGGAGGTTCCATTCCTTGGAGGCTCTTCATATCCCCTGAAGATTCTTGGGACACCTGCCTACTTCCCCTTTAGACTTGAGTCAAGTCCACTTTTTAAGTCCTAAATCTCAGCCTCACTGTTGGGTGCTCAGAGCCCTAAGGCCACAGCCTTGTCTGCTTTCCTCCTGGGAGGAAGCCTATCTCCAGCCCAAGGAGCTGATAGCTCTCGCCCTGGCTGCCTCCTCCCTGCCGGCATGCTGAAGTGCTGAGCCTCCCTCAGGCCCCTCGGGATGGACTGGTCTTTTCTCAGAAGTAACATTCCATACTGTGCTGGGAGAGTTATCAGCCGCTTATCTCCCAAGCCTCCCTTCCTCCCTGTGATACCCTTTCCCTCCAGAAGTTCCCTGTTTCTTCTTTTCTATCCCTCTCAGATCTACATCTTCTCCTCTCCATCTTCTCTTCCCCTCCTGC
This sequence comes from Typhlomys cinereus, assembly GCA_023101885.1. Taxonomy (NCBI): domain Eukaryota; kingdom Metazoa; phylum Chordata; class Mammalia; order Rodentia; family Platacanthomyidae; genus Typhlomys; species Typhlomys cinereus. The sequence goes on from JALPQD010000649.1 coordinate 935,630, forward strand.
CAGTCTGTGGTGTCTCTTGCTTGGTTCAGTCTAGCACCTTCTTGCTTGCTGTGCACTTCTCGTCCCCCCAGTCGCTTCTGCAGCCTGAGCACAAAGATCTCTTAAGTTTCTCCGTGGTCAGACCTCCCTGCCTCCCTCATGCCCACGAGGCTCCCCTGCCTCCCTGCATGTCCACAGGCCTCGGTGGCCTGGCCTCTCCGTCTCCCAACGCATGTTTTCATCACCAGCTGTATTGAGCACCTGTGCCTCTGCTCAGAAACTTTGTTTCTACCTCCTTTATGGAACTCTTACTCCTTCCTTTTACAAACTCCTCTGGCTGTAAATCCTGTGTTGCCGAACATGTTTCCCTAGGGTAGACTTGCAGGCTAGAGTCGCCTTTTAATTTGTCCTTGGTAAGTGACACACTCTTTCCCTGTGGGGAAATAGGCCAGTAGTTTCATTACCACCGTATCCCCAAGTGCCTAGCCCTGTGCCTGACACTCAAAAAATATTTGTTGAATAAATGAATATATGAATAAATGATTGGGTTCCTGAGTTTGGGTTAAATAACAGAGTAGTTTAAAGAGGCTAAGCAAATAATCTGAGGTCATCCAGCTGGGATCCGACCCTAGCATCTTGTGACTGCCCCACCCAGGAGCCTGCTTGGTGACAGGGTGCCCCGTTTATAGAGCTGCACGTGCTTTCCTCGCCCCTAGCCTCTGGCTCCAAGGTGTTGACTTTGGCTCTCTCTGCCCAGTGAGGATTAAATTCTGAAAGCCCTTGGGATGCTTTTGCCATCAGCCTTGATCTCCAACTGGTCTGCCTGAGTCTTCCAAAGTCTACCAAAAAATTCCTATCAGCCCTGGAAGGAGGCAGGTAAGGGTCACCTGCCTTCCTTGCCAGTCTCCTCCTCCTCTAACGCAAAGCCCCTGACCCCCAGAGAAGCAGGCCCAAGGAGGTTTATGTGATGCCCAATGGAAGGTGTGAGGAAGCGTCTCACCAGTTGCTTCCCTTGCTGACCGCTCCTGTAAGGAGCAGGGCTGTGAATTCCGCTCTGCCCAAACCCAACCACACTGCCTTCTGGGGAGAAACTGGACTGGAAATTTAGGTTATACTGCAGCATTTGCAGCAAATATCACTCTGAAAACATGATGTTACCAACGATGGTGTGATTACCCCAGGGAGCTGGCAGCAAAGGCTCCGCCCATCTCCAGTTATCTTCTCTGGGAGAGGGCCAGCTACTTCTGGACAGAGGCGGGATGCTTCTGAATAGTTGCCAGAGCCTCCTGGTGCTCTCTCTCTCTCTCTCTCTCTCTCTCTCTCTCTCTCTCTCTCTCTCTCTCTCTCTGTCTCTCTCTCTCTCTCTCACACACACACACACACACACACATGAGAGTGAGAGAGGGAGCCCCAGAAACCAGGCATGGAAAGGAAACCCCACATAGAGGCTCTGTTGACTCTTAATGTTTCTAAAGCCGGAGGTTTCCCTGCCATCCCTCTTGTCCAGCCCAGCTCCAGGTCTTTCATATTAACCCAAAGAAAAGTGAGAGGGTGCTGAGCTGACTAATATTTACTTTGTTTTTGAAAGGCCAGCGCTGAGTCCTAAGAATCTGTGAGAAGTCTTCATGTTACACACCCAAATTATTCCTCTATCCTTCTCCCTCCCCCACTTATTCCTCACTCCTTTCTTCTTTCTTTTCTTTTTGGTTCCTCTTTCACTTAAGGAAATAAAGTCTAATTTTATCTGTTATTTGGGGCCAGCCCTTCATTCTGCTAAAAGTCTAGTGTCTAGTGCATGATTTCACCACGACTCTTCTTTCTCTCTACATGACATTTATTTTTTTATTTTTTACATGACATTTTAAAAAACATTTTGAAAGAGTGTATGTGTGTTTATTCATGCCAAGGTGCATGTGTGGAGGTCAGAGGAGAGATTTTGGGAGTCAGTTCTCTCCATTTATCATAAGGGTTCCAGGGATCTGACTCAGTTCAAGCATCTTTTCCTGCTGAGTCAGTTACCGGCATTGTGTGTATGCGTGTATATGTGTGTGCTTGCATGTGCATGCATATGTACCAGTGTGTGTGCATGCATGCATGCGCATGTGTATGTGAGTCTCCACACATCCAGAGAAAGCAAAATGAATCCATTCATCATTGCATTATTGATATTCTGGTTTATGTTCTCCCAGATTCCTCAGAACGGGCATGTCAAGGTCTCCTAGGCTAGTAGTGCAGGCTTGGGAGGTAGAGGCAGAGGGATCTAGAGTTCAAGGTTATCCCTAGCTGCCCAAGGAGTTCAGGGCAGGGTAGATTACACAAGACAGCTGTTTCAGAAAAAACAAAACCCAGGAAGGAGCAACAACAAAAATCCCCCATGAGACTCTCTGAAGTGAGGAGTCTTGGGTTTGTAGTTGAAACCCCACCTCCAAAGGTCTCCTCAGGTCTCAGTTTCCCCTGGTCACCTGAAACAGGTCGGTCAGCTGGTAGCCAGAGCTATCAAAAGCTGAGAGACCAGACCTTTCTGTCAAGAAAGCTATAGTGTGTTGCCTTTTGCTAGAATACCATGCTGAGCATCAGATCTGAATCCTGGGCCCACCCAGCCACTCCTGTCCCTGGGCCTCACCCGGCCATCTCTGCTTTCAAGGTTTCTGCCAGCATTTTGGAAAACTGCAGCGTTGCTGCTTCCCCTCCACCTGCACCAACACGCTCCTGAGTGCTGCCCCAGCACACTCCCCAGGGCACAGGTGCTGAGAAATGGTGTGTGATCAGACCAGAGCCGCCTCATGCCAGCCTAGGCCCAGGGAAGCAGCTTAGGGGCTGGGGGGGGGGTATTTTCCCCCTGCAGCCTCAAGGCCAAATTTCTGTGACCAGTGCCTGGGCCCCCAGGCCAGGGCTGTGGGCGTGGGCAACCTTGAGGCTCTGGGCAGGAAGGCTTTCAAGTGGAGGCCAGCTGGACTCAAGTGAACACTTGGGGCCTGGCAGGGCCACAGGAGGGAGAAAAACAGTGTTCGGGAGCTGCCCGGTGGGAGGGCAGGCGGGAGGGAGCTGGCTGGCAGGTTCCAAGGCCTGTATAGGCAGAGTGGGAAAAGCCATCATGCTACTGAGGCCAGGAGACAAAACAGCCCTTTTCACCCCTAAAGAGGCGGTGGTGGAGATAGGAGGGATGGTGCTGGACACAGTGGAGAATAATTTCTAGAGGCTGCCTCAGCCCCAGCCTCGGGTCAGGAGCCTAATCAGGGCAGGCAGGCTCCTGGGCAGACACAGTGGCATTGTGTAGAACCACCCCATCCTCCTCCTGTCCCCAATCCCCATGCGAACTGAGTTCTGACAAAGGAGGCCCTGAGGGACAGGGCTGGAGGACAGGGGCCCAGGGTCCTGGGAGGCAGGGTGTTCGCAGGGCCGCCGTCCTCCCTCCCACTGGTTGTTTTGCTACCCAAGACCTGAGAGGGAAAAGAAGCCAGCCGACCCTGGCAAAGCCAAAGGCTGTTTTTGTTTACTTATGGGCACTTTCCACTCTCCGAGCAAACAGCCCTGAAAGGTCAGTCCTGATGCCAGACAGCCTGTTTGGGAGGTGCAGCGAGAAAGGAAGCTTCACGGTCCTCAGGTGGGATGATGTCTTTGGAGTAGGAAATGGGCAAGTGAGGGGGCTTCTGGAGGATGGGACTCTTGAAAGCTTTGGTTACTCTAAAATAGGGACAAGGTCAGCAGTTTATCTGCCTTCCAGGGCATTCCATGGAGGAGCAAAATCCTGGATCGCTGGGGAGAACCAACTATAAAAGTTGGGTCACTGCTTTCGGGTTCCCGTCTCTGCTCAGCGTCAGGCACTTCCACGTAGAACTTTGAAGTCTGTTGTAGGCTTTGAGCAAAAACATGTAGAGCATAGGGCCCTAAGCCTGGACATGAACAGAGCATTGCTGCCACTAGATAGTGACAGTCTTCCTTGTGCTTGGGACTGCCTCAGTGGGGGTATTGACTGTGTCAAACCTCAGAACAGCCCTTGGCCCTGAGCAAATTTGGACAGTCAGTCAACCAGAACACCAGAAGCAAGCAACTCCCTGTATGGGCAGGACCAACAAGCAGAGACTTGGGAAATGGGATGCGCCAAGGCAGTGTTTGCAAGGGAGGTGAGAAATGTATCTCTTTCTCCTATCTATGGACTTAGGGGAACTGTTGTTCGAGTCTTAAGAAACCACTGGGGGTTGAGTCGTTATTTGCATTCAATACAACGCAAGGCTTTGATGAACTTTGATAAATGTGTGCACCCATATAATTACCACTCCATCACCTCAGAACCTTCCCCAGTTAAGTCCCACCGCAGCCAGCCCACGTCACTGATTGCCTCGCTTCTGTAACTATATACACGCTGCTCCAGAACGTCTCCTTCATGGAATCAGTCTGTGCGCTGACAATAATTTGATTTGCTCATTGTTTTGAGGCTTCTTTAACTTGCTTGTGTCAGAGGCAGGGAGGAGGAGTTCAGTTGGCAGAGTGCTATATGGGACCCATATACCCCAGCACCCTGTAAGCAGGATTATACATGCCCTGTAATCCCAGCATACAGGGGGTTGAAGCAGAAGTATTTGGAAGTTCAAGGTCATCCTTGCTTAAATTACGGGCAAGTTTCCAATCAATCAGGCAGTCAGGGATACGTGAGACCTGTGTACAAAAAAAAATTAAAAGTACTTTGTTCCTGTTTTTTCCTACATAGGAGTATGGATTTATTGTATTTGTCTAATCATTCATTGCTTTGTTGCTAATTGGTCTGTATGTGGATGTACTTGCCTATGTATATAGCTGTAGAAGCTAGAGGTTGACAACTGATATACTCTCTATCATTTTCTACCTTATTTTTTTTAAAATGGGAACTCTCAATGAACCTAGAGCTCCCCATTTTAACTAGACTAATAGCCAGCAAGCCCCTGGGATCACCTGTTTCCAGCTCCCCATCTTTGGGGTGTTCCTGTCTTGAGGGTTTTTTTTTTGTTTTTTTTGTTTGTTTGTTTGTTTGTTTTGGCTTTAGAGTAAGCAACAAGGTAGTATACACCTTCAAGCACTATACACTGTCAAGTGGTGGTATACGTCTTCAAGTAGCATACATGTTCAAGTGGTATATATATTCAAGTGGTATAGACCTTCAAGTAACTTTCAAATATAAGTAGTTTGGCCCTTCAAATAGTATACCCTCTTCAAGTAGCCTAAGACTTCAGCTAGATACTCCTCTAAGTAATATAAACCTTTAAGTGGTGTGGTCCTCCACATGATGTACACTTCCACATGATATGCAGCTCCACATGGTATACACTTCCACATGGTATACATGATGTACACCTTCAGGTTGTGTACTCCTCCATAAGGTGTGTAACTCCATGTGATGTGCACCTTCACGTTGTGTACAGATTCCAGTTGAACTTTCCATTGGAAACCTGTTAGCACCCTTCTTTTGATTTTCCTACAGAATTTTAAAGTTGGTTAATTTCTATGAAAAGAAGATTGCTGGAGTTTAAATGGTGAGTGTGTAACATCCATAGATGAATACAAGTAAATGAACATCACAAAAACATTGGGCCTCATTATATATGAACGTGTTTTTACTTGCAAATGTCCTTTAAAAGTTCTCTCAGAAAAAAAAAAAAAAGTTCTGGTCTGTGAGATAGCTCAGAGGTTAAGACTATGTCTCCAAAGCAGAAAGTCCTGAAGTCCTACATGAAAAAAAATGCCAGGTGGAACCAGCAGCCACCTGCACTTCAGGCCTTGGTGGGCAGAGCCTGGGAAATTCCAGAGCAAAGCAAGGAGGTAGAAGCAGTCCAGGATGATTCCTAAAGTCACCCTTGGTGATACACAGTGCCCTCTGACAGACAGACAGACAGACACACACACACACACACACACAAATAAAATATATATAAAAATCTTTTTAAAAGTTCTTTCAGTCTTGTAGCTTTTAATACGAAGGTCATAGAATTTCATAAAAACATAAAAACAGAATTTTGAGGTAAGGGTCATACTTTTTAAAGATTATTGGATTCAAATTGTTGATGGTATTAATTGTATTCCCTAAGAAGCTTTATTTCTTTTATCATGAAAGTCATTCTTTATTGTAATGCCTTTATCTGCATTTATTATCAGATTTATACTGCCTCATAAAATGAGCTGAGTTTACCTTCCTCCTCTATTTTCCTAGTTTGCATAAGAGAATATTTGTAGAAGGTATCTGTGAAAACATCAGACATCCATATTCTTTTTGTAAAGACTTTTTACTTTAGCTAAAAATTCAATTTCATTACAAGCTGTAACTCTTTGGATTTTTATTTCCTTTTGAGTTTGTTTTGGTAAGTTGTGTGTCAATTTCATGTATATTATCAACCATGTTGACATAGAATTACTCGCAGCATTTCCTGATCAGTTGTGTATGATAAGAAAGCTGGTCTTGGTCTAAGAAAAGCGTTTTCTCTAAAAGTGACAGTTACTTACTGGATTTTAAATAAAATCTCAGAATCAAAATTGCTTCATAGGTATCATTTCTCTAGCTACCTGCTTATTCCTCCCTTCTTCTGAACTTGACCCCCTCTTTACTCTTTTCTTTGAAAAAAATATTTATTTCTTAGGTCATATAAATATGTAACTGTACATCTGTGTGTAGACAAGTCTGTAAGTAAGCACAAGTCAGGGGTTCCCACCCAGGCAAGTGAGGGCATGTGCGTGTAGTTCCCACGGGAGGAGATTTGCAGAGTATGGTAGGGGAGAGTGCAGGAGAAAAGACATTTGAAAGCACCAACTCTTGAGTCGAAGCTCTAAATTATATCCTTTACCACAACTTCATTTCAACCTCCTGATTCTCCTGTGGAGTAGTTTCCTTCAAAAAGAAAAGTGGGTGCTTGATGAGGTAAAAGTAATTTGCCCAAGACCATAGTGCTAGTGACCCACAGGGCAAGCTCTCAAGCTGACATCTCTTGGCCGCGAACCTGGGTTCTTTCCTCAGCACAGTCTTTCTCCCCACAGTCTGTGATCATAGGGGATGTACTGCCCAGACTCATGAAACCAGAATGATTGACAGAAGCTGACTCGTGGCCAGGCAGTGCTTTGTGGGAATCAGGAGCTCTTGGGTGGGTTCTTTAGTGTAGCCTCCTACCTGAAACCTGAGTGATGCAAGTCTGGGGGTCAGAAACGGGAGACAGCGGAGGGGAACAGGAGTTCAAGTAACCGCAGCATGCAGAAAGAGAATCACAGGACTCTCAAGGAAGCAGGATTGAGTCTAGAGATTGAGGATGAAGTCAGAGGAAGACCAGAACCCTCAGGGAACAAAAGGTCATGTGTGCACTGAAACTTACTGGAATCCTGGGGACAGACTTCACCAGCCCACAGGTGCCTTCCCAGAAGCACCTCTCACTGGAGGAGGGAACTACAGCAGGGGCAGCTTTCCTGTCCTGCCCCCACCCCCCGTCCCATCTCAGCAGGGGGCTGCCAGTGGGCACAGGCATCATGAAATACACTCAGTGGTCAGGTGGAATGTCCGAGGCTGTGAAAGTGTATTGAAATAAAGCATGATGTCATGCCCAGTGCTAGACACAAGGAGGCAGAAAGTTTGAACCCATGAGCTCCCAGTATGGATTAAATGCATATATATGCCCTCTGTTTTGTAGAGACAGCCTGCTTCCCTAACTTTTTTATATTTTAAAATAAGACAACTGCTCGCACAGTCATTAAAATCCAACAGAGCAAGACAGATACAGGGGAGGGGTCAGCCTTCCTCTTCTGCTCCCAAGTTCCCTTGCCAGGAGTAACTTCTGTTATCAGACTTGGTAGGGCCGCCACAGCTGCTGCCCACGGCATTTAACAGCTTCTCTGTGGAGCACACATTCCTTTGGACCTTTCTTACAAATTTTTATCTTTTTAAATATGCTTTGGAAATGATTCCTCTTCAGTGCAAAGAGAACAGCCTAGTTACTCACCTTCCTTCCTCCCTCCCTCCCTCCCTCCCTCCTTCTTTCCTTCCTTCCTTCCTTCTTCCCTCCCTCCCTCCCTCTCTCCCTCCTTCCTTCTTTCCTTCCTTCCTTCTTCCCTCCCTCCCTCCCTCTCTCCCTCCTTCCTTCTTTCCTTCCTTCCTTCTTCCCTCCCTCCCTCCCTCCTTCCTTCTTTCCTTCCTTCCTTCTTCCCTCCCTCCCTCCCTCTCCCTCCTTCGTTCTTTCCTTCCTTCCTCCCTTCCTCCCTCCCTCGCTTCCTCCCTCCTTTCCTTCCTTCCCTCCTTTCTTCCTTCCTACCTTCTTTCCTTCCTTCCTTTTCCTGTCTTTCCTTTTCCTGTCCTTCCTTCCTTCCTTTCTTTCTTTCTTTCTTTCTTTCTTTCTTTCTTTCTTTCTTTCTTTCTTTCTTTCTTTCTTTCTTTCTTTCTTCTTTCTTTCTTTTTCTCTCTCTCTCTCGCGCTCTCTCTCTCTCTGGAGATTGAACTCAGTACTCAGTACTCAGTAGAGAGGCACTCTACCACTTAGCTACATCCTCAGAGCCCCTCTGTTATTTTGAGGCAGGACTTGTAGTCCATCTACTTCCGCCTCCTGAGCACTGAGATTATAGACATGCACAGTCCCACCTGGCTCTGATTACTTTTGAAGACTCACATATTTTTTTCCCACAGTTTGGCTAGTCTCCTATTAACTTCCAAGTTTTTATGATTACACACTGATGTCACAAACATCTTTGAGTGTGCATTATTGTGTGTGTGTGAGAGAGAGAGAGAGAGAGAAAGAGAAGAGGGAAGGAGAGTGAGGAGAGAGAGGGAAGGAGAGAGAGAGAGAGAGGCAGAGATAATGTGAGGACATACATGGAATTTCAACGGAGTTTTGGGGACATTCCAAACTGTGAAGACAGCCTTCCTTCCTGAAATGTGTGCTGGCCACTCGTGGGGACAGTGGAGCTGGCCTGCAAACTTTGAGTGTGGAAAGAAAATGGATCACAGCGACTATGATATGAGCATTTACATCAGTTCTTCTGGCACCAAGGTATTTCCTATATTTGTTCACAATCCCTATGTTTCATTCTAGGTGGTCAAACTTTGATGGCAACAAGAATTCCTAGGTACTCAGGCAACCTCTGCTGCATCTCTCAAGTTCTCTCATGTTGGGAAATTGACATGCCCCAACCAATAAATGGTTCTAAGATTTGGTTTCTTTTTTAATTAATTTTATTTTTTACCTAGTTGTACGAGCTCAATGGGTAGGTACCCTCGACCCCTCCTTCTCCCTTCCTTCACCACTCCTCCTCTTCCCCTTCCCCACTCCTTCCCCCTTTTTACTTTTATCCCCCCTACCACTCTCTCATCGTTCCAGTAACTCTCTTCCCATTTTCACGCCCCCTTCTTCTCTTCGTCGTTCCCTCCCCTTCTTCCCCTCTACTCTACTCTGGTGTTTCCCTCCGTCTCCCTCTCAATCTTCTCCCTCTAATCTTGGTGTTTTCCCTCCTTCGTTCTCC